>CM053583.1:171497988-171513933 GCA_028627135.1 Pseudochirops cupreus | reverse complement strand
TCCAAGCCAGGAGAAGGCTATATATACGCCCTGATGTGAGGTTTTGGTTTGGGGCTCACTTTGAGAAGAGTTGTGTGATTTGGCCAGACGAGACTCTGGGCAGCCGTTGAGCCCCCCGGCTGTGAAAAACCCAGATGTTGGTGCTTCCCTCTCTGGTAACTGACTAGGTAACTGATGTAAGGGTCAGACGCTGGAAGCCCTCTGCTGATCTGTTTTTCTGTTTGTTTGTAACTTCTGTTTGTGTTCTCTGAAGTTCAGGGCGCTGACTTTTCCCCCTGAACTAGGTAAATGATATTTGATCAATTAAAGTAAGATTGTTAACCCATTTTGAGTTGCTTTCCTTTAGAAAAGCAGATCTAAAAACCTGTGCTAGCAGCCACCCTGGTTGTGCTGGGGTGCTTGCCGATACAGACAATCAACAAAACAATACATTAAGTCCTGATCTGTAGCGTTTGCCAATTTTGCAACACGTATATGCTCGTATGAAAATTTCACACTGGCTCTTGTGAGCCTTTTGAGTTCACTGCAGTACAGCCCTAGTGGGGGACATAAGGAAGAGAGACAAGAGGAAGTGCTGAGAAGGAGGGGCCAGAGATCACTTTTTTGGTTTGTTTTTTTTTTTGGGGGGGGGGGGGTTAAACTAAAATGAAAGAAAAGAAAGGAGAAATAAAGGTGAAAGAAACAAAAATGACCTATTGAGCATAAAGAACATTTAATGGCAGCGGGGGAGGTTGGCAAGAAACATTTGGCAACCGGTGGGCCAGGATAATTATCCAATTAATATGGTATTTATTTAGACAGTTGGCTTACAGATTATAAAGCTGTGCAGACTGAACTGGTGCTTATTCCACCAGGTTTCTTACAAGTGCTCATTTGTATGTGTGAAATTCCTGCAGTGAAGCTGGAATCCATATTAGCTAATTGAGTCAGACTGCAGGTTGAATTTGGGTCCCTGCTAGCCAATGGTTTCTGTAAGTTAATCTTCCAGTTAAATGCACAAATTACTAGCTAATTGCCCTGATATATTCTAGGTCAGAAGCCATTAGTGTGGATAGACCAACATTAGTGAGGATTTTAATTCAGCTGAACCAAAGAGCTGAACCCGTGTGCCCTCTGTGATGCATAGAATCCACATAGAGGTCCATGAGATTGAAGCTGAATTGGGACCCAGATTGCCTATAAATCCAAAGACCTTGAGTTCATGGGGGATGCTTTTCATGGTGATAGGCTTGATAAGGTCATCAAAAAATTTCATTTGTGCCTAATATTGGAAATATCTTCTACTACAGAATTACTCTGAAGTCTCATTGTGTGATGGAGGCCACTCTCAGTTCTTGAAGGTTATAGTAACGGAGTTCAAATTTAGACAGGTCACTGAATTGCAGAACCTCAGAGTCATAAGAGATTTTCAAGGCTGTCACATCCAACTCATTCCTCATCAAGAATTTCTTCCACAACATAGCCAACATTTCTAGTCAGTGCTTGAGAAGCTCCAGATAGCTCTAATTGTTACAAAATTTTTCTTTATAACCATTTTAAATCTAAATCTCTGTTGTTCAATCATCTCTTCTATTTACCAGTGTCTACGCTAGGCTGGAGAAGAATATAGTATCCATACTATGTATTATAACTTGAGACCCTTCCCCTCACGGGACCCTCCTACCATCTCCCTATTCCCAGACTTTTCTTTTTTCAAATTGTACCTTTCTTTCAAGGCCTAACTCAGATCTTACCCCTTCCATGCAATCTTTCCATAGCTGTTCACTCTGCGGTAAGCCCTGCCCTCTTAATTCCTATCAGAATGAATTTCTTCCGAATTTGTATAACAATTAATCACAGCACACATTTTATCCCCTCTTCTTTGATTGTTATTTGGCTTTTAATAAAGAACGGAAGAACCACCAAATAACAGAGCAGGAAGAGGCCTTCTAGCTCATCCAACCTAACCCAACTCCACCATTACACTCATAATAATATAAAGAGAGCTAATATTTATTTAGGATTTTATACACACACGTATGTATATTCTCATTTGATTTTCACAATCGTGTGAAAAAGGTACTATTATTACACCTATTTTGCAGATTAAAACAGCAACAACATGGAATAAAGCCTTTCACATATGGTCATATAGCATAGAAATCTTTGAGGGAGATTTGAATTTGGGTCTTCTGCCTACTAGCCCAGCATTCTAGCCAATCTGCCATCTGAGCTACTTCAAATGAAGAAACTGAGGTTATCTTTTGAAGGCAGAGTTAGATGGTCTTCCTCATATGACCCATATGCCCTTGGGCAAGTTATTGGGGCTCAGTGAGGCTGTTTCCTCAATAATCCTGCTACCAACCTCACAGGGCTGCTGTGAAGAAATCACGATGCAAACTGTAAAGATAAGGTACTATTATAATTATTAATTATTATACATGATAGTCCAACAGTCTTAGTGTAATTTTAAGCTATGAGAACTTAAAGCTAACCACACTAAGACTTTTGGGACACCCTGTATTTAATATAATAATAATAATAATAATAATTTATATAGCATTTATATGTGCCGGGCACCATGATAAGCACTTTA
The DNA here is from genome assembly GCA_028627135.1 of Pseudochirops cupreus. NCBI lineage: Eukaryota > Metazoa > Chordata > Mammalia > Diprotodontia > Pseudocheiridae > Pseudochirops > Pseudochirops cupreus. Next base: position 171,511,358 of record CM053583.1, on the reverse strand, counting down.
CATACGTCATATCATTTGATCCTCAGAACAACCCTGAGAAGTAGGTGCTATTATTACCTCCACTTTACAGAGGGGGAAACAGAGGCAAACAGAAGTTGAGTGACTTACCCAGGGTCACACAGCAAGTAAATGCCTGAGGCCAGATTTTATTTTTTTATTTTTTTGCTTTCTGGAGGGGAGAAGGAAGGGCAATTGGGGTTAAGTGACTTGCCCAAGGTCGCACGGCTAGTTTTTGTGTTAAGTGTGTAAGGCTGGATTTGAACCCAGGTCCTCCTGACTCCAGGGCCGGTGCTCTATTCACTGCACCACCTAGCTGCCCCAAACAAAGATTGCTCCTGGTGCAGGCCAGATTTGAACTCAGCCCTCTTGACTCCAGGTCCATTGCTTTATCCACTGTGCCAGATTTATTTGGATCTCTCGTAAAGCTCACTATAGTTCTCTGCTTCACAGATATTCATTGATTTAAAGGTCTAACAGAAATTTCAACTCTTCTCAGGATCCTACTTTTCCCTCTTATGGGAAATATTTGCCACCAACATCCTTGGCACTGCCAAATGGTTCAACCTCAGAAATTGATAGGATTTTATCAGTGGAAATGACATTAAAACGCATTCACATTTTCTTTGTCCCTGAACCCCAAGAACCCTAGGACTTTTCCATCTGACTCGGCAACTGAAACTTTCCATACGTTTTGTTTCTCTCATTAGAATGGGAGATCCTTGAGATAGGGAGTAAGTTCCTTTTCTTTTCATATACTCACCAATTAGCACAATGCTTTACACATAGTAAATGTTTAATAAATTTTTTTCATTCATTTCTCAAAACTCCAAGCTGATTGTATATCCTATTTACCTGGAACTTGGCCTTTACTCCTTGGTATAATTGGTATGCAGGGTCTCTTTCCCTTAATTAGCTGATAAGTTGTTTCTGTTCTTTTGTTTCGCTTTTTGTGACCCCATTTGGGGTTTTCTTGGCAAAAGTACTGGAATGGTTTACCATTTCCTTTTCCAGTGGATTAAGGCAAACAGAAGTTAAGTGACTTCCCCAGGGTCACATAGCTAATAAGTGTCTGAGGTCATATTTGAACTCAAATCCTCCTAACTCCAAGTTTGGGGCTTGAACCACTATGCTACCTACCCATCTGATAGCTGATAATTTATTTAGTTCTGATGGCTCCAGTCTATGGCTTCTTTCTGGGTTGGAATCATTTCTGCTGGGTCTGGAATTTGAGTGCCTAAGCAAATCCATGTTGATAACAACTGATGCTAGGCCTAACATGGCCCATGTCATGGGAGTAGGACATTATACATGCTTATAGCTCTGGCATAATTGTTACAGACATGAGACATGGCACTTTCATAAGGAAAAATAACCAGTAATTCTCATTTAAACCAGTGAGTCCTGAGAAAAGAGGTATGAGCATGAGATCCCCTTCTACAGATGAAATGAATATATCGCCTTAGATATTAAGACAGATCTGAATGATATTTTACTCTCTTTAAATTCTAGACAGTACAGCCCCTGCACTGAGCTGGGAAATGTTTTCATTTTCCCCCTTACTAGACCCAGTGGGTTTTGATCTAGACTATAGATTATCAGAATTAAAGGAAGCAGGAGTCTTCTCGCCGAAGAAAACCTATAACGTGCTTGTAAATGTATCAACAAGGGGGAAAGTTTCAATCACAAAACCATAATATGAGGATTAAAAAAAAACCCACCTCATCTTTCTTGATCTTGGGTTTACTGAGCAAGCTAGGAGAAAAGATTTCAATCCCATAAAAGAGGGTTTCAAACACCAGAATACCAATGTACCATGGTTTCTATGCCCAACTCAATTTAATCCAACACGACAGCAAACAATGTCTTTCCAGAGAGCCACACACAGAGGCAGGGTCTCTCCTAAGTAATACTGGGAAGAACCAGCTCAGTCCAATGGCTCTGTTAGTACTTGAGGGGGAAGTCTACTAACTCTCATATATCAACATTGTACGGTCTCTTCTTCTGTGATACTATGCACATAGAAACACTCGTTAACTGGTGTTTGTTAAGTTAAGAATTCAGAAAGTTAAACATCAAATAGATATGTATATATGTATGTATATATTATTATTATTATTATTAATAATAATTAAAATTTTTATCTTATCTAGTATAAAAAAAGCGAGAAGGCAGCTAGGTGAATAGAGTGCCTGGAGTCAGGAAGACCTGAATTCAAATGCAGCCTCAGACATTTACTAGCCTCCTGACCCTGTGCAAATAACTTAACTTCATTAAGCCTTAATCCACAAATCTAGTCTATATCTCTTCATAGGGTCCACAAGTATAGCACTTTATACGACAAATGCTTTGGTGTTGTATCCTCCCAGTAGAATATATACTCTTTGAGGGCAGGAATTGCTTCACTTTTGCATTTATACCCTCAGCACCAAAACATAGGACACATCCTAGCCATAGATAAATTCTTATTGATTGATGGATAAATGCAAAACAAATTCTCCCTAGGAAAGGTAATAACTCCCAATGGGGATCATGGAAGACTTAACTGTATAGCCCCTGAATGCACACTGTCCACATCAAATTCATTTTCCAAGTAGGTCATTTGAATTTGAGTCCCATCAGAACAGAAGCAATACATTTAAATGTGTCTATATCTTCTTCTTCTACCAGCCTGTAAGCTTCCTCAAGCAAGCACCATATTTTATATAAACTGTATATCTCCTTTAGCACTTCACATAGGGCTCTATCCTCAGTTGATACTTAAGAAATATTTGCTGAATTAAGTTGAATACAATTCAATTATCCATAAGGACCATTAAATTATCTTTCTCAGATACTTGCACACTCTGCCCATCAAGATCTGGGGCTATATAAGTAATAAATAGAGAAATAGAAATTTAATTTTTCATCACATTTTTTATTTGTGATTTAAAATGACCATGCAGATGTAGAAAAAGAAATTATCTATAGTCATATAAAAATGCTCTAAATCACTACAGATTGGAGAAATGCAAGTTAAAACAACTCTGAGGGACCACCTCATGCCTATCAGATTGACTAATATGACAGAAAATGATAAATGTTGGAGATGTGGAAAAACTGGGACCCTAATGCATTGTCGATGGAGTTGTTAACTGATCCAACCATTGTGGAGAGCAATTAGGAACTATGGCCAAAAGGCAATCAAACTGTGCATACCCTTTGATCCAGCAATACCACGGCTATCCAGCAATACATATGATAGATATGTATCATAAAAAAGGGAAAAAGACCTAGATTCACAAAAATATTTATAACAGCTTTTTTTGTGGTGGCAAAGAATTGGAAATTGAGGGGATTGGGGAATGACTGAACAAATTTTGGTATATGAATGTAATGGAATACTATTGTGGTGTAAGAAAGGATAAGCAGGCAGACTTCAGAAAAACCTGGAAAGAATTCCATGAACTGATGTTGAGTGAAGTGAGCAGAATCAGCAGAACATTGTACACAGTAATAGCAGCATTGTGCAATGACTAACTTTGAAAGATTTATCTCTTCTTAGCAATACGATGATCCAAGACAATTCCAAAAGACTCATGATGGAAAGTGCTATCTATATCCAGAGAAAAAATTGATGGGAGTCTGAATGCACATCAAAGCATACTCTTTTTACTTTTTTTGGGTTTTTTTTGTTTTATTTTTTTTTCCTTTTGCTCTATTTCTTCTTTCACAACATGACCCATGTGGAAATGTTTTACCATTATTGCACATGCTTGCTGTCTTCGGGAGGGAGGAAGAAGAGAGAAAAATTTGGAACTCAAAATCTTTCAAAAAATGAATGTTAAAAATGTTACATGTAATTGGAAAAAATAAAATACCATCAATTGTTTTAAAAGAAAAATCACAATGAATAGTGGTGCAAAATTGCAAAGAACAGCATGTCCCCAGAAAGAGATATTAGAAGATACCTCCTTCCACTCCTTTGAAGAGGTGGGAGGTCCTAAGATAAGGAGTATCATGTATATTTCCAGATTTTAAATAATATTGGTTTTGATTATTTTATTCTCTTCTTCCTCTTTTCAGTTCCTACATGCTTATAATTCATACTATTAGGAAAGATAAAGCTGATGGAATACTTGAGCTGGAAGGTTATGAGCTGCATAGGGCTCTCTGAGAGCGGAGAAAGGGAGGGATGCAGGGGAAATTTAGGCAATGTAAAAACATGTTTTAGAAAGAAACATAAGAAGAAAATGATAATGCAATTAGTTTTATTACTTGTGCAGCATTTAAATTTTTTCATCTACTTGATTCCACATTTGAAAAGACAATTTTGTTTTTACTCCCATCAATAAAAATTTGTAGATAACTTTTTTATTTTCGATCACAAGGACAATATCACAAACACAATATAGTTCATATTGTTCTGAATGTAAGGCACTAACTATTCAAGAACTGTTATACTGCGCTTACACTGCAGAATTAAATATCTGCTAACTGTACATGACAATATGGTGTCTTACATTTTCTCTTTATAAAAAAAACAAAAACTTATGGTCAGGATCACGGACAATATTAGAGCCAGATTGAGGATTCCATCAGTCTCTTTTGTTGCCCTCCCCCTTGCATGTGTAATCACTTACAAACACAATCCAAATAATCTGTCAAGATTTCCCTTTGTTCTTACTATCAATGTCAGTGAGACAGGATGTCCTTAGCTTTGTCTGGATCTCACACATCCAGAACTTTTGAACATAGAAAAGATCATGCTCATTGAAAGAATCCACAGATCACCTCCACATAAAAAACAAAAAACCTTATCCTGCAAACTCCAAGATACATAGTTGTTAAATTGAACAACTTTAGTAATAAACAATAAACCTACAAGAGACCAGGAGGAAAAACTTCAAAAGGAAAGGAAAGGAAATTTGAATGAAATAACACCCACCCTCCAGAGATGGAAATAGATCTCATATCCAAAGTCTGCTGTCTCCAAGAAGAGCTCAACATTGAAAGTTGTGAACACTTTTTGTTATGTTGCAGAATCATCTCTTGCAATGTTAGCCTTGAAGTATAAATAAATGCCCTATTACTGAAATATGTGTTACTTTTTGTAGCATTGACAAGTTATTTGTGGAAGGGGCAGGAAATTAAGGTCTTTATGAAATCAAATACGTAACACACCATGGTCCAATCATTTGTCATCCATCCATTTGCTCATTCAAATTCCTCTTTCCTTCTCCTCCACTCAGGCTCTGCTCACACACATATACATCCATGTTCATACCTTTTGGAATGGTTTAATAAAGGATCCAAATTTGAGAGGAATCCAGGAGATCATTTAGTACAACCCTTACTCAAGGCTATATATAGCCTCTACAACACCTCTAAAAAGCTAAACTTCGGTTTGAAGACCTACAGTGACAAGGAGCAAAACTAAGTATAATCCTTCAAGAGGAAAAAGTGGATATTTAATTAAACAGAGGACTTTCAAGCATTCCTATTGAAAAGACCAGAGCCAAATAGAGAAATATAAAAGAGAAAAGAGAAATATAAAAAGAGAAGAGAAATATAAAAAGGTAAACAGGAAAGAGAAGTCATAGAATTTATAAGGTTAAACTGTTTAAGTTTCTATGTGGGAAGATGATACATGTAACTTCTAAGAATTTTATCATTATCAAGGTAGTTAGGAAGATTCTACATAGACAGAGGGCATGGGAATGAGTTGATTATGTTGGGATGAAAAATAAAATGAATTAGTGAGGAAGAGGAATGCATTGGAAGAAGGAAAATCATCTCACATAAGAGAGGTGCCAAAGAAAGAGTTTTTACAGTGGACAGGATAATGGAGCAAGAAGCAACACTGAACTCACTCTCATCTAAGTTGGTTCAAAGAGAGAGAAATGTTAATACACACTCAAGTAAATATAGAAATCTATCTAACCCAACAAGGACGTAGGGAGGAAGAATAGAAAGAGGTAAGGTTGATAAAAAGGAGAGCAGATTAAGAAAAGGTAGTGGTCAGAAGCAAACAGACTTTAAAGGAGAGACAAGATTAAAAAAAAGAGAGAGAAGGATAAATAGAAGAAAATAGGATGGAGAGAAATGCACAATTAGTAATCATAATTGTGAATGTTAATGGTATGAATTCAATCCATAAAATGGGAGTAGATAACAGTGGATAACAGAATGCACTAAAAACCAGACCCTGACAATGTATTGGTACAGAAAGACACACAGAGTTAAAATAAGGGGCTAGAGCAGAATTTATTGTGTTTCAGCGGAAATAAAAAAGGCAGGGATAACAATCATGATCTCAGACAAAGCAAAATAAAAAACAGACCCAATTAAAAGAGGTAAGCATGGAAACTACATCTTGCTAAAAAGCACCATATATAATTAAGTAATATTAGTATTAAACATCCATCCATCAAATGGCATAGAATGCATATTCCTAAAGGAAATGTTGACCATATGGTCCCGTACAAATGTCACCATAGTTCAGAGCTTCACTGCCTCTCAGTGGACTATGACAACAGTCTATCTGATCTCCCTGCTTATAGTGTTTTCCTTGCCCCATCCATCTACTGCATAGCTACCAAACTGATATTCCTAATATATAGATATAGATATATAGATATGACGTTGCCCCTATATTCAATAATCTTCAGTATTTTCCTTTTGCTTCTAGGATAAAATATAAAGTTCTATATTTAAAACTCTCCAAAATCTGACTCTCACCCCTGCAATCCAATTCCATCTTGCTCTTCTTGCTACCCTCTCTACTCCCATTGAACTGGCCTGTTGGCTGTTCCCTTTACATGACCTTCCAATATATGTCTAAGACTACACAAATGGTCAACCGTACTTGGAATGCACTCTCTCCTCACCTCTGCCTCAAAGGATTCCTAGTTTCTTTCTAATCACAGCTTAGTTATCAGTTACGATATTTTTCCCCCTCATTATTAGCTTTCTCTTCCTCTGGAAATCACTTTGTATACTTTTAACTTTATTCATCTGTGTACCTGTTGTATCTCTCCACTAGAATGGAAGCCACTTGAGGACAGCAACTTTTTTTTGTCTCTCTTACACCTAACACAGTGCCCTGTATGAGTAGGCACTTGGACATAAATATTGGTTGAACTACACTGAATTCTAGATGCCCTCATCATTCTCATCACACTCCTCTGGAGGCATTCCATTTCATCAATGTTCTTCTAAAATGTCCTTCTCAGAGCAAAATACTCCAAATGTAGTGTAGACTAGAGTGGCAGAAAGTGGAGGATCTTATATCTAGAGTTAGCAGGATTCTAGCTTGTCCGACCCTTGCATGTGTCTTGCCAAATGGTACCCATATTGGAAGCGTCAGAGGTGGGATTGAACCCTTATCTTCTGACTAGAGCCATTGGTCTTCCCACTATAACCTCTATCCCTTCCTCCAGAAATAGCTTTTTTTTGGGGGGGGGGGAGGTCTGCTTCACACTGCTCGTTTGTATTCAGCTCATAACCCACTGCGATCTGTAGGGTCTTTTTCAAATGAATAGCTTTCTAGCCATATGTGTCTCATCCTGTACATGGTCAGGTGATCTTTTTGAGCTCTCATCCAAGATTTGACACTCCTTGCTAATTAAACTTCAGGTTATAAGCTTCAACCTTCTGAGATCTTTTGGCATCTTAAATCTTAAATCCAATATATCTGTCCTAGTTTCATGTAATTTGAAAAATTAGGAACATGGTCTAGAGTAGTGGCATCCAACTCAAATAGAAAAAGAGGCCATCAAACCATACATAGAATCCGTGGCTGCATGTTGACTTGGTTCTGTAATGTAATATCATCTACGTTTTATCATTTTTTATTTATTTTGCCAAATATTTCCCAATTACATTTTAACCTGACTTGGACCACACTTGGGGGTCTGTGTACTTAATATCTCTCTACTAGATGACACCTCAAACTTTGAAAAACCCCCGTTGATTCTCTAATTTTATTGGTAAAATAAAGAAAAACTCCCAAGGAAATTTTTAGGTAATTACTAGCAATGAAGCCAGAGGCCAACTTTTCATAATGGCTGTGACTTGGGCTCTTCCTAATACAGAATTTTCCTGTCATGTCCAGGTTTCAGGGACCTTCTAAGCCTCCACCTTCTTGCACTGTACTTTAAGCGAGAATTTGTTGAAAGGTATCTAAGAGCAAAAATGTAATAAAATATGGAAAGAGACCAAGAAAGAGATAGCCACGTAGTGATAGATTTGCCAGCAACTCAAAATTAGCTTAGGGCCAGCCTCACCAGAGAGAAAATCCTTAAACTATATTCAGTCTAAAATCATCTTGGTTTGGGCTAAGGTCTTCAGGTTAGTGTTTAAAATTTAATTCTAACTCCTACTGAAATAAAAATTAGCCTCAAATATTCTTCTTCTTCTCAATTCTTGATCATTGCTGCTGAAAAGGACCTTGGAGATAATCTATTCCAGAGATTCTTAAGCTAAGGTTCATTTTTTATATTTTGATAAACTATTTTAATATAATTAGTTCCTTTGTAATATATATGTATGTGTGTATGTAATTTTAAAACATTATTCTATAAAGGGGTCCACAGGCTTCGCCATTCTCTCAAAAGTCTGTGAACAGAGAAACGTTGAGAAATTCTTTATATGGTCTGAAACTCCAAGACAAGGAAACTGAACTGAGAAAAAATTAGTAACTGTCTCAGGATCACAAAGTGACTGGCAGAAATAGAGCTTCTACAACTAGGTGGTACAGTAGATGGAGTGTTAGGCTTCAAATTAGGAAAATCTGAGTTTTCAGAAGTCTCTCTTCAGACACGTACTGACTGTGTGACCCAGGGTAAGTCACTTAACTGTTTTTCAGCTTCATTTTCTTCATTCATGAAATGGAAATAATAATGTTACCTACTTTTTGGAGTTGTAAAGATAAAAGAGATAAGATATGTAGTTGTTCAGTCATGTCTGACTCTGTGAACCCATTTGGGGTTTTCTTGGCCAAGATACTGGACTGATTGGCCATTTCCTTCTCTGACTTATTTTACAGACGAGGAACTGAGGCAAGCAGGGTTAAGTGATTTACCCAAGGTCACACAGCTAGTAATTTTCTGAGGCCAGATTTGAACTCAGGAAGATGAATCTTCTCGACTCCAAGCCTGGTGCTCTATGCACCACTATGGCGCCTCTAGCTGCCAGAGCACTTTGCCAACCTGAAAGCACTGTATAAAACACTAATACTATTCAGATTGGAGAAGGAAATGGCAAACTACTCCAGTATCTTTGCCAAGAAAACCCCAAATGGGGTCATAAAGAGTTAGACATGACTGAAAAATGACTGAACAACAAAAAATTAATTAAGCAATTAGATGGCACATGGATAGAGTACTAGACTTGGAATCTGGGAGAACTGAGTTCAAATCCCACCTGGGACACTGCTAGTTGTGTGACCCTGGGAGAGTTACTTAATCTGAATTTCCTCATCTGTAAAAAGGGGGTGATAATAATACCCAATTTCCAGGTTTGTTGTGAGAATAAAATGAGATAATATTTTGCCAAGTGCTTAGCAAACCTCAGAGTGCTACATAAACATGATTATTATTAATATTCATTATTCTTGTTGTTGTGATTATGTAAAGGAGCCTTCTGCCCCAGTCTTAGGGCCCTCTCCACAAAGGATCGTCTAACTGTAGGTACCACATGCCCCCAGGACCTCGTGCTACACACAATCTGCCTGCATGATCTTGCCAGTTTCATCAGAATCCCAGAAGGGCAATGTTAGAAAAGGCACAGGTGGGGGGTGAGGATGAATTAAAATATCCTTTTTGGTAGGCTTCAAAAATTCAGATTGTCCAAATAAAGGTTCTTGGAAAAAGGGAAATTTGAGGTTTCCACAGTTAGCATTGGAACGTCAGCTTTTGTGCAAACAAATACTCTGGGGAAGCTACACAGAGAAGCAGGGTGTCATCCCTACCCTGGCCTCCCCAGATGCAGGGACTGGTGCACTTGGGCTCTGCCTTTTCACTCTGACAGCGATTCTATTTAGGATCTGGAGGGGGAAAAAACTGACCACAAAAGAAGAGACCTTTTACCTGCTTGTTTTTGAGAGGCTGAACTACCTCCCTAATGCACAGCTCCAGGTCATTGAGATAATCCTTCTCTGTCTGGATCAGCTCCTTGATGATGTTTGACCTCTTGGCCATCATTCTCCTTATCTGCTGCTGTTCATCCTGGGCTGGGGGCCCAGGTGCGGAGGCCTCAGCTTGAGGTGTCATCTTTTCTGTTAAATTAAAAAATGTAGCAATAAGACCTTGGGTGTAGGTTTTTTTATCGTTCCCATTCATTGCTAACAATGCATCTCCTGGATTATTCATAACAATGAAACAAGTTTGGGGCATCTCACAGATGTGTTCCTAGGCACTGATTTGCTTCCATTCTTGCCAGGCCCTGACACTGAGCAGCTATGAAGGAGGATGGGGCTGGGGGAGGCTGCTCTTGACAATGGGAAGTTTCACAAAGGTGCAAAGAGTGAAGGCATGGGTACCTGTCTAGATTAAAAATAGTCCCTGGCTAGTTCTCTCTTTTTGAGCACCCCACCTGTTCCCTAGCTGGGTCCACAGTAGGTGAAAATTGGAACTCCTCCCTGATTTGTGGGCCTTGGCTGTCTTTAAATTTTTAAGTCTTACATTAAGTGCAGCTTGCTCTAGTAAAACTAAAAATTCCAGATTGTGTTTGTCTATGGCATAAAGGTGAATTGTTCCCCAGCTTTGTTAGGAAATACCCCACTGATAGGATGAAAAACCAGACTACATTGTTATAGCTTCTTTGGCTTAATTTACACTCATTGAGGGCCCCTAGGTTGCTAGGCACTGGCCTGGGGTGGACTCCATTAGTTTCCTAGTATGGACACTAGACTCTTAATGCATCTGGCCTCAGACCCTGGACAAGTCTCTTACCCTCAGTCTGCTTCACTATCCTCAGCTGTAGAATGAAGATAAACACAGCATCTATCTTCCGGGGTTGTTGTGAGGATAAAATGAGATAATATTATAAACCCCTTGGTGTGGGGCATGGCAGATAGTTGGTGTTTAACAAATGCATGCCTCCCTCCTACAGGACAAAGTGCGGTGGCCTTGGAGTTAGGGGACCCACCTTCCAAAATTACCTTTTTCTTTCTTTCTTTCTTTCTTTCTTTCTTTCTTTCTTCCTTCCTTCCTTCCTCCCTCCCTTCCTTGCTTCCTTCCTCCCTCTCTCCCTTTCTTCCTTCCTTCCTTCCTTCTTTCTTTCTTTCTTTCTTTCTTTTTCTTTTTCTTCAAAAACTACCCTTTTCACTTAATGTTTGTGTGACCTTATGCAAGTTCACTTCACCTCTCCAGGACTCGGTCTCCTCATCTAGTGAATGGAGATGACCTCTGAATTTTTTTTCATAAAATAAGTCTACGATTCTTAGGATCCCATGATCTTTGTATCCTGTCTCCAAAATTTAGAAACAAAAGTCAAACTTCAAAGATTCAGAGAAATTGGAAAAAGTAGCCTGATTTCTAATAGTAGAGGAAAGAAAGGAGAGGTTTAAGGAGCATTGAAAGTCAGGTGAGTTGGAGTGGCTAGGTGGTGCAGTGAATAGAACACCGGCCCTGGAGTCAGGAGGACTTGGGTTCAAATTTGAGGCCTCAGACACTTGAAGTACTTATTAGCTGTGTGATCTTGGGCAAGTCACTTAACCCCAATTGCCCTCCCCCCCAAAAAAAAGGAGAAAAAAAAAGAAAGTCAGGTGAGTTGCCGAATGTCAGGAAGGAATGTCAGAGGTAGGACAGGAACCCAGGCCCTCTGAGGGGAATCTAAGTTCAGTGCTTTTTTTCATCACTCCATTCTGGTAAGGGGTTTGTATTGATCCCTCCCTTGTCTTTCATTTAGCCTTTTTCCAACCTTTCATTTCTGAGTTGCCTGGTCAAAGTCAAGAGCAAAATCTGCAGCCACCAAATAGGACTGCTCTTGGAGATCTTTATCCCTTTCTACCTGCAAACCCTGCCATTGTCTAATACACACACATCACTTTGGAAAACAGTTTGGGAAGATGGGCAGACGACTTCTAGTCTCTCCCTCTCACTTTCTCCTCCAAGCCATCCTTCATAAAGTCACCCAAATAATCTTAAAACATAACTGTGGCCATGTCACTCCCCTGCTCAAAAACAGGCAGTGGCTCCCTATTGCCTTTGGATTAAATACAGACACTTTGTTCTGGCACTGAAGACCCTCCACATTATCCTCTCCTTCAAAAACATTCTTTTCCAGCCCAACTGGTCTTGGGACTGTGGCCTTAGTTCTGCTTTTGCACAGAAATCAATTAATCATTAATTATTATTATTTATTTATCAATTCTATTCTATTTCTATTAATTAATAGAAAATTAATCTGAAACAAACTCCAATTATTCAGAGATTGTTTTAGCATATAACTGGAGAAAAATAAAATATTATTTTAAAAAAGAAAGAAAGCTCCTGAAGCCAGAAGTCTCCTCTTTGCCGTGGTTAGCTGGAACCAGTTATAGAAAGTCTACACGTGCTCTGCAGTCTCTCCAAGGCACCTCTCTTAGAGATCATCACAAAAGGGAGCTTCCCAGTTCCCTCACATGGGAAAATCACATCTATGGAGCAAACTGATAGGGTCTGTGCATGCACCAGATTGGGGTTACAGAAGTTTAAACCTTATACTAGAGAGGCAGGGGGCATGTCGGATTTGTAGGCCGATTTGATCCTGAGTTCAAATTGACATTGACTAGGTGTGGGACCCTGGGCAAATCACTTTAATTCTTGGACCTTTTGTCTCTACATCATACGACCATGGGTTAAAATAGTGATTATATGGAATTATATGGAATATATTTATGGAATTATGGAATAAAATTATATGGAATATTTAAAGATATCCTAGATTAGTGGTGTCAAATTCAAGTAGAAATGTTGGCCACTAAACTTTACATGAGCAGCTAGGTGGTCCTTTAGATAGAGTGCTGGGCCTGGCTTCAGGAGAACTTCTTCCTTGCCTCAGATACTTACTAGCTGTGGGACTCTGGACAAGTTACTTAACCTTATTTGCCTTAGTTCTTCATCTATAAAATGAGATGGAAAAGGAAATGGTGAACCACTCCAGTATCTCTGCCACGAAAACCCCAAATGGGGCCATGACGATTTGGACATTTCAAACTCAACAAACCAGTAAACTGTACGTAGTGACCCTGCAAGCCATATATTGACTTAGAAAACCACAAATTCATGTGATCTGGGTCCTGTTGTATATTTGTTTATTTTTAAAAATATTTTCCCATTACATTTTAATCCTATTTGGCCAATACTGTGGAGTGTTATGGGTTATGTGTTTGAGGCCTCTGTCTTGAC
>CM053583.1:171478116-171497488 GCA_028627135.1 Pseudochirops cupreus | reverse complement strand
CTCTCTCTCTCTCTCTCTCTCTCTCTCTCTCTCTCTCTCTCTCTCTCTCTCTCTCCCTACCTCCCTCCCTCTCTCTGGATTTAAGAAATTTTTTAAACTTTCATTTTAGACTATTTTAGGAAATTCAATGCCTCTCTGCCTCTATCTTTTGTCTTTCTCTGTCTCTCTCTCTTCCCCACTCTCCCCCTTCATCTATCTGTGTCTCTCTTTCTGTCTCTCTATCTCTGTCTCTGTCTCTCTCCCCTCTTCTCCCCTCTTTTTTAATGCCGAGAATGAAAAATTTTAATCACCATTGGCTTTACTGTTTTTAATAACTCCTTTTAGATTACGTGTCTCTGGAAATATCTATAACTTTGTTGCCCACAGATTTTTTTTTAATTTATACTTAAACTTTTTGCTGACACTATAGTTTTTTGGCCACTAGAATTTTTTACACTTCCTTTTATTTCCTGATTTTCCTTTTTCTGTCTGTGATTCGATGTTCATAGCCAGTCTCAGATTTTTTTCTCTGCTCCAATGTTATAAATAACCAGAGTTAAACTAAACTAAAACTATACCTAAAAATAACAGAGTTAAAAATAACTCTAGGGATTGCTGTGCGAGAAACACTGAGGCCAAGTTTTATTTTCTGTATTCCTTGCAAGTCCTGTCCATCAATGTTGCTACAAAGATAACTCAGCACCATAAAGCCCTTGAAGGCAGTAACCTCTATTTTATATTTTGTACAATGCCAAAAAGGCCATGAGCTTTGATTATTGATAACACCAGGAGACAGAGGGCATAGGTTTGTGGGTTTTTTAAAAGCCATCCCAGGTTAGCAGTTGGAGGCCTTCCCATCTAACTCCAGTTTGCCTTTCCTGACTTATTTCAGATTATTCTATGATCCAGCCCAATTGGCTCACTTGCTGCTCCCTGAAATCCTCCCTCAATCTCTCATCTCTTTTTCTTTGCATAGGCTCTCCTGGGTGTCCAAGTCTGGAATGCCCTTTTTCTTCATCTCCAGCTCTTAAAATCCTTAACTTCCAATGAATTATTTAATAATTTCTCAATCATCCAAAGAGGTATTAAACTACCTATACCCTTTAACCCAGCAATACTACTACTTGGTCTATTTCCAATGATGATTAGGAGAGAAGAACCTGTATCTTCTAAAATGTTTATAGCTGCTTTCTTTGTGGTATCAAAGAACGGGAAATTGCAAGGGTGCCCATCAACTGAGGAGTGGCTGAACAAGTTGGGGTGTATGGTTGGGATGAAATACTACTGTACCATAAGAAATGATGAGGTCCATGGTCTTAGAAAGGCATGGAAAGACTTGCATGAAATAACGAAGAATGGAATGAGCAGAAGAACCAAGAGAACATTGTATACAGTAACAGCAATATTATTTTAAGAAAGACTTTGGGCAAATAAGTTACTTTGTTCATTATAAATATCCAAATTAATTATGAAGGGTACATGAAGCAAGCCACTATCTACACGCAGAGAAAGAATTGATAAATAGATTTATAGGATAATTTTGCATATGTATATATGCACATGTGTATATATGTATGTATGTATACACACATACATACACAAACATATATATATGCACATACATACCTATTTGTGTTTAATGGTAGCCATCTCTAGGGCATGGGGAGAGGAAGGAAGGAAAAAAAGAAATTTACAGGATAATTTTGTTGAATGTTTAAAAGGAATAGCACATTGTACATAGTAGATTTATAGTTTCATGCAAAATAAGCTTTTTTATTGTATTATATTGTGTAAATGCTTGTTTTATTCCATAAATTAAAAATATAATCCTTAGCTTCCTTGAAAGCTCATCTTGGGTTCTGCTTTCTATGGAAAACTTCATGGCCCTTCTACTTGTTAGTGTTTACTTCTGCCTTGAACTATGTTGCATTTACTTCTTAATCTAAGCTTATATCCTCACCCCTCTATAAGCACCTGGAGGACTTGGGGCTGATTTTTCTTGTCTTTCTATCCTCCGTCCATCAAATGCAGCAGATGCTTAATCAAACCTTGTTGAACTGAATGAAATGACATAAGGTTTTATTTAGTATTTAATGAATTCTTATTTTATACTGCATAGGGCTGGCCTTGCAGATTGAATAGATGGCTACCTAATTTGTTGTGTGCCCTAAATGATGCTAAAAGGAGTCTGTTTGTCCCCAACATATTTCTCAAGCAGACCACCTGAAATTCCAAATTGTTGTTCAGTTGTTTCAATCACATTCAATTCTTCATGACCCCATTTGGGTAAAGATACTGGAGTAGATTACTATTTCCTTCTCCAACTCATTTTACAGATAAGGAAACTGAGGTAAACAGAGTTAAGTGACTTGTCTAGGATCACACAGCTAATAAGTGTCTGAGGCCAGACTTGAACTCAAGAAGAAGAGTCTTCCTGATTCCAAGCCTGACACACTCTATCCACTGTTCCACCTAGCTACCCCTGAAGTTCCTAATGCTGAGGCATTCCTAGAATCATATACTCTTTGAGTTAGAATTGTCTGGGCTTTTGAGGTGCTGTGGGTGGTCTGGTTTTTTGGGTTGGTTTTTTTCAGTAGTAACTAGGTGTCATCTAGAATGGACATTCTTGATAAGTGATCTCTTAATCTTCACTTGAAAATCACTAGGGAGAAGGAATTCATTCTCTGTCGAGGGAGCCCATGCAATTTTTGTAGAGTCCTATTTGCTAGAATGAGGCTGAAAGAAAGGAGGTGAGTAATGGAACAAGGTCAATAGAGGGGTGGGAAAAGATGGGCTTGAGGGTATAGGTCGATTAGCTTTAGCAAGGAAGAAGACCATCACCTCCTTCAGGACTTGAGAGAAAGAGGAGAAGCCAGACAAGAACACAGAGAGATGCAAGACCAAGGCAACCCAGTTGGTGTGGTAGATTTTTGAAGACTTTAAAGTGCTGTATAAATGGTAGCTATTATGGAGGAGGGGAGTTAAGTGCTCAAAGAAATCAACAACATGAGAAGGATTCTTGGTAAGGCATGGGTTTGCTCAAAGGCTTCTAAGGTCCCTTCCAACTCTGATATTCTACAGTTCTAGAATATATTGGCCAAAGGAAGCATGGTTAATGAGACACTTTTGGTCCTCATTTCATTAGTAAAAGGAAATCCGTTTGTGGAAACTCCTTTTATCAATGCAGATCAGAACTTACTCAGCAACCTGTAGTCTTAGATAGTTGCCTGGGACACTGAGAATTCGAGCAACTTGCCCAAAGTCATGTTCTCAAAATGGGTCTTCCCAGCTATGAGATTACTTCTCTTTCTGCCACACCATGGTGACTTTCATCTCTATCAGCAGAATGAAATCTGTTATTTTGCAATTTATAGTCTTAGCTGCCCAGGGCATTGAGACATTAAGAATGAATAATAACAATACTAAGTAGCATTTATGTAGTCCCTTAATATTTGCAATATACTTTACCCATACTATCTCATTTGATTCTCATAACAGCCTCATAACAGCCTGGTAGGTGGTATTATTATCATCCCCATTGTACAGGATAGGAAACAGAGGCTGAGGGAGGTTTAGGTGATGTACAGGATCATATAAGTAGCAAGTAGTGAAGGCTCAAATATTCTTGGCTAGAGCTCCATCCACTGCACCACCAAGTTGCCTCTGACTTGCTCAGCATCACACAGTTTGTACCTATCCGGGGTGGGACTTGAGCCTCGATCTTCTTATCTCCTTGGCTGCTTCTGTATTTATTACACATTCTTCATCTCAGAGAAACAGTTTGCCAATGCTGTAGGAGCAGACTTGGAAAAGGAAAGGTTAGCATAACTACCCCACCTCCAGCCAGTCACACGTTGCTAAACACCAGAGAGCACCTGTTGCCCAACCATTTTATTGGTCATAAAAATTCCCACCCAGAACAAAGGTATCCAGGAAGCCTAAGTAAACGTTAGTAGGGAGACCATCGATACATTGGTAGGAAGACAGAACTTGAGTCTTTGTCAGAATAGGCCAGCAGCTATCAGCCCCATCAAATGTCATCATCTAGGGTTTGTATTAGTGGAGGAAAAGTCGATTTCTCTATCTGAAATGTGGGGGATAAAAGTAGAAGTCCTCAAAGTATTTTAAAAGAGCCATAACCAATTGCTGTCAAGCTTTCCTTGGAGCCGTGTGGACAGAGAAAGAGCTAGAGCAGTGAAGATTCACCCAAAACCTTTTGCTATTGCCCACCCATGATCCATCTGGGTAGTTTCTAAATAGTCAGTGAATTCAGGTTTAAGATAGTTATTAATGGGGAGGCTAGGTGGCACAGTGAATAGAGAATTGGCCCTGGAATCAGGAGGACCTGAGTTCAAATCCGACTTCAGACACTTAACACTTTCTAGCCATGTGACCTTGGGCAAGTCACTTAACCCCAATTGCCCTGCCCTCCCCCCTCCAAAAAAAAAGGCAAAAAAATAAAGATAAAAATAAATTTTAAAAAAGATAGTTATTAAATTTTCAGTTTCTGCCCAAACTTTTCATTCACAATTTTTTTAAATGCTAGTATTTTAATTCCCTTCTCCAACTAGCCTTAGACACTGAGATCCAAATCAAGTTTGCTTCCTCCTGTTTTCTTTTTTTGGGGGGTTCAAGCAGAGCTTCACAAACTTATTTGGCCTACCGTTCCCTTTAAAAATAATTACTCAGTGCCCCTCTGGAAATCTACTTTCTTTAACTCTTTAATTTTTTTTTAAATTTGTGTCATTTCAAACTGGGTCATTCCAGGGTCCCCTAGGGGGTGGTATCACCCACTTTGGGAACCTGTGAGAGGAACTAATAAATTTTTTCTATTTTGGTATTGAAATATAAGAATAAAATATTAATGCATTTCTGTTTGGTTCTGTATTGTCCAAAACATTAATTTTAAGGATGGACTGGAGTTTTTTATTTGTAAATAGAAAAAAAAAGCGTGATATATTTTTCTTGCTATTATTTCAGTATGTATGTGTATATGTGTGTATCTATATCTATATCTATATACATACACACACACATATATACACACATACACACACATATTGGTGCAGAAGATAAAGAGAAGACCTCATGCAGTTTCTTGCTCTGCTGGATAATGTTTAGGGGCTGGCTGGGACGAAGAAGCCTGTGTTTGAGTACGGCTGGTGCCAAGTGTCCTACAATGATATATATATATGCAGGCAGCCCCAAGTGAAATTAACCTAATTGGCCTTCGATTTATTCATGTATCACTCTAATCCTGCCTTCAAACCAACATGTATCAGACAGAGCAGCCATCCTTCAACACTAAAGTAAAGAGGCCCAGAGTTATGTTACCGTGGAAACGGAATCACTTTTTATTGCAAGATGCTTTGGTTCACCTATGATATTCTGAAGCCGAATACATTGGTAGGGCTTGCAGAGGACTCAAATATCCTCCCTGAAAATGTCGTGCTTGACCACCGGGCAAATAAATCACCAATTTTATCTCTTCAAGCTTTTTGAAGCTCTCTACAAACACCTCATTTCTAGGAGGTTTGGGCTGTTATTGTCTCCATGTTACAGCTGCAGAAACTGAGGCAGACAGCTGTTAAGTGACTTGCCTAGGGTCACATAGCTAGTAAGTGTCTGAGGTAAGATTTGAACTCGAGTCTTCCTGACTTAAAACCCAGTGCTCTGTTCACCACATCACCTATATAAGAAGCCCTGGTTGAAGTCTTACCTTTGATATGTTCTTGCTCTGAGACCTTGGGCAAGTCACAACTTTTTAGTTCCCTCAGGCATCTGCTTAAGACTACAAATTGAAGAAAAGAGTGCCTTTGTAGAGAATTTTAGGAGTTCCCTTCACCAATGAAATACCAGGTCCAGTCCCTATCCCTAATGTGTACATTTATCAGTTTCTACAAGACAGCTAAGGCAGCTCAGTGATGCCATAGCACACAGAGTGCTGGACCCGGAGTCAGGAGGACTCATCTTCCTGAGTTCAAATGTGGCCTCAATGAGTGGCAGTGTGACCCTGGGCAAGTCACTTAACCCCATTTGTCTCAGTTTCCTCACCTGTAAAGTGAACTAGAGAAGGAAATGGCAAACCAGTCCAGTATCTTTGCCAAGAAAATGCCAAATGGGATCACAAAGTATCAGATACTACTGAAAAAAAAGACTGAAAAACAAGAAGACATATACAAAGAGTAGTAATGTAACCTTGGATGTGAAGATAGTAGTAGCAACCAAAGGAACCAGGAAAGTGTCCTATAGACATCAACTTGAGTTGAATTCCTTTCTGTTCTTATCTGCATGTCCATGTCTTTTCATGCCCTTTATATATTTAGGTTACCTAGAACATGGATCCATTTGTCTCTTCTCTACCTAGCCCTCCCTCCACTTGAGGCTCCAGGCAGGGTATGGGACCAAATCCTTCCCCTCTTTCTCCCCCAACCATCCCCCCTTTTTGCCCCAAGATGTCTAGCTCTTACTCTATCTTTACTCTTCTCTCCATCCCATGAAATCTTAAATACTCAGATAAAAGCATTGATTTAATTTAAATGAATAGGTTTAAATGTAAAAGTTTCCCAAAATTTAGTAAATTTAATAGGTTCCCAAAGTGGGAGATACTGCCTCCTGGGGGTGGCACTGGAACAATCCAATCTCAGGTACAGCTGAGGGGCCATGCATAAGGAAAGAAGAGAAGTTTGAAAAACCATTCATGCATGTTTTATCTGTTGTGTAACAGAATTAAAGCTATAATGATTACATTATTTTCCAAATAAATACACAAAATGCAAGTTATAACTGATCAATAGTCAAGTCTTAACAAGCAAGTGTTGGCAGGCAAGGCATCACACATTATCGAGAAATCCCGTATGCATCAGCAGGGGTATGCCTGTGTAATGACTTGTTTATAATTGATATTATATGGTTATATGACGCTATATTATGTCATCAGAATTTCAGCATGGGAAAAACCTCACAAATTTGCAATAAATTATTGAATTTAAGATATCTTTAAAAAGAGAGAGAGAGAGAGAGAGAGAGAGAGAGAGAGAGAGAGAGAGAGAGAGAGAGAGAGATGGCACAAATTAAAAAAAAAAACATTAAAGGGTAAAGAAAGTAGATTTCCAGAGGGGAACTGAGTAATTTTTTTTTAAAGGGGGTGGTAGGCCATATAAGTTTGGGAACCTCTGATTTAAATGTTCCCTCCAACTTTGTGTATTGCTGTCTGTCTACCCACAGTATCCGGGTTCTTTCATAGGTTTGCCACAGAGTATTCCAAGTTCAATGTGCTGGAGGCCTTCCTTTCTTTCTGCTGACATAGAAAGGGTTTCAGCAGAGCCCTGAGGCTGTCTTCTTGTCATCATGCAACCTCATTCACCCATCTTTGTTTTTTATCATGCATTTCTTTGCTGGCATCTTTTACATGTGTTCTCCAGCATTTCTCCTTCATTATATATTGCAGCCTGCTCCCATGGACCATGCATCTTTCCACTGACCTCTGTGTGATACTCATCGTCGCTATTCTCCTTCTTTTATCTTCCTCCCTTTGTGGTTCTGTTCTTCCCATCTCTGACTTTATAGCTGCCTAAATGACTGGCAAAGATAGTATATTAGTACATTGTGTTTAGAGACACAGCTCAGAGGCAAGGAAGACAAGCCTATCACACCCAAAGGGGCTCACAAGCATTGATCCCTCTCGTAGATCCTGGGCAAATTTTGTGAGTTCTTTCATATTTCAGGCCAACAAAAAAATGTAATTACAGAGAGGAGCTCTAAGTGAGATCACCGTCTATTTGAGAAGAAAGAAAAGTCTGTCTTACTCTAGATAGACAGCAGAAAAGACATGGAATCTTTTTAGAATGTTACTGTTTGAATTCTGGTGACATTAACATAGTGTTTTGAATGTTAAGTGAGGTGAGCGATGCACTAATAGTGAAAACCTGGGTTTTAACAGACTCAGAAGAAAATGGGGATACTATTCTGAGCTGTCAATTGATAAAAACTCTGATCAACTCAATGATCAATGACACAAATTTGAGAAATAATATAGGATCATGGGTTTTTTAGTTAGATGAGAGTTTGGAGATCAAGTCCAATTCCCCTCCTTTTACAAGGCAGGTAATTGAGCACCAGAAAGCCTAAAGAATTTATCCACTGTCACACAGTTAGTAAGTGTTTGAGACAGAATAGGAGCCCAGCTAGGTAGCTCAGTGGATAGAGAGCTGGGTCTAGAGACAGAAAGACCTGAATTCAAATCCAAGCTCAGATACTTATCAACTGTGTGACCCTGGGCAAGTCACTAAAGTCTGTTTGCCTTAACAAACTGGAGAAGGAAATGGCAAACCACTCCAGTATCTTTGCCAAGAAAACCCCATGAACAGCATTAGTGTGTTATGGTCCATGGGTTTATGAAGAATCAGATATGACTGAACAACAGTAATTTCTGGACTCCGTATTCAGTACTCCATCCACCACCCTTTGCAAAAGATCAAAGGAGATACCACTTGTAAGCTCTTTGAAAATCTTAAAATGCTAGTTAAATGCTAGCTATTATTATTATTATTATTTTATCTGACTCAAAGTTCCATTGTTGAACAATAATACCTTATCTCAAAAGAATATTTACACATGTTAATTAGTCAATATGGACAAAGCAGTCTGATGATACTGAAATCCTGTCTACTTACGTGGAATAGGTTCATTGCACATGTCTTAATCTATTCAGATCATTCTGCACTCAGTGTAGCCACAGAATTAGCAGAAGTCAGTATTTTGAGACTTTATTTAAAAAAATAACTATTCAGGCATCTTAAGTGAATTTTATTTTTTTTCCTTTTTGAAAAAGTTTTTATACCGCATCACCTAAAGCACACCCCATCTCCCACCCTGATTAAACCTTTCCTTGTAACACAGAATTAGATTTGAGCAAAGCTAACCAACCAACCAACCAACCAAATCTGTAGTCCTTACTTCACTAACGAGGAAGAAAACATACTTCCTCATCATTTCTTCAAAACTAAATTATTATAATTCATCAGTTAGATTACTGGTTTGTTTTTTTTACATTTTTGTGATCTTTGTATATATTGTTCCTTTGACTCTGCTTCTTCACTCTGAATCATTCTATGAATTCTTCCCACGTGTCTTCAGATTTCTCATAATCATAATTTTTTATAGTGCAAAAAATGTCTATTTGGACATTTTGCAATTGAAAGACATCCATTTGGTTTGTACTTCTCTGCTACAGAGTGTAGCACTGTTGATACTTTGGTATACATGGGAATTTTCTGTCATTTACCTCCATGGAGTATATGTCCAGTAACGGGATTTCTGGGTCAAATGCAATTGTTTTCCAGGATGGTTCAAACAACTCAGAGGTTCACCAGTAGGATTGTTATGAATCCCATAGTGCCTTCCAATATTGACTGCTTTATGGTTTTTTTTAAACATCTTTGCCACTTTTAATATTTCTCATCATATGTGTAGGTTCAAAAAGATCATACCAGACTAATCTTACATCCCTTTTTTTGACAGGACTACTAAAGTGGTGGGTCGGGGGTCAGTGGTATTGGGTGAATGGCCAGAAAGCTGGCTTTTGAATCAGGGAAACCAGGGCTGAAGTCCTGCCTCTGACATATACTGATTGTGTGACCCTCAGTTAGTCATTTAATCTCACAGTGACCCAGGCAACTTTCTAAGACTACACATCCTAAAATAGTTGGAAATCTTCTTTGGTAGGTGTTCCTCACCAGTGAAACCACAGGCCCTGACCAATGTGGAATTGAGTTGGAATACATGGATCATAGCTTGGGGGCAGGGTAGGGGGAATTGCCAGACATCATGAATTTTTCTTCCTCTTGGGCACTTTCCTTGATCTCTGACTCCCCAAGTCTCTGAGTTCCCTTGATCTCTGAGTCTCTTCCATCTTGGGCATGTTTCCAGCTCAATGTCCCACCTATGCATTAAACAGTATTTAATTGGATCCACGCTCTCGTTGATGTGGGTATTTTATATTGCAGATTGAAACCCTCATCTTTGCCAATTTAATGGGAATGAGGTGAAATCTTTAAGTGGTTTTAATTGGCATCAATCAGTTGCAATGAAAACATTCTAAGGGCACAAACTGTCTCATACACTTTCCTTGCATTCCCCTTAGCTCCTAGCTGGGCACATCAGTGCTCTTTGATTGTTGGATTGACCAAATGTTTCAGTGAATGGTTGATTGAATCACAAATCATTTTTGAAAGATGAATTTACACCCTACCTGTGGGCACAGTCACATGATGAAGTGGAAAAAGCATAGAGATTAAAGAAAAGGAAAAGTTTCTATTTGTGCAAAAAGAGTGGCTTTTATGTGTGTGTGTGTGTGTGTGTGTGTGTGTGTGTGTGTGTGTGTGTGGCAAAGACCTGGAAAATAAGGGGGTGCCTCTCAACTGGGCAATGGATGAACATATTGTGTATATGAATTTGATGGAATTCTATTGTGCTTTTAAGACACGAGGAAAGAGATGTTTTCAGAGTCATGGAAAGACTTGAATGAATTTAATGCAGAGTGAAGTGAACAGAACCAGAATAATTTTAACATCAATATTGTAAAAATAAGCAATTATTTAAAATTGATAAAAACTCTGATCAACTCAATGATCAATCATAATTTCAGAGGACTGATGAAGAAAATGCTGCTGCCCTCATGAAAAAGAGATAATGGACTAAATGACTAATGTAAAGATTTATTTTGCTTGACTGTGCTTATGTGATAAAGAAGTTCTAGAAGTGAATAGAGCATCTGCCCTGGAGTCAGGAGGACCTGAGTTCAAATCTTGCCTCAGACACTTAACACAAAAATTAGCTGTGTGACCTTGGGCAAGTCACTTAACCCCAATTGTTCTTCCCCACCTCCAAAAAAAAAAAGAAGAAGAAGAAGTTCTAGAATTCTTTCTTTTTATCTCCAGTGAATGGCAGAGAGGGGGGAGGAAGGAGAGGAAGGGAAAAAGTAAATGTGTGATAACTGTTGATTCATTTCCCTGTACTGCTTTTTTTCTCTTTCTTTTAAGATATGCTTGCTAGGTAATTACAAAAGGGAGGAAGGATAATTTGTTTTTAAAAATATGATGTAAAACCAAAAGATATTAAAAAAAATAACATTTTTTTAAAAGAGTACAGGGATCACAAGATTATTGAATGAAATCAGGAAGTGACTTCAGAGTCCATCTTGTCCAATACCCTTGTTTTAGAGATGAGGAACGTTAGGCCCACACAGGTAAAGTGACTTGCCCTCCATCACACAGGTAGTAGAAGACATACAGTTATAGCTGTAGCATGCATAAGGCGATGGTTGCACCCCAGTAAGCTCATCTTAACAAACAGGGCTAAACAGGTTAAGAGTAACCAACAAAAAGTTAGGGGGATGCTTACCCCAAGCATGTGAGGACTTGCCCTGGCAGAATGGGCAGATGAGAACAATTTGTTCCAGTGGCCACGAAGGCAGCTGAAGAGGTTGGTCACATGTCAAAGACATCAAGACCACACACTGCATCCTGGGCCATCACCAGCTGTCCTGGTTTTTTTTCTTGCCATTGGACTTTTGATTCTGGAAGATAGAGTAAGGCTAGCGATTTTATGCAACTCTGCCTCATTTAAATCTAATTCACGTATGTGTCAAGACATTGCCCCATGGCATCTTCCTCTTCCAAATGAAGGGTAGATGACTTATGTTGGAATTCTAACTCTGCTGCTTGTGACTAGACAAATCACTTTTTTTAAAAATAGACCCTGGGTTTCCTCCCTTGTAAAATGAGAGGATTGAATTAGATGATCTCTAAGGTTACTTCCCTATTTTAAATCCAGTGATCACATCATTGCAAAATAGGATTGTGTAGGTGCTCAGGTGTCTACAGAGAGAGCTATATGAAGCCAATCCACTCAATCAAATTTGTTTTTACAGGTTTAACCTTGCTGTCACTTCTGTATGGGAATACTTTCTAAATCCATTTTAAAAATAATATTTAGCATTCATAGACTTTCCTACTTTCAAATAGGATTAGAGGTGGCCAGGAGTTTTATTGATATTACAAGATCATCTTCCAAAGCACTTCAGGAAGCACGGTGAGGAGCATGAACCCTGAAATGATCATATGCCCACCAAGCCCCCAATTTCTGTTCCCATTTTTCTCTTTTACTCCTTATAGAAAGGGTACAAGCACAGCTAAGAAACCCAGAATTCCATTATCAAATCCTTATTATTAATCCAAATATATCCCTTTCTTTCTCTCTCTTCTTTTTCTTCTGCCCTTCTTCCTCTTTTTCGCTTTCTCCTTTATTTCTTTTTTCCTCCTTTCTCTTTCTTCCCTCTTCTTTTCTCACCTCATCTTCTCTTTCTCTTCTTTCTTCTGCTTTCTCCTGTCTCTTCTCTTTCTCTCCCCTCATCTTCTTTTCCCCCTTCTCCTTTTCTCTCCTTCTTCCTTTCTTTCTTTTTCTCTCTTTTCTTACCTCTTCTTTTCTCACCTCATCTTCTCTTTCTTTCCTTTCTTTCTCCTCTCTTCTGCTCCCTTCTGTCTCTTCTCTCTCACTCCTCTTCTTCTTTTCCCTCCTTTTTCTATCTTTTTCTATTCTTCTTTCCTCAAAGTACTTTTTCTCACTTACTGGAAGTGAGGTGGGGACCAACCAACCTTTTCACACTTTTATAACACTTTGAAATAATAATAAAACTGTTTTGTGGTACTCGGGTTTAGCCTAATACCCTTTTGGTTTGGTCTTGCCTTTAACAGGGGGAGTCTTCTTGCAGATTAAAAGCCCACTAGAAGACATCTATAAAATCTACTGCTATCACCATGATGAAGCCCACACTATGCTCGAGTCCTATGAAAAGGACGAAGAACTGAAACAACACATGGCACTCTGTATCCAGTCCTTAAAGTAAGGCCTTTTCAAATGATGATTTCTGTCCACCGTCAGTTGCCTGGCAGGGAACATTTTAAATGGATGTAGATGAAAGGTTTCCCATAAATCCTGCGTTTTATGAAGCTTGCTGGGAGCTCTGCTTTGCCTTCCTTTTATGAAAAGCTGACAAGCCAGGGGCCGTGATTACTTTTTTTTTCCTTTTTTGGTTCAAGGAGAGCTAAAAATAACACGCAAAAAAAATCCTCTCTTGTTTTCAGGGCCCTGTGGAGATGGAAAAAATGCAATATCAAAAAACAAAATGTAGTAACTCCCTTCCTTATGGCCTTAGCTACTTACCTTTTCTTTCTTTCTTTTTTTTCAGTATAAAGCACATCATTTCTACATGATAACTCTTGGCTAGTGGAAGACCTCCCTTCTTTCTATAGGCTTATCACACTTTAATATCCCAGCACATGACTGGTATGAGAAATAATGCCCAGACACCAGCCGCAATTTATCCCTAGTCTTGTTGTTGTTCAATCATTTTAATCATTTACTCATGCCGGCTCTTTGTGACCCCATTTAGGGTTTCCTTGGCAAAGATACTAGAGTGGTTTGCTATTTCCTTCTCCAGCTCATTTTACAGATGAGGAAACTAAGGCAAACAGGGTTAAGTGACTCGTACAAAGTCACATACTTAATAAGGCCAGTTTTGAACTCAGATCTTCCTGATTCCACTGGCTACCTCCTACACTAGTGATGAACTTACTTTTAAAAGGTCTTCTCTTAGACCCAGTCTGATCCTCTTGGTCAAGAAATAGCAGACATCAAAAGCGCCTCCTGCTGATCATAAAGCACTTGCATGTCCTGCTACTTATTATGCAAAAAAGATACTTTTTTAAACATTATCATTTTATTGAATCATTTATTCCATCAAACAACATTGCAATCTATTTATCTCTTCTGTTCCCTATCAGAATGGATTAAAAAACACTTAAGAAACCCAGAATTCTACTTGATCCTCACAACTAATTTGTCACTGCAATTATATCAGTCTCTCTCTACTGCAGCCCATTTTTCATTTAGCTGTCAAACTGATTATCCTAAAGCATAGATCTGACCCTTTCATCACCCTTTGCAATAACCTCCAATGGCTCCCTATCACCTCCAGGATGTGTTATCCATCTTCTTCTTGAATGCCCTCAGGGCAGACAATTGGTGGGACTAGTGATTCAGAAGATGGCATACCCAGAGCTGGAAAAGGCTAATTCACTAACTTCATAAGGCATCCATTTTTAAACAGTCCTAACTGGTAAACAGTTGTAGAACAGGGCATTTATGCTCAGAAGATCCTGCTAGGTTCAATCTTGCCTTTGATATATAAATTTGTGACCATGAACAAGTATTTCCATTTTCAGAATGGGGAAAATATTTGTACTACCTATCTCATAGACTTCTGAGGGAAGAACTTGGTAAACATTTTTAAGCACTGCACACATATGGTTATTGTGATGATGATGATGATGGTGGTGGTGATGGAACCTGCCTTTTTGTAATTTTCACCCATTGATCTTAGTTTTGTCCCTTGCCATTGAATGGATAAACCTCAGCCCTATTTCATGTAGACTCATAGAATCCCAGAATTCTATGAATTCTAATGATAATTCTGTGCAAAGTAATTCAGAGATCATGTAGTCCAACCCATACCTAAAGAAGGTTCCTTCCATAATGTCTTAAGTCTTCTCCAAGTTAAACATTCTCAGGACCTTCGATTGATCCTTAGATAGCATGATTTTTAGTGTTCTCATTATTCTGGTCATCTTTTTCTAAACATGCTTCCAGTTTGTCAATATTTTTCTAAAAATAGAGCACCTCACTAAAGGGGTTCTATTCAGGGAATAATACAGCAAGATTATCACCTCCCAGATTCTAGAGGTTATGACAGTCTTTCCATTCAAACACATCAAGATGATGACTATGCTTTCTCTCCCATGCCTTCATTCCTGAGTGTTCTCTTCTTCTAACTAAATAACCCTAGTACTTTCAACTCTTTCTCACAAGGCATAGTTTTAAGTCCTATCACCACCACCATCCCTTTTATTTTATATTTTTTTAATTTTAAATTTAAATACAAAATAAGAAAAGAAAAAAAAAGAAAAAAACTTAAATAATAAAACTTAAACACAAAATAAAAGAAAAATTGCCAGGTTCACAGCAGAACATAAGAGAGGATTCAAAATATAAAGCAATAAATTGCCATTTCTAGAAAACCTGTATAATAAATGCTACTCATTGTGTTTGGAGCTGTCCAGCTTTTCTTTACTTCCTAGTAGGTTTTATTTTGTTCTCTGCTGTGCACTTTTTACTTTGTTCTTTTTTCCCCTTTCCTTCCCTCCTCCCCCAAGAAGGCTACAATTAAGCACGGACACACACACACACACACACACTCATATACATACACATGCATACATCATGTATGTGTGTATGCACATATTCATATACACATATAGACATATATACATGCATACATACAAAGTACACTTGCATATACATAGATACATATAATCATACACATATTTTCGCATGAATCTATGTAAGACGGGATAATGCTTATTTGTGCTTCATTTCTCTGAAGGTGGATAATTTTTCTAAATCTACCAACTCATCATTTCCTACACCACAGTAATATTCCAACCTTATACTTTTATTTTAAATAGTCTAAAACAATATTGATTAATACTGCTGACATATCATGTAGTTTCCCTATTTTTCTCTTTTGATTAAATCTATTTTAACTTTATCTTTGTCTGAAATCATGATTATTATCCCTACTTTTTTTTTTACTAATAAATTCTACTCCTGATCTTTATTTTATGTTTGTGTGTATCTCCTATTTCCTATCTCAACTTTACTTTTCTATCAATCACCTTGTCCTCATATTACTTAACCTACTCTCCTCCAAGGATCCCTCCCTTATCCTCCCTCTCCCACCCTTTCTTTCCCTTTGCTTTCTTGTTTCTATCTGAATTTAGAAGACTTTTATAGCCTTCTAAATATATATATTGTTCCATATTTATCCCATTCCCATTAATCTAGACACCCTTCTAGACCTCCCACCCTTATCCTATTCCCTCACCCTCTTATTTCCTTACAAATTTAGAAGATTTTTTTCCCCTTCTAAATGTATGTATTGTTCTCTCTAACCCAGATCTGATGTGAGTAGCATTCCCTCTAACAAACCCTCCCCCTCCCTATTGTCTTAGTTTTTTAAATTTCTTTCTGAATTTAGAAGACTTTTAAGCCCTTCTCTAGATGTCTATATTGTTCCCTCTTTCACCCATTTCTGATGAAAGTAGAGTTCCAGAACTACCAGCCCTCCTCCCCCATCTTGATTCTTCCTTGTTTAATATTGTTGGTTCTTCCTCTCACCTCATATGTAAAGGATAACTACTCTTTTTCACCACCTTTTCTTTAGTCATTTACTCTAAGAGAGGGAATTCACAAAGTGAACTGGGTGACTGGTACCTTGCAACCTCATCCCTGCTGGTCATTATAGCTGCAGGCCAATTAAGAGAGTATACTGCCTACTCTGTTTTGGGGCTAGAGGTGGGATAGCTAGTCTCCCCTATATTTGTTTTCTAGGGTTGACCTAGAAATGGGGAAAGGAAATAAACATGTATTAAATTCCTGCTATATACCAAAAACTGTGCTAAATACTTTAAAAATATTATTTCATTTTACCCCTATAATAACCCTGGGAGGTAGGTGCCATTATTACCTTCATTTTACAGATGTGGAAACTGAGGCAGATAGATGTTACATGAGTTGCCCGGGGTAAAACACCTAGCTGCCTGCATGGACTTTTGGGGAAGAGGGATAAAAAGAGAATAGCTCAGTTAGTTATATAAACCTGTACATTTGACTCTTAAGAGAAGATTACCCTGCCAGAATAGAACATTAGACAACACAGTCCAATATCTTGACCCCAGTGGCAATTAAAGCTGTTGTTGACCCTAAGACTCCCTTTGAGTCTGTGTAAGGCACTGGAGATTACATTCAGACCTAATGACTTTTCAGGTCATTTTCAGGGAGCATGAAATGATTGCTCTAGATATTGCCAAGAATCTCAGATATCTAGCTAGCATCATTTCTGATTCCAAGGAATTATTTCTAATGTTGGAAGTGTCCTTCTACAGCTGCAAGATTAGCAAAAATGCTTATTGGGAAGGAAAATGTTTTTAAAACAAAGCAACTTGTATGAAAGATATTTGCCGCAAAGCATTCTTTACATGAAAATAGAGCTCTTGATGAATGATACTAGCTTGTCCAAAGGCTGAGTGCAGGGTCCCTTTTGTCATTACAAACATTGACCTTGATTAAGCTGAACTCTGAGTTCTGAGAAATTGGTTACAAACAGGTTTATGGGAAGCAACAAGCCTGGTACAGCCCACGGGGATGGTTTCTCTTGCCAGCTAATCAACCACAGCTATTACATCCTTCTGGCTTTTCCTAACAGCTAAATAAAGCAGAAGCCACTCTTGTCAATTGCTAATCAGTGTTAGGTCCAGCCTTAGTTTTCAGCATTGCACCAAGATTGGTAAAAATGACATGAATTATAGTGATATGCATGAAGGACTTTAGTGCTGGATTTTGAGGGAACCCTGGCTCTGTTCCAATCAATCAAATATCACTTGAGCATATCCAATCTGTAAGGCACAGTAAAGATGGGAATTTAAAGATATAAAAGACATGGCCTCTGCTTTCAAGGAGCTGATTGGAAAAACCAAACACAAACTGGTGAAAAGATCAAAAACACTGACTAAGGAAGCATAGGTTAAATTGATAAATGGGTGGCATTTTTTGTTGTTCAGTTATTTGTAATCACGTCCGACTCTGTGACCCTATTTAGGGTTTTCTTGGCAAAGATACTGGAGTGCTTTGCCATTTCCTTTTCTAGCTCATTTTACAGATGAGAAAACTGAGGCAACAGGGTTAAGAGACTTGCCCAGGGTCACACAGCTAACACGTGTCTGAGGCCAGATTTGAACTCAGGAAGATGAGTCTTTCTGACTCCGGATCCATTGTACCACCTGTAGACGTTCCTTTGACTTTGGAACTGACCCATAATGTTGCCTTTATTCAGTTGGTGAGCTCTTGGGAGACTTCCTATTTTTTAAGAATAATAACATTTACCAGGACAGTAGAAAGCACATTTATTTGGAGTTAGAGGGACTAGGTTCGAATCCATACTATGTCTCTTAATATCTGTGCAACTTTAAGCAAACCACTGCCTGGGTTGTAGTTTCCTCATCTATAACATGATAAGTTTGGACTCAATGGCCTCTAATTATCCATCCAGCTCTTAATGTATGAACCTGTGGTCATACACTAAACTATAGATAGCGGGGACTTTTTGTGTTTGGCCTTTTCCTGTTACTCTTGGTGATTTTTCACTGTCCTCTGCATTGTAAGAGTGTGTAGGAAGAGAATATACCATCTTAAGAGTCCCTGTTGACTTGTATGGTGGCTCACCCCTGTAATCTCCTGTTACTTGGGGAGATGGAGGTGCTGGGCCACTTGAGTTTAGGAGTTCTGACCCACAGTAGGGCTAAGGATGATCAGGTATCCACTCTAAATGGACAGCTAGGGGCATCTATAGGCAGCCAGGTGGCATAATAGATAGAGCACTGGACCCTGAGTCAGGAAGACCTGAGTTCAAATGTGGCCTCAGACACTTAATAATTCTGTGTCCCTGATCAAGCCTTTAAGCCTCTATTTGCCTCAGTTTCCTTATCTGCAAATAGGGGTAAAAGTAGCACATACTTCCTAGAGTTGTTGTGAGGATCAAATGAGCTAACATTTGTAAAACACTTAGCCTGGTAACTGATATATAGTAAGCACTGTATAAATGTTTGTTATTATTAAGTCTGGTACCAATATGCAGAATCCAGGGGAGCTAAGGACCACCAGGCTACATGGGAAGGGGTGAATTGGTCAAGGTCAGTTAAAGCTTCCATACTGATCAACATTGGAATGAGAGTGTGAGTGGCCACTGGACTTACTTACAGGTAAAAAAGGAGATCCAGTCTCATAATTATGAAAGTCACTATGTCTATCACCTACTTTCAGTATAGGAAAAATGATATTAGAAATAGAATTTGGAATTTGGAATCAGGAAGACCTGGGCTTGAATCCTCCCTCAGATACTTACTGTGTGACTGTAAGGCCATGCACAAGCAGATTCCCAAAAGAATGCTACTGTGAACAGCTTTTAAGGTTCGGATTACACAGTATAGTGAACACTCCACTTATTCCATTACAAATCAAGGCAAATATTCACAACAAATCATAATATAATATTCACAACATTACATCTTATCACAGAAAATCACAATATAGTGTTCATAACAGCTTAACATTAGAATGGCCACACAGCTTTCACTACAGTGGCCACAATATTTAGAACAAAGAACAAAAGAATAATCATCTGGTTTCCCTAAGGTGGAAACCCTCCTTATTTAATCAT
>CM053583.1:171449191-171477616 GCA_028627135.1 Pseudochirops cupreus | reverse complement strand
GAGGTCAGAGATAATTTTAGCATGGTATCTTCCTCATAGTATACCACCAATATTAATACACCAATGTGTAAGATGAAAGAGTTCAGAGTCTGAATCTAAGGTCAGAAAAGGTCTTTATTCTTTCTCATGAGAAAGGACTCTACCCCCCGTCGCCCAACATGGCGTCTGTAGGGAGAGAGCAACAGGTAGAAGCCAGCCTATGGTTATATAATCTTCCAACGCAGAAACCCAACCCCCCCAACTGGCCTTCACTCTTATTGGTAGGGGTGCTGTCCCACAACCTAAGCACGGGAATCTCTCTGACACCAAGAATCCAGAAACGTGTGGGTGTCCAATGAAAGCATATCTTCTGCTGAGTTGGCTCTGGGGGAGGGTCTCCATTGCTCTAAGCCTGAGATTGCCTGAAGGTCAGGTGACCTAACCCTAGGCCTAGTGAATAGTGAAACCATTCTAGATTTGATTTTTCAGAATGGGGAAACTTCACTATAAATTATCCCTCACACCAATAATATGCCATTCTGCACTTGTTGGAATTGATCCAAATTATCTGGACACTTAAAGCATCTGCTTATTTAGTTTACACACAAAATTCAGTTTCGATTTACTTTATGCATCAAATTCATTTTTTAGCAAAAGTTCTAGGTTTTACCTCACCTGCCACATTTTGGAAACTTCTCAATTCTCTTTGATTTGGTAGTTTCCATTTTTAAGAGCTGTTAAAAAATATTTATTAATTATTTACTAATTTATTTAGTCAACAAACTTGCATGGAACTGTCCTAGGTAGCAGGAATACAAGAATAAAATAAAACAATCCCTCACCTCAAAGAACTCATATATGTGCCCACATATGAACATGTATAACATATACAAATAACTATAAATGTTGGATCTGTATTAAGGAAGACCTGAGTTCAAATCATTCCCCAGATACTTACTAGCTGTATGACTCTGGGCAAATCACAACCTTCAACTGCTTCAGTTTCCTCATCTGTATAATGGGGTTAATAATGGCAACCTACCTCCCAAGGATGTGAGAATCAAATGAGATAATGTTTATAAAGTACTTTGCACACCTTAAAACATTATGTAAGTGCTTGCTACTGTGATTATTGTTATTAATAGCAATGGTATTATTCATAATAATGACACAAATCAGAATATGTTAAGTACAAAAAAAAATCTAAACACAATATTACAAATCTATAAATTTCTTAGAAAGGGTTTTGATGGTTTCCCCTCCCTCATATATACATACATTTCCCAAGGATTTGTTCTGTTTTTGAATTTGTGGTCTGCATTTTTCCTGGCCTTCCAAGAAGTGGTTTGAAAACAATCTCCAAGTTTCCTTAGAGCAACGTATTTATTATGATTTCTCACCACTCCTTTTTAAATGCTTCCATTCTTTATAGTTTCTTTTTAATCAAGGAACTTCATGATGATCTATCCTCCCTCTCAATTGTCATGATAATCTGGCATAGTGGAAGGTTACGCTGAATGTACAGTTAAAGTGTCAGAGTTCAAATCCCAACCCTGCCACTAATTACCTTCAAGTCCCCAAATCTCTAAAGGCTTCTGTTTCCTTACTTCTAAAAAGAGAGGACTGGAAACGATACCTCTAAATTGATGATCCTTTGATTTCCCATAGCAATCCGTACCTCTGTTACTGTAGCTTATTCTGAGCCATATCCCAGTCTTTTGTTAATTGCTGTAAACAAATCCAAGAAAGAAACAATTCTTGCCTTCAAGAAGCTTGCATTCCATTGTATGTTAGTGTGTGTATCACATCACTTCTGTAAGATTATATGCTCCAAAAGGGCAGGAACTCTCAATTATCTTTCTTTCCCAGTGCTTCAGTGACAGCTTCAGACACTGACGATGCTTGATAAGCATGAATGAATGGTGTCTCCTTTGGTGTGGATCTCACTTTCTGAAACAATGAATTTAGTTGTGTTGTGGTCATTCATATAAAGTGGTTCCCCTACTCATTATAACACCATGCTCACTCCTCAAGTCCACAGGTATTTCTTAAGTTCTAGGCACTATGATAAGTGTTGACCTCAGGTGTAAGTTCAGGATATTTCTTGTTTTAGAATTTCTGGATTCTAAAGCTACCAAGAAGCAGTCTAGGAAGTCCTAGTTAGTAATACCTTTGCCTTGTTCAAAATTATGCCTCATGCCAATAGCCTTAACTAGGGCTTAAGACTTTTCATAAACTGATCTCAACCTACAATTCTAAATTTATGTCTGACTTTTCTCTTACATCAGCTATCTGGTTCATTAAGATGATTCCCTTAGCAGTTTGAAGTTCCATACACTGCCCCCACCCTTGCTTTTTAGAATTTTACAGCTTGTAAGGACCTTAGAGGTTGCCTAGTCAACTCAATTTCAATTCAGTTCAACAATTTTAAAATGCTGGCTATTTCAGGCACTTTATGAGGTGCTTGTGATACAAAGCCTTTCTTTCTTTCTTTTTTTTTTTTTTGCAAAAGCCCTACCCTCAAAAGATTGCATTTTAATTGGGGGCTGATGTGATCAGAGTACTCCCAGATAAGTATAATTCAAGGTGGACAATGAATGGGGACAATGAAAAGATCAGACAAAGGGTTCTGGGAATATTTAAGGAGGAAGAGGCCAATGCAGAGTTAGTAGGGACCCTAAAAATGATAACCTTTCTTATTTTACAGAGCAGGGCCTTTAAGTCCAGGGAGATTAGGCCACACAAATAGTGTCAAAGCTGGCCTTCCTGTAGAGATAATATTCTGATACTCTGGAGAAGGTGAAGCTAGTGACTTTACATAGCCCCATCTCGCTTAAATCCAATTCATTTGCATGTCATGGTATCACCTCCCTGATGTCATGGTCCTCTTCGAGAACATTTTGGACTGCACTGGTATGAGGTCCTATGGTCAATTTCCTTCACTCCTGGTTTACTTGGACCCCCATTTGGAAGAAGCCCATGTGTAGACTCCAGCCCCTTCACAAAGGCTTCTGAAGGAAGAGTCTAGAATTTGTGTCAGCTTAAATTTCTGTCTTTGCTTTCTTTTGTAGCCATGTGGAGGCCTGTCAGCTGAGAGCTGGAGGAAGGCCATCCTTCGTTGAGAAAGCATTGAGAAAGCATTGAATAGCTGTTAGAATAGCAAAGATCAATGATAATGGTGATGATATAATATTAACTCAAGACCTGGGTCACTTTCATTGTAAAGCTCCCTGGGGTGTCTAGTTAAACTCCTAAAACATCATGTCCCCTGCTTTGATAATTTTTCCTATGACCTTACTTTTGACTGACCCGTACAAACCACCTGTTCCCCCTCTCAGAAGTGTTGCCAATTTGCCTACTCACAAAAGCACTTCTGTGAAATGTGATTTTTTTTCTTAGTTATTAAGGAAAATCACTTTGTGTCATGAGTTTACTCAGCTGTTGCAAAACTTATTAGTTTCCGAGCCACAGTTAACCAATAAACCTAATTCGGACTGAAAACTTTGATGCCAACTATATCAAAGTTGGAGAAACTAAATAACTAGTGTTTATATGTTAGTTGAAGGTTAGCAAACTATTTTTCTTATAGCAACTTTGTTGGATAAAAAGTGTGAATATTATCATTCTCACTTTGTAATCAGGAAAGAGACTTGGAGTGGTTGACTTGGCCAGGGTCACTAGACTGGATGTGAGCCTAGGTCTTCTGAGTAGTGTGGTGGAAAGCTGTGAAGTGAAAGGCCCTGAGTTTAAATACTAGCTGTCTTACTTAATACCTGTCTGACCTCCCTTTACTAGTGCAGCTCAGGACCTTTTTGTCAACTTAATCTGAAGAGAGTCACCTGGGGTGAGTGGCTCAGGGTCTCACACATAGTCTGTATATGTCAGAAGCAAGACTTAGGCTAGGTGTGCTTGACTCAGGACAGCTCTCTTCAAGGATGGACAGGTTCCAATGTGTAGTTGAAAGAGCTTGGCAGGAGGCAGGCAGAAAGGTCAGACCTGATCCTGATTCCTTACTAGCTGTGCAGAGGTGGCTGGGGGGCAGCTAGCTGGTTCAGTGGATAGAGTACAGGGCCTAAATCAGGAAGATCTCAGTTCAAATCTGACTTCAGATACTTAGTCAAGAACTCTGTCTGCCTCAGTTTCCTCAATTGTAAAAGAGAGTAATAATAGCATCCATATTCCAGGATTGTAAGGATCAAATGAGATGATATTTGTAAAGAGGTTAACATGTTGTTTCAGTCATGCCAGACTCTTCATGACCCCATTTGGGTTTTCTTGGCAGAGATACTGAAGTGGTTTGCTATTTCATTCTCCAGCTCATTTTACAGATGAGGAAACTGAGTCAAGCAGGGTTAAGTGACTTGTCCAAGGTCACAAAGTTAGGAAGTGATTGAGGTCAGATTTGAACTCAGGGAGATGAGCCTTCCTGACTCCAGGCCTGGCACTCTGTGTACTATGGCACCACCTAGCTGCCCTCCAGAGAGGGTAATAAGAGCAACTATATCCCAGGGTTGTAATGATCAAATGAGATGACATTTGTAAAGGGCCTGGCACATAGTAAGTGTTTACAACATGCTTCTTCCCTACCTGTGAGACCTTGGGCAAGTCCCTTTACCCCTCTAGACCTTAGTTTCCTAACAAGAATACTGTTGGAGTGGAGTTGGAAGTTATTATTAAAGTTTGCCATCAGTCGGGTGGGACTTAACAGCGACAGCTTCTCTTGATTTCTTTACCTCTCTCTGTTCTTATTCTGGTTTTAATTTTTCTGGAGCCAAGAAAAAGAGAAGCAGGATGAGGAAGCAAAAGGCCCCTTCTTGAGACTGCTCTCTCATGGCAGCTGTTTCTATTTCAGAGGCAAACCCAACTTGCTGGACATGGGATCCCTGATCATCAAGCCAGTGCAGCGAGTAATGAAGTATCCTTTACTGCTCTGCGAGCTGCGGAACTCCACCCCTCCTTCTCACCCAGATTACAGGGAACTGGAGGATGCCTTAGCCGCCGTGAAAGACATTAATGTGAACATCAATGAACTTAAAAGGAGGAAAGATTTGGGTAGGAAAGAGATGTGCAATATTGGAGCTGTTTTTTCTTGATTGTCATGATCTGTGCTTCAAGCCCTATGAGCACCATCACTGAGAGCCAGTTCAATGTCATGGGACCAGGGAGGAGGGACGCTTTTTGGCATGGTCACCAATGGACAGAAAGGGCAGGAGTAATTCAGGTGAATGGTACTATGAGGACCTCTTCCTGAGCAGTACGGTCACATTGTGAAATAATTTCCCCTTGGAAATCTGAGAACTTATGGTCACCATGTCACTGAAAACCTGTAAAAGGGGTGTGTGTGTGTGTGTGTGTGTGTGTGTGTGTGTGTGTGTGTGTGTTTGAGAAAGAGACAGAGACAGAGAGAGACAGAGGCAGAGGCAGACAGACACACAGAGAGATACAGAGAGACAGAAACAAAGAAACAGAGAGAGAGAAAGAGGAAGGGGGGAAAAGAGGGAGTAAGGAAAAGGAGGAAAGGGGAAGAGATGGGGAGAAGAAGGATGAAAGAAGATTAGAGAGCAGAGAAATGGGAGGAAGGGAAGAAAACAAATGGTTGTGGCCGGATCACTTGCAGCAGTGGGAGCCCAGGACAGTCAGGAGAATAGAGGGAGATGGATCATGGTTTTAGGGGGAGTCCTTCAAGTACAACTGATTGAATTTTTTTTAACAAGAAATACTACATTGAAGGGACCAAGTATAATAGTACAGATTGCAAAGTAAGAGGAACAATCATAGAGTTCCATATGAGTTGCGTAGATTACAGTATCTCATAATCATATCCAACCTTAAGCCTAGGCAGAATGAGTAAGCACCTACCTGGTATGATTTGAGGGGTGCCAAAACTTCTACTTGGCCTTTCAACATTGGCACCAATTAATCAATCAGAATTTCTAGCTGATCTTCAGCACTGAAGAAATGTGTTTTAATGTCTAAAGGAAAGGCACAAGAGGATGGAATGTCTTGGGTTGGGTAGGGGACAAGTATGAAGGCAGGGTATGGCCAATACGGAAGGACGGGTGGATTAGGCACTAGGATGGGTTCCAAGGAACAAGGCTGGGAAGAGAAGAGAGTCCAAAGAGAAATACTTCCCATGTTACCACTCATCCACTGATTCAACAAGCATTCATGGTGCCAGGCACTGGGCTTAGTGATAGGAAATACAAAGCAAATGAAATAGTCCTTCCCCTCAAGGAGCTTGTGTTTTATTAGGGAAAACAACATCTACATGATAAGTAAATGAGAAATATACACAAAGTTAATATGAAGTGGATTCACTGGAGAGACAGGGGTGCCAACAACTTGGGGAATCAGCAAAGGTCTCCTGGAGGAAAGAGTGCTTGAGTCTTGAAGTAAGTTAGGCATTTTTAGGGGCACAGAGGAGGAAGCAGTAGGGTAAAATGTCTCACCAGTGAAGAGTAAGTAACTCAGTCTACCATCTTGCTTAGGTATGGCCCTTCTTCAAATCACATGGCCATATGTATAGCCTGGACTAGAGGGCCTTTGAGGTTTCTTTCTTTTCAGAGAGCCTGTGATTCCTTTATTTTCATTTGATTTTACCTAATTTTCTTTTGAAACCTAAACGGGGAGCAGGCACACATGCCCCTTATGTGCATCTGAGCATTTTAATACGCTCTTCTCTTGCAGTCCTGAAATACAAGAAGAATGATGAAGACGAATCCCTCAAAGACAAGTTTTCCAAACTGAATATCCATTCAATTAGCAAAAAATCCAAAAGAGTGACGAATCATCTAAAGATTTTGACCAGAGGAGAATCTCAGGTAGTCACTTTTCTTCTTTTAGAGAATCTTTTCCTTCCCATGTTGGTTCTTATTAATCAGATCCATCCCTAGCGTACTGTGAATGAATATGATACATTGCCTGGGTGGCCTCATATTTTCAGAGACCTTATGGTGTTGGCATCGAGCTGACACACACCCTCACACACACACATCCCATTTGATAATAACTTCCCTTTTAGACCTCACTTAGTATTTCATTTGGTGACCCTTTAATGCCGAGGGGGTCAACGATCCCAGACAGCCCCCAACACTCCTGGGTGTGGCTGGAAGCAGATCAAAATGTTTAACAAAATAAACAAAGATACAAAAGGTATAGATGGTAATAATATATGATTTTCTAAGGCAATATGAGACCTACAGTGATCCTTACATATGGTTTAATGCCCCCCATTTCTATTTGAGTTTGAAACTGCTGCTTTAATGTACATAGATTTTGGTAAGGAAAGTGTTTTCAAAAGAAATATAATTAATAACTAACAGTAATAATAGGTACAGGGGTAGAGACTGGACCTCTTTGGTAAAGGGAGCTCCCAGGTGAGTAAACTTTCTGTACCACCACAGGTTATCACTTTTCCGACAACTTAGATTCTTAGAAAGTTGCCTATATCAAGAGGTTAATTGACTTACCCAAGGTCCCATAGCCAGTATATGTCAGAGACAAGACTTGAATCCATGTCTTTCTCCAAGAAGACCTCCAAGGACCACTCTCTATTCACTATGTCATGCTGCTTCTCAAAATAATTGATAATAATAATAATAATAATAATAATGTAACAGGAGAAATTCAATTTGTTCTACTTGATCAAGAAGGTAGGAGAAATAAGACATTAAAAGTTGCAAAGTGGAAAATTTAGGTCTGAAGCAAGTCTAATCAAAGCACTTTGCTCAACACTATTGACAGATACAAGGAAAAGGATGGCAAAAACTGTCCCTACTCTAGTGGAGCTCATGTTCTAATGGAGGGAGGCAACATGAAAACAACTTCATAAATCCAAGGTAAATTGGAACCAATCTCAGAGGGAAAGCCTAGCATTAAGGGAATCAGGATTTTACCTCTTAAAGAAGGTAAAGAAAGTTTCCTATTAGAGATTTCCCAAGGTAGAATAAGAATATATATATATATATATATATATATATGTGTGTGTGTGTGTGTGTGTGTGTGTGTATACATATATATACATATATACACATATATACACATATATACACACATATATATGTATATATACATATATATATACACATACATGGATATATATGGATATATGGATATAGGAATAGATATCCCCTGATAGGGAGGGGATTCACCTGCATTAGAGGTCTCCAAGCCAAGTCAATGACCACTTACTTGTTGGGGATGTTATAAAGGGGATTCTTATTAGTTATAGGCTAGACTCTCAGGTTCTTTCCAACGCTGAGTCTGTGAAGCCATGATTTTAGTGCAATTTCACCAGTAAGAGGTTTAATGAGAAGAGGGAAGCTCTTAGTGTGGTTTCTCCTGGGAGTGGCCCTGTTTATTCAATTAACTAATGATTAAGAAGGAGATCATCTAATTCCATTTGCTTTCCTTTGGTATAAACCACCAACCTTTCAGCATTGGTATGGTGTTCGATTCTTTCAGTTGGGTCCGACTCTTTGTGACCCTATTTGGGGTTTTCTTGGCAAAGATACTGAAGTGGTTTGTCATTGTCTTCTCCAGCTCATTTTACAAATGAGGGAACTGAGGCAAACAGTGTGATTTGCCCAGGGTCACACAGCTGAGCCAGATTTAAACTGGGGTCTTCCTAACCCCAGGCGCAGCACTCTGTTCGCTGTGACACCCAGCTGCCCTTTCAGCATTATAACCAATCATTTTTTTGTAGGACAATTAGCAGGTGCTTGCCTCTGTCGCAGTGCTATCAGTAAGGTAGGAAAAAGTAAGAAAGGAGGGGAAGAAATATTTACTAAATGCCCACTCTGTGCCAAGTGCTTTAAAACTATTTCATTTGAACCTCATGACACCTCAGAGAGGTAGGTGTAATTATTCTTCCTAGTTTAAGGAAACTGAGTCAGATTGGGGCTAAGTGATTTGCCCTGGGTCACAGAGAGGGTGAATTTGAACTCATGCCTTCCTGACCTCAGGTCATGTGCTCTGTCCACTGTACCACCTAATTATATGGTACATGAGGTCATGACCATATGTCCTCAATTTTTCAGAAATAATGAGAAGCTTGAGGAAGGAAAGGGCCTGCTTAAGTAGGCTTTCCAAAAGGAATATCCTTTGTCAGACCTTGTATTCTCTTTTTTTTTTTTATTTAGAAAATATGGTCTTCAAACCTCCCTGGTAACTAACAAAACGCAGAGAAAACATGATTTCTTTCTTGTAGAAGGAAAACTTTTTTTTCCATTTCATTTGTCTGGTTTGCAGGTTCATAAGGTCATAGATTCAGAGCTAGAAAGAGCCTCAGAGGCCATCTAGTCTGACCCCATAATTTTACAGATGAGTAAACTGAGGCCCAGGGAAAGTATTTGTCCAGGGCCCCATAGGCTATAAGCATGAGAAGCAGGATTTGAATTCAACTCCTCTGATTCCAGAGCCAGGTGATACCTTCAATAAAGGCATTATTAAAGCCCTATTTTTGCCACCCCATTATGCATCTCCAATATAATAATAAAATTGAATACTAAGATTGGTTATTCATTCCAAAAGCATGTTTTAACTGCCTACTGTGTACCAATACTGCCCTAGTTTCTGGAGATACAAAGACAATGCCTGTCCTCAAGGAAGTTACCCTCTACAATACTATGCATTTTAAGTATGTATAAATTGCATGCATTGTATGTTCTTTTGGTGTTTCGGAACACTAAGGCATCATGGCAGACAGGGCGTTTGATCTAGAGTTAGAACAACAAGGTTTGAATCAGGTCTGACTACCTATGTGAAGCCTTGAGCAAGTCTCTTCCTCCTTCTAGGGTTCAGTTTCCTCATCTGTGAAAGTAATGAATTGGACTAATGAAAAGGCCTCTATTGTCCTTTCTAGTTCCAAATTCTAAAGCTATGATTTTTTCTTCCCCAAATCAAACTAATATCTTAAAATAGCCTTCTGCAGCCAAAAGGAATTTTGATACTTATCTGATTTTGTTGCTTTATACAAAGCAAGCAAGACAGTGAGAGGATATGAGACTCGGATCAGCACCTCTCACAGAAAGGGCTATTGGTGAAAGTCATAACCTACAATGAGAACATGGGTTGTATTTAACTTGCCCCAGCCAGGATGTGATGGTGGCAAGACTAGAACTCAGTACTTCCTGCCTCTTAAGCCAGCCCTTTATCTATGCAGCCACACTGTGAGAAGGGTCAGCCTCAGAGACAAAAAGCCTCCCCTCTGACATAGACTGGACTTGCAACCAAGAACAAGTTACTTAGACTCTTAATGCCCAGGCTATTCTTCTTAAAATTGTAGGTTATAGACAAATCACTGCTTTATGTTAGTTTAAGAAGTTTCACACTGAGAGATCCCACATACCACTGAAAATACAAGTTTAACTCCTGATTTACTCCCCCCCCCGCAAAAAAAAAAAACTCTTAGCATTTTGTAGGTACCCAAGATATACTTCTATTTATTCATAATAATAATGAATGACTGGTACTAAAAAATATTACATTAGACTAGATAACCCTTAAAGCTTTTTCTAGTT
The DNA here is from genome assembly GCA_028627135.1 of Pseudochirops cupreus. Classification (NCBI taxonomy): domain Eukaryota; kingdom Metazoa; phylum Chordata; class Mammalia; order Diprotodontia; family Pseudocheiridae; genus Pseudochirops; species Pseudochirops cupreus. Next base: position 171,467,117 of record CM053583.1, on the reverse strand, counting down.
CTAAACCTATGTTTCTATAGACTCCAAGGATCCACAATATCATCAGTGTATGTACTATCCCCATCAAATGAGATCACAACCTTTTTATAACTCAGAATGTCTTTGTGAGTTGCTGTTGCCAAAAAACACATCACCTCATGGCCAATCCAGAGATAAGTCCCTCCAGACTTAGCTAGGCTGGTCCTGAAGCAATATGAATAATAAAAACCCACACATTAAGGTTTGCAAAATACTTTACAAATTCTCCACTTTACCCTCACAATAACCCTGGAAGGTAGATGCTATCCTTTTATGGATGAGGACAGTGAGGTGGACAATGGTTAAGTGACTTGCCCAAGGTCATGTGGCTAGTAAGTGTCCGAGGCTGGATTTGAAGACTTGTCTTGCTGACCCTTGCTCTACCCACTGTATCACCCAGCTACCCCCATGACAGATGACCAATATAGTTCATTGCTGGGTTTACAGAGGTGGTTATGGTGTAATGAGAAACAATTCTGGATTTGGAATCAGTAGACCATAAGTGCATGATAAAGAAAAATTCAGTTGTTCCCTAGGCACATCTCAAACATGGCAACAAAACACCGGAGCCTGTGATGTATCACCAGGTACCATAGGGTAGATTGTGCCAACAGCTAAGTTCACTTTTCTTAGCTGATATACCAGTCCTGCAACAGGAGCTGCTGAAGGAATTAACACATACTTCTATAATTATAAACCCACAGATGTTCTGGAAAAAAACTTGTACTCTCTCTAGCCAGAATAGAATGACAGATCAATAACTCCTAACCAATAACGTAATCACCAAAAATCTTCCAAGATGGGCTAGCTAAACTATCAGGCAGCAATGGATAAAAATAACAGAAAATAGGGAGACTGAAGACTAGCACATGCCTATTTAATGGTTAGTTCAGTACGTGTTCAAGCACTGGGGTGATTTCACATGCAGTAATTGAACATCGATCATATTTTGGTGACAATGATAAAAGTATCTCTAGACACTCAGAGCTCTGACTATGGTAGGGTGACTGGAATTTTGCCACAGGATCTGAAAGACCATTTGCAGGGGTGATATCTGTTTCTTTTTGTGGTCCTTTTTCAGTCTTCTGTCCTCACACATAGCAATCCTCCACAAGCCATGCTGCATGGCATCGCTTTCTCATCCTGCCACCACAGCCCCTTAGCCCCTACCCTCATACTGATAACACCCATCCTCACTCCTGTTCAACTCAACTTACCCTGGAGAGACACATTCCCAGTTATCACTCTGCCACACTGGTTAACATCACCAAGACATTTGCTTTTATGCCATAAAAAGTCAAAGTAATGAAAATATATTTTAGGTGAAAGACAGCACCTTTAACAGAGAAGAAAAGCTGTTTAGACATTTAGAAAAGACTGTGAGGAATTGTGTGAAGAACATTTCCTTCTGCCTTCAACACATCCAGGTGGGTACTTCACGGCTATTTCTGATGTTTCCATGATGATGCCCTTCCATATGGTTGGTTGCCATCATATAAACAGTGTTGGCTGTATGATCACCTATGTGATACCATTAACCGTGTGAGATCTGAGGAACAGGCAAATTAGAGGACTTTCAGCTATGGGATCATCAGTCTAAAAGAATGCCTTTTTTATGATGGTGTACATTCTAAAGGATGCTGAAAATCCATGATATCACTGAGAGTAATTAGGAATGTACATAGAAAATTCAGTGATATCAGTCAGTAAAAAATTGATTTAAAAATTTTATCTAATGCTTTGTATATATATATATATATATATACATATATGTTTCATATAAACAGTCATACATACATACCTACATTCAATCCTCAACTTTCACAGGAGTAATGTTCTTAGAAAATGGTGCAAAAGTCATAAGCACAAATGTTGATACATTGAACATATGGGAAATAGGGAGTGAGGTTACCACAACCACCAAAACTACAATCTTTTGCTATAGATCACTGAAAACACATTTTCTGCATACAATTCTTTATAACAAAGCATTAATTCTGATAATATGCACTTTTCCTAATACAGTAACCATGAAATCACCCATAAAATGGAATACACAAAACAAAATTGGTAACATACAAGACATTTTTCTTGCTGGTAATTCCTTAGAATTTTGTACCTTTTGTGCTAATATCTCAATAAAAATAAATAAAATTGATTTTAGATAATATTCACTTTTTGTAACACAAGACATCTACAGTACCCTAAATTCTGAATAGCAAATACATTTCTTAAAACAGAAACATTTTTTAACCTGAATATTTCCATGAACTGCATCAGATGGCAGTGTGAGGTCATTGTACTGTGTGCTATAGTGCTGTAAACCTGTACCGTGACCAACCTCTGAAAACCAAGGGACAGGTTACTGGGACTTTAGTTGGAAGATGCTGAGATTGTCGAGGTCTCAACATCACTTCTAACATTCTGTCTGGAGATCATGAAGGATATACTAGCTTAAAATAATCAGAAAGCCATGTCTGCTTCCTGTGTGGTTTGAGAGTCTTTAAGGGTCACCCAGTCAACAATGAGTGCAGACATCCCTGAATGAACTTTATCTAACACCTTTATTTTCTCACTAAACCACATCAGTGACTTTGCATCCTTGGACTTTGAGCCCAGAGGATATGTGCTATGCTTTGGGGGTATAACTGCAACATAAAACTTGACTTTTAAAGACAAACAATGAAAATATACAACAAATGCCCTGGGGACTCTTTACAATACCAGAGTGAAACACAACCAGTGAAGTGCTTAGTAGGATATCAGCAGTTCCAAAAACTTGCACACATCAGCCCTCTTATTTTTTCTCTACTACACACAGCCGCTGATGCGCATGGTTGCCAATGACAAAGTGAAAGTGAGTTCCTAATAAAATCACTTAAAAGCTTGTAGTTGCAAAAGGTAAATGCATGAATGTTGAGAATTGACTGTGTGTGTATGTATATGTGTATGTACATATATATATGTGCACACACAATCAATATATATACATGTATATACACAATTAATATATACATGTATACACACAATCATTATATATACATGTATACACACACAATCAATATATATATATACATGTATACATACACACAAATTTTTAACATTTATATGTGCCAGGCACTAGGCTAAGTGCTTTACAATGATCTCTTTTGATCTCCAACACAACCCTGGGAATTTCTCTCCTATGTGCTTCTGAAGATGTCAAAGGAAACTAGAGATTCCTAGATGTGAAGAGGAGAATGGAATGAATTCTAGGCATTGGGGACAGCTGGTGCAAAGCTGATAGGGAATTGTGATAGGAAAAAATGAATGAGAAAATATTGGATGGAAGAAAGACAGTGAGAGGGACCCAGAAGTTAAGAAACTATAGAAATGAGAGCCATAAGAACATCTGGCATGTAGAGTATATAGATATGGGTGGATTTGGCTCTCAGGGACAATGGAAGCATTTTGCTTGGGTTTCAATGAAGTCTGTCTGTGAAACATAGAATGATGATGACTGAAGGACTTAACACATTGCCAGCTTCTCCTCTTTGTGTTTTAGGATGCCATGCCCCTAGCTGCCCAGACTGTGACAGAACTGCATGATATTTCCTATGACAAAGATGCTAAAGGCAATGACTCTTCAGCTCCCCTGAACAAGGCCCCAAACCCCTGTGAAGACTTTGTAAGTTCTTCAAACCCATGGATAAATGGAAGTTATGGTTTCAGGTTAAAAGAGTATATTTCATTATTACTAAAGCATGAGCTTTTCAACTGTAATTTACATCAAAGCTATGGGTCAGGGAGGCTACAGATATCAAGACATCAGAAGACTTTCTGAAAGACCCAACTTAATCATCAAAGTTTTAAAAGTGGATTAGTGAGGTTGGTTGTTTTTTTTTTTTAACTGTAATGTGAATTCAAGAGAAACTCAGATTGTGTTCTTAGCAGAGGTCTCCTGACTTGTTTAAGTCAAAATTTGGCTTTTTTTTCCTCCATCTCGCAAAGATTTGTTACAAAGTAGTCTTATAAGGATTTATTATTTCCATGACTCTTCTTAAACAGTTTATACAGAGTGCTCATATTGAGTCCACGTGAAAACAGAAGAAAATCACATAACCTTTTATGGTATGCTCTTTTAACAATGGTCAATAATGGTAGACTGTCGTGGTATATGTGACTATAATCCCTGTTATTGGGGGGCAGGGTCAGAAACACTGAGGCTAGTAGAATATTAGTACTCACCACCGCTAAGCTTCAGTAGGTCTGAAGCTGATTGGGTATCCATACTAAGTCTATCACAGTATGGTAAGCTCTTGGGAGCAGGGCACCGCCATGCTGCCTAAAGAAGGGGGAGCCAGCCCAGGCCAGAAACAGAGCGGGTTGAAGCTTCCATGCCTATTGACAGTGGGATTGGACCTGTGAGTGGCCACTGCCCTTCCAACATGGCCAGATTGAGAGACCCAGTTAAAAAAAGAAGTTGGTAACATTAGTATATTATGAATTTAATTCGATTCAAGAAATTATTAAGCATCTTCTGTGACAGTCACTAAAAAAATTAAGAGAAAAGTAATATGGTCCTTGCCTTCGAGAAGGTTATAGTTTGCTGGAGGTGGGAGGGAATACATAGACAGATAAATGAAGACAAAACATATACGTGAATGTGATGAAATATAGTTAAAACTTAGATTAAATTAAAGAATGGAATAACATGGTGGCGGGAGTGGGGTGGGGATGAGAGCCTTAGCAATTGGGGGAATGAGGAAAGGCCACTTAGGAGAGGATGCACTCCTTACCAAGAGACAGAGGTCAGGAGGGTCAGAACAGGGGATAATAAGCTCTGCAAAGGAGCAGAGACTGAAGATGGAGTGTTGAGTATGGTGAACATAAAACAGACCATTTGAGCAGAATATGGGGTGGTGATGAAATCACTAAATAATAGGTGACATTCATAAATCACGTTAATGCTGACAAAATATTGACTTACATTATTTCATTCAATTCTCACAACAATATTGTGAGGTTGGAGCTATAGTTACTTCCATTTTACAGATGAGGAAGTAGAGATTCAAAGAGGTTAAGTGACTTATCCAGGCTCACACTGCTAGGCAGAGTCAGAGGGGTGATTCCAACCCAAGTGTCTCCTGACTCCAAGTCCAGATGCCTTTCCCATTAAATAATAAAATCTTGTGTAAAACAAACACCCGTGTACCTTGAATACATTAGCAATTTTGTTAAGTCAGTGAAATGTTTAGGTGGTGGACTGAATGTAGATTTTAATTTACTTTTTAATTTATGCTGAATACATATTTTAATTTAAGATAAAACATTAATTTTAATTTAATCTAAGTTTTAGCTACATTTAATTTTGACTTAATTTCATATGGTTCTGTAAGTAATTTTGTTTACTCAGTTTGTGGGATTTATTTTTTTGGTGGAGGAGTCAAATGTTCTAAAACTTGTAGTCTTAGAATAAAGAGTTCTTAACATGGGGATCTATGAACTTGGTTTTTTTTAATAAACTATATTGATAACTGTATTTCAATATAATTGGTTTCTTTTGTAATTTTATGAATTTATTTTATACATTTAAAAGATATTATTTTTACAAGGGGTCCATAGACTTCACTAGATTTCTTAAGGAGGTCCATGGCACATGAAAAGGTTAGTAACCTTAGAGTATTGTCAGGGAAATTGAGTGGCCATGTGACTTTCTCAAGGTCACAGATAGGACAAGGTCAGAAGTAGGACTTGAATGATGCAGTTTGTTCTGACTTGAAGGTCAGATCTCAATCCATTCTGCCACACTTCCTGTCTCATATTCAGTTTTATATAGATTATATACTTTGCTACTTTAAAAGAGCATAATTACATTGATGTGTATGGACATTTCCTTCTTTGTCATAGATCATAGCCCTTTCACATTTCATAAACAAAATTTCATCAGCCTATGCCCGATCTCCTGGCAATGAGCCCTTCTGAATTTGTTGAGGTTGGTCCTCATATGGCAGACATACAATTCATTAATAACTTATACTTGGAGCCTGACCAGCTTGGTAAGACCTACTGTAGTACCACTGGCAAAGCTTACAAGAGCACAATGTCCCCTATACACCTTGATAAAATATGGAAAAAATATTGCCTACAGAGTCACAAGATATGAGTTCAAATTCCGTATCTGATGCTTTCTACTTGGGTATCACACTTTAACTGCCTCAATTTTCTCAGCTGTAAAATTATGGGGTTGGACCAGATGGCATTTGAGGTCCCCTTCAGCTTGGATCTATGATCCTATGGATCAGATATTAGTGAGAGATGTATAATAAAAAGGTAATTTTTTTTTTATCCTCTGTTCTGTACACTGGGGGAAAAGATGAAGATTATGCTCTCTCGGGCTCAAAAGGTAGAAAAGAGTCACTCTCATCCCGAAGCCCAGATTCTCTAGGATGGGTCAGGAGGCTGCCATGTAGAATAAAGAGAACCCTAGTCTTAGAACAGAAAAACATGGGCTCGTATGTTTGCTTTTCTGTTTCCTAACTCTGTGATGTTGAACAAGTAAGTTTTCCTCTCTTCCTCAGTTGGAAGTCTTATCTTCCTTATCTATAAATAAGAAAAGCAATATTTGCACCACCTACTATGTGGGGGAAGAAATCAAATGAGATAATCAGTATGAAATAAGTTGGGATTGTAACACTCTATACAAGCACAAGATTGGAACAAAGGTGTCAAACAGGAGCAAGGAGAAACCAAGTGCCTGAGCACCTCTGAACCAGATTAAAATGTAACTGGGAAATGTTTGACAACAACAACAAAAAAATACAATACAACATAGATAATGTTAATTTGTGGTTTTCTTAGTCAACACATGACCTGCAGGGATCGTTTTTTTTTTAATTTGAGTTTGATACCAGTTCCTTGGAGGATGTTTGAGTCACTATTTTTGGTCAAACCTTCAATAGCAAAAGTTCTACAAGGCTTTTGCCCATAGACACCATCACATTCTACAGAATTGCAGAACAGGTCCATGTTTTCACTTCCCTTCTGCTCCACTTCAGAGCTGTCCGCTGGAAAGATCCATGCCAATGGCAGCAACATTACATGCTTTGTCTCTTGCCCTGCACAGTCATGAGTGAGTCTAAAGTCCAATAATTCTCAACTAATTCACTGTGTAAGAATAATAATTTTACATATTATATATAAAGATATGTGCGTGTGTGTGTGTGTGTGTGTGTGTGTGTACACAAATAGATGAAATGAAAGTGGATATCTAGTAAAGAGTATGGGCTCTGCTTTCCTACAGATAAGGCTTTTGGGCTCTTTCTGTTTCCCTGGTGCCTCTCTATGTGATTATTAGGTAAGGACTATAATGCAGCGAAGGAGGTGTCTAGGGTACCCTCATTGATTTGATCCCAATTAGTTCCAACAGTAGGCCATTTCCCTATTTCCTAGTGTATCAGATGTTCATGTCTATAGGTCACTTGGAAGAGATAGGAAATGCTACTATAATTACATTATCTGCAAGCTCCAGACAAGACACGAACACAGTAATTTATCTCAGACAAATTACATAAAATTTTCCCTTGGCCAAAGGACGCATTCCACTCCACGGAGATACATATTGATTATTTCTCGCGCTAGTAATCAAATCTTAATCAGCGTTGCCTATGTTGCCCGATGCCAATAAGAGATTGGTTTCTCCCTTTCCTACAGATTTTCTGAGACTACCAGACAAAGCTAGCAGGAGCCATTAGAGATAATTAATGCAGCCAGCTGTGGCAGGCACTGTTTCCCTGAGGTTGTCTTCTGGATTAAAGAGAGATTCCAGGTCAAATATTATGATTATATGGTGATGAACCGAGGTTCAAAGATTCAGAGGTGGAAGGGGCCTCTGACACCATCAAGTTCAACCTTTTCATTTTAGTGATAAGGACAGGCTGATCAAGGAGAACTGAATAATTTGCCTAGATATCACAGATAGTAAAAGAAGAAGGTGGGATTTGAGCTGAGACCTTTCACATCAGACTTTCTTTCTATCAGATCACATTGCCTCTTTATACATATGTATGTGGGTACAACCCCTGCCAAGAAAGAGCTGTAGTGAACAAAAGCAAAGAGGGGAAGGCCACATGCCAAACCCCAGATGCCCCTCACAACAGAAGTAGAAAAAAAGGGATGGGAGAGCATAGGCAATCCTAGGGCAACGAGTCAGCAATGATGTTTGCTTGTGTATCATGGAGTCAATGCAACGTGATGTAAAGTGGCCTCAGGACAAATGCTTTTAACATCAACATGATCTTGCTATGGAGTGAAAAAGGAGTAGAGAAAGTCTGAGGGTCTTAACAGGTGATTGTTCTGTGATCAGCTTCTATTGCAAACATTATCAGCTATGACAAAAAAATGAAAACACCTATGTCAAAATCTTCCCAGGAATGCTGTAGTGTTATGGGAGAGGGGATGTATGAGTCGTTGCATGACCCTGAAGTGTTTCCCAGTGTCACCAGGGTATAGAGAAAGAAGCCCTCTGCCTGTAGAACTCCTCTGCCTGGAGCATCAAGAAGACACAAAAAGGGAGTGGTATTTAAGGAGATTGAAAAATTATATGGGAGAGAACTGGAGTTTGGTATGGGTTTTAAACTGAAGATGTGGAAATAGCTGGGGGGAGGGTGAGAAATAAAGGAATAGCTCTGCAGGGAGAGAAGATTGGAAGTGTGAGAAGAGAGAATGTCGAAGACCAAAATCAGAGCTCATGATGAGATTGAGAAGAGAAGAAGGAAAGGAGAGGAGAAAGGTTCAGTGGAGCAGTAGTTCCTCCCATTCCTCTCTTCTTTCCTATTTTTTCCTTCCACTTCCTTCCCCCTGCCCCATTTTTCTAGGGGTTGAAGGTGTTGGCAATAGTCTGGATTGGTATGGGAACTCACCATCCCAGCTACCTTTATCCCTCACCCCAACTCATGTCAAGCCCTGCATTTGGGGCTGTCAATCATCTTTCAGTCTCATTATTGGTCTTATTTCCCTCATTTTTTCCTGCTTGCTGACTTCTTAGGAGCATCTAGGGAGCAGGCAAATCCACTGAGGGCATAGCTTGATACGGTAGGTAATTGGTTTCTATTCTCCCTGTAATGGGACTATTTTCCCTTTGGCAGGTGACTCACTTACAGAGGCTGGTCCTGACCCCACTATCAGCCCTGCAGTCCTTATTCCCAGGACCCCAGAAACTCATCCAGAAGCGCTATGACAAGCTGCTAGACTACAATGGCTACCTCCAGAGGTCAGCAGGTGATGACTCAGACCTGGCCAGGAAGGACTACGAAGCTCTTAATGCCCAGCTCGTGGAAGAGCTCCAGGTGTTTAACCAGGCTGCTCGGCAGGTCCTGTTGAACTGTCTCTACTGTTTCATCACCCTCCTCAGGGATCTGATGCTCATGGCCCTGAAGCCCTATTCCACAGGCATGCCAGTAAGCAATTTTTTCTCTCTACTTGGGCTAGAAGCAGCTATTAGAAACCATGCACCTGTGAAATAAAGTCTGGTTGTTCATCCCCTTATCCCCACCCCCACCAAATAGCTTGAGTTTTGTTTTTTTTTTTTTACCTCATCTCCCATCCCTACTTGCAGCTAAAAGAAAACTTCCTAGTTCAAGTTTGCCGTGACTCCCATTAGTATTTCACTAGTAAATCTTTTCCCCAGAAAGCAAGGGCATTACCCAGTGCAGCCACAAAGACACTCACCTACCTGCCTGGCACCATCAATACTGTCAGTTTATCTTTTGTATTCTGTTCATGCATGGCAAGTCCTAAATGTTAAATCATAACTATTAAGCTATAGATCCCACAAGGCCATTTCAGTGTAATAATTAAAAGTGGATGAATGTCACCCATTCTTGAGTAGACTTTTGTTCTTCCCCCAGAGAGCAGAGCCTGCAATTGGCAGGGTAAAAGAAGGGGGAAAGTATATAGGGTTTTTTTTCTTTCTCTTCAGTGGAATTAACTCTCATTTCTTTATCCCATTAGAAAAGTATGAGAGTGTTGGACTTGGGGTCAAGAGAGATTTCAGTTCAAACCCTGGCTCTAATACTTAGCTGTGTGACCAAGGGCAAGTCATTCTCTGAGCCTTCATTTCCTTATCTATTAAAAAATCTGTAAACAACACTCATACTCTTATGGTGGGGGGAGGTGGGGGAGATACAAAGCTTAAATAAGACAGGTTCTCTGCCATCTGTTATATGGATCTTCAAGATTACTAGATTTTGGAATTTATTTTCATAAGACCTTGATGAACTCAGTCACTATAAATCAGTCCATATTTTCCAGTGGGGCAGCATTTCTCACTCAGCTGTACTTTTGGTTCCCCTCCTCCCCAGGGAGCAAAAGAGTCAGATTAGAAGTGGAACCCAAAATATTCAGAAAGAGGCTAAAGCTTCACATTCACTGTTTTGACTTGAACTTTTCCTAGAAATTTTCCTTACCTATAACTAACTTAACTCCAAGTTTGTTTAGATAATCACATTTATGAGCTTTAGGAAAACTGAATCAGCGTATGCTAGCTGTCTTCTGTGTTGCGGAAAGGCATAGGAAAGGAGGGAGGGAAGGAGATAGGAAGGAAAGAAGAAAGGAAGGAAGGAGGGAAGGAAGGAAGCAAACAAGAAAGGAAGGAAGGGAAGGAGGGAGGGAGGAAGGGAGGGAGGGAGGAAGGAAGGAAGGAAGGAAGGAATGAAGGAAGGAAGGAAGTAAAGGAGGGAAGAAGGAAGGAAGAAAGGAAGGGAGGGAGGCAGAGGGGGAGGGAGGGAGGAAGGGAGGGAGGAAGGAAGGAAGGAAAGGAGGAAGAGAGAAAGGAAAGGAGGAAGGGAGGGAGGGAGGGAAGAAGGAAGCCCCTAATATGTGCCAGGCATGTGCTGAGTACTTTACAAATATTATCTCATTTCATCCTCAGACTAACACTCTAAATAGGTGCTATCATTATCCCCATTTTACAGCTGAGAAAATTGAGGCAAACAAAGGTTAAGTGACTTGGCTACCCATTTTCCAAGACTGGCTTTGACGTCAGGTCTTCCTGATTCCAGCCTTAGCACTCCAAGTGAAGGCTGAGAAAGGGCAGGAATAAAGTCAGTATGATGTAGTAGGTACAAGAAAACCTGGTTCAAGTTTGGTTCTATATACATCCTGACTGTAAAAGTCACTTAACTTTTCAGTGTCTCACAATTCTCTAAGACAATACTCTACCAAATAATGGGTAATTTACCTTGGCCCTGAGAGTTTCCTCTCTGGTACTTCCTTATACCAATGAAATCACAGGTCTTGACCCCCAAATACAGAGGAAGCAGGAGACCATGGTAGTCTATTTTGTATTTAAAATTCACTACACATTCTTTCCCACCTATACTACATGCTGGCTGTGTGAAAGTGCAAGTTCTTAACCTCTCAGCAACTCTGTATATAAGGTGTTGAGGAGGTGCTGACTTTAGTAAAGAGAGTTTGCTTCTCTGGGAGTTCCCACTATCAATGAAAATGCAGATCCCATCCCTACCCTACACAGCTCAGCAATTCAGAATCGTATGTACAAGGACCAGAAGGACATAGTTTTGACAAAACGGGTGATTCAAATGCTTTATGACAGGGGTCTTTAACCTTTGAATGAGAGATGGGAGGCATCCAGGCACCAGCCATTTTCTTGAAGATTTCAGGGACAGAAGTTGGAGGATCACTATTTTCACTGACCTCTAACTGAAACCTAACATTTCCCTCTATTAGAATTTAAGTAACCATTATTCTGTGCAGGGTCTGTAGGCTTCCCCAGGCTCTCAAAGGGGTCCATCACACACACACACACACACACACACACACACACACACACACACACACACACACACACACACACACTCTTTCTCTCTCTCTCTCTCTGTCTCTCTCTCTCTGTCTCTCTCTCTGTCTCTCTGTCTCTGTCTCTCTCTGTCTCTCTCTCTCTCCCTCTCCCTCTTCCTCTCTCTCTCATTCTCTCTCTCTTTCTTTCTCTCGCTAAGAATTTCCATTTTATGGGCATTGCTTCTCCTCATAGCTTTTTTTGGGTTTAAAAATGCTATCCTTGCAGTATTTGGTTGCCACAGCCTGGCTGCAAGCCATTGAGTTGGCATGGGCAATGCCACTACTTGTAGCATGTGTTATGCCATCTGCACTTACCTGAGCTCTGGGGCTCTCATTTTCTTCTACAGTTATCACTGCTTCCAGCCAGCATTGGTGAAGTTCAAAATCGGGTGATAGAAGAGGTTCATAGCCTGAATTTTGTAAAGGACAACAGTGCGAATTTCATTGAAAGGAAGCTGAGCTTTGAAAAGAAGAAACCCGTGCCCACTCTGGTGAGTTTGGCATGACCAGTCATGATGACTGTTGACAGGACTTCCCAGTGTTCACAGACTTCCCAAAGGCACAAAGCTTTATACATGTTCCTAATGCATGTCTGCATGTTGTCTGCTCCCTTAGATTGTAAGTTCCTTGAGGCCAGGGACTATCTTTTGCCTCTTTTTGCTGCCCTAGCGCTTAGCGCAATGCCTTATACATAGTAGGAGCTTAATAAATGTTGTAGAATTTTAGGGCTGGAAGGGAACTCAGAAATCACGTCTCTCCACCACTTTCTACCTTCCCCCAACCCACTTCCAGGCAGGACTGCACTCATATCCTCTCAAGAGAATGATGGTTAACATCTATTCCCAGATCTCCAAAGAAGATTTGCAGAATGAAAATTACAGAGTTGTAAGGTGTCTCAGAGACCATTTAATCCAAGCTATACCTGAACAAAGACTCCCCCTCTGTTATGTATGATAAGTAGTTAACCATCCTTGGCTTGAAGATCACCAGTGATGGGGTTCCCATTCAATCATGAAGTATTTTTTTTAATTTTGAATTATTTTCAATTTTTATCTATATCTTTTGTTTCCTTATCACTTTTCACCCCAAATATATCATTCACTCTTTCTGCCCCACATGAAATCTCTTTTAACAAAGAATAAAAACAAAAGGGGGGTGGGTGGGAAGCAATTTAGAGCAATTTAGCAAAAAAAAAAAATAACATATCATCAACCTAGCCTGACTGTATGGTCCCTCACCTACAAAGGGGGAGAGAATCATGCAATATTTTTGATAATGTTTTATTAACATGTTCTAAAAAATACTACTTTCACTTTCAAATGACTCTCCCTATCCTAATCAATGGAACCTTCCTTTGCAGTATAATGACCATGCCTGACAATGTATGTCTCAGACCTATAGACCCATAATAGACCTGAAGTCCAGCATTTCCTGGATGAGACATGGAAAGCATCCACCCATTACCCATTTCCTTGTTTTCCCACAAAAATCCAATTCTTTACTCCCTTCTCCCCAGTCGGAGATGCCTCGTCAGACAGAAAGCCACCGCTCCCAGCTTCTAGCATCCTACAGCCTGGAGGCTCTCTACCAAGCCAAGCGCAGGTGTAATGCTACACAGGAACACGACATTGACCTTCTGGAAGGGGACCTGGTGGCTGCCATGGAGCAGAAGGATCCCTTGGGCAGCACAAGCAGGTGGCTGGTTGACACTGGGAGTGAGTATCATGCAGGAGAGACACCCCCCCCCCCACAAAGGATGGTGGGAAAAGAACTAAGTTGCCAGTCCTACCTCCAGTGCTTACTCTCTGTGTGACATTGGGCAAGTCACCTAACCTGTGCAAGCCTCAGTTTCCTCATTTGTAAAATGAGGAGATTCAACTAGATGGCTCCTGAGGTCCTGTCCCAGTTCTTGATCTATGATTCTTTAAAGCTGACGTCTTCCCCTCTCAGCACCTATGTTTGAGGAAGGAGGATCCCTTTCAAAATGCTGATGTTTCTTCTCTTTCCTTTCTGTCCAGTTGCAAAAGGTTATGTCTACTCTTCCTTCCTGAAGCCCTACAACCCATCCAAGGCACAGCAGGCAGATGGGGAGCACAGGTTCTGTGAGGGGGACTTTGATAACATCAGCCTTTTTGTGTCTTCATGGCCTGCCAGCCACAGCATCACACGAACCCGGGAAGAGAGCGCGAGTGACAGCAGCTCCTCTCTCAACGGTGTATGTGGAAAACCTGAAGGGGATGGGGCCGACACTGACTCTCTGCAGGATGGGGATGAGCAGGTGAGAATTTGTCCCTTTAAACCACCAGCAAGCTATTGGGAATATGAAAGCTGTTGCCTCCCATTGACCTGTTACAGTCCATCTAGGGTGATATGGCCTTCCAGAAGAAAGGAAGGAAGGAAGTACTAGGTACTTTACCAACATTATGCTCACAACAGCCCAATGAGGTAGATGCTGTTAGTATCCTCTCTCTGCAGTTGGAAAAACAGAAGTAAACAGGTTAAGTGACTTGGGCAGGGTCACATAGCTAATAACTGTCTGAGGCTGGATTTGAACTTAGGTCTTCCTGAGCTGCAGTCAAGAACTTTTCTGGGATTCTGTCATCTTCCAGTTCTTTTTATCTTCTTTACTTTGAGTGATGATGAGAAGGCTTTTTTTAAGGTACCACTTATCTTGTCTTCTCCCCCCAACACAAGCAGTCTAGTTCTGAACAGATTGCCACTAGAACCTAGGGAATATAACTAATTCCCATAAGAACAACATCTTTGTTAATGTCACTGGCAGCGAGCAGCCTTGAATCTCTTACAGTATTCTGCCTACTGTAAAAATGAAACTCTCTGACATAAGTGCTGAGAAATGGTGGTCTAAGCCCCCATGCAAAAAAACAAGTTAGATTTCAGGTTGTGACCTTCTGTTACCTCTTGGCAAAAAAATGAAATGCAAGACAGATATCCAGATTATGGACTATAAACTTGGATCTGGAAGAGACCCTCTGACACTGTCCTTTTCCACCACAGAAATCATTCTTGATTGGTCAATAATCAGATGAACTTTGAATTTCAGAGAGCTTAAAGTCACACAGCTGGCAAGCGGCCAATCAGTCTCCCTGCTCTGTCCTAAGCCTGAACCACATGACCTTGACCAATCAAGGATGATTTTTTTCAATTAAGAAAACTCAATTTGCTTTTATTCCACCTTCCTCTATTGAAAAATCAAAGAGAAAAAAACAAAATTCTTGTTTTTACATATGATATATAAACATATATTCTATATGTATGTATATACAACATATATGTTACCTATATATGGTAAATGGAAGTTAATCTGAGATGGAAGAGATAAATATGCATAATCAGGCAGAAAAATTCCCTCATTGACCAGTTCCAAAAAAATATATGTCTTACTCTGTACCCTGAATCCATCAGCCCTCTGTCAGCATGCTGGAACCATTGGCTGGTCATTGCATTGATCAGAGTTCTTAAATCTTTTCAAGTTGGATCAAGCCTGCTTCTTACCAGCCTGACTGATTAAAATGCAAGGTCTTCAGCTGACTGACTTCTACACCTGCTTTTGCTTTTTTACTTTCGGTCAGAGATACTGGAAGGCACTGTCGAATTATGGAGTAAGCTTATTTTACAGCTGTTAGAAGGTGAGGCACATATTCCTGAGATGATACACAAATATGTATTCCCTTGAGCCCATGGTACAATTCCAGGAGTGACCACGGAGGGGTCAGGGTTCATTTTATGGAGCATCTGTTAAAGCCAGACAGAGATCTGGTTCTGGATGGAACCCCCAAGTCATAGAGAATGTCCAAATGCTTTCATGTTGAGATATTTGGGGCAGTGAAAATAGTTCCCTACTGAGTAGTCTTGCCAACATCACAAAGTTTTTCTCCTTTGGTCACAACATGAAATGCATGGTTTACCATTAACAAATCGATATCCTAGGAGATTTCAGATTTTGGAGGTGAATAAAACAATAACGACCCCAACCCCAACACCTAGCATTTATATGGCCCTTCACAGTTTGCAAAGCACTTCCCATGTAGTTTTGCATTTAATCCTAACAACAACTCTTTGAAGTAAGCAGGAACTATTATTCACCTCATTTTAAGTGAGGAAAGTAAGTTTAAGAGAGCTTACAAGATTTTTCTGAGGCTCAGATAGCCAATAAATGTTGGAGGAAGGATTTGAACTCAGGTTTTCTTGACTCCAAGTCTAGAGCTCACCACCTAGTTAGATTAACTGCAGCATCACATTGATTCATTCAAAATTATTTAATGACCATAACAGTCATCAATAGTGATTAGATAGCACTCTAAGATTTATAGCATGCATTAATGTGTTGTGTCCTTTGATCCCCATAACAACCCTGTGTGGTAGGTGCAAGGATTATCTTGATTTTTGCAGATGGGATAACTGAAGCAGATAGAGGCTAAGTAAGTTGTCCAGGACATGTAGTTAGTATCTTAGGCAAGATTTGAACTTGGGTCTTCCTGACTCCAAGTCTGGCATTCTGTCCAGTGCAACTCTTAGCTTCATTGTTGTTATTGTTCAATTGTTCCAGTCGTGTCCAACTCATAGGGTTTTCTTGGTAAAGATTTTGGAGTGGTTTGCCATTTCCTTCTCTAGCTCATTTTATAGATGAGGAAACTGAGGCAAACAGGGTTAAGTGACTTGCCCAGGGTGACTCAGCTAGTCAGGGTCTGAGGCCAGATTTGAACTCAGGAAGATGAGTCTTCCTGACTCCAGGCCTGGCACTCTATCCATTATTTCATCTAGCTGCCCCCAATTGTAACATTAAAAAGTACTTATTGAACATCACCTTCACAACATACTAGCTGTAGTACAGATGTGTGAAACTAGGCTCTTGAAGGTCATATCATTGGTGGGCAACCTCTGACAGACTGCAATTATAGATCTAGCAACAGACTACATTTGCTTAGCCCAGCTAAGTATGAAGAGGCTCATTCAACTACAGGCTGAACATTCAACAAGGATAAATTCTTTTGATTTTTTTTTTTTAGTTTTACAGTTAACTTTATTTATTCAACATATTTGGCCTTTCATTTGTTGACAATTGATTTTTTTAAGATTCATCTAAAAGAAAAGAAAATTTATATTACTCAAGGCTGAAGTTTAGGATTTGTGAATACAAAATTAAAAAAAAACAACAGGTAAACTAGATATGTTTGTTGGTTCAAGAGAAGGAGAAATCATTCTACCTTCAGTCTTCAGAAGTAGATGTGGTTACTTCAAGAAGTTCCAGGTTTTTCATAATTCCAGCAACATAGACATAAACATATATATATGTATATATATAATGTATATATATATATATATATATATATATACACACACACACACATATATATATTGCTGAACATGAACAAGTTTTATTGAATACTTAGACTTATCTGTGGATATACATATCAAGCAACCTACATGCCTTATCTGGTAACTGCCCCTTTTTGTTTTTTGTTTTCCAATTTATTTATTTATTTTTAGTTTTTAACATTCATTTCCACAAGATTTGGAGTTATGAATTTTTCTCCTTGTCTTTCCCCTACCCCCACCCCAAAATAGCAAGCCTACTAAATAACCTCTTCCCCCAATCTGTTCTCTCTTATATCCTCTCCCATTCCCCCCCAACCTTCTACTAGGGCAAGATGGATTTCTATACCCCAGTGCCTGCATATCTTATATCCCAGTTGCATGAAAACACAATTTTTTAACATTTGTTTTTGAAACTTTAAATTCCAGAGTTTTTCCTTTCTTCCCTCCTCACTCCACCTCCCCCACTGGGAAGACAAGTAATTCAACATAGATTGTACATGTGTAGTTACCCAAATCATTTCCATAGTAGTTATATTGTGAAAGACTAACTATATTTCCCTCTATCCTACCCCACCCCCCACTTATTCTATTTTCTACTTTGACCCTGTCCCTTTTCAAAAGTGTTTGCTTCTAACTACCCTCTCCCCCAATCTGCCCTCCCTTCTATCATCCCCCCTCTAATTCCCTTCCCCTCTACTTTCCTGTAGGATAAGATACCCAATTGAATGTGTAT
>CM053583.1:171426740-171448691 GCA_028627135.1 Pseudochirops cupreus | reverse complement strand
ATATTCCTAGGAGTTTTCTTCTGAGGATTTTTTTCAAGAGGTGATCAGTGAATTCTTTCAATTTCTATTTTGCCCTCTGATTCTAGTATATCAGGGCAATTTTGCTTGATAATTTCTTGAAAGATGGTGTGTGGGCTCTTTTTTTGATCATGGCTTTCAGGTAGTCCAATAATTTTTAAATGATCTCTCTTGGCTCTATTTTCCAGGCCAGTGGTTTTTCCAATGAGATATTTCACATTGCCTTCTATTTTTTCATTCGTTTGCCTTTATTTTATGATATATTGATTTCTCATAAAGTCATTACATTCCAATTTCTCCAATCTAATTTTGTAGGAATTATTCTCTTCAGTGAGTTTTTGAAATTTCTTTTCCATCTGGCAAATTCAGCTTTTTAAGGCATTCTTCTCTTCATTGGCTTTTTGGACCTCTTTTGCCATTTGAGTCAATCTACTTTTTAAGATGTTATTTTTTTCAGTATTTTTAGCAGGCTGTTGACTCACTTTTCATGATTTTCTTGCATCATTCTCATTTCTCTTCCCAATTTTTCCTCCACTTCTCTTACTTGATTTTCAAAATCCTTCTTGAGCTACTCCATGGCCTGAGACCAATTCATATTTTTCTTGGAAGCTTTTGATGCAGGAGTTCTGACTTCATTGTCTTCCTCCCATTCCATGCCTTGATCCTTTTTGTCCCCAAAAAAGGATTGCATAGTCTGATTGTGCTTCCTCTACTTGCTCATCTTGGCAGCCAGTTACTTGATTTTTGAGCTCTTTGCCATGGTAGAACTCTGCTTCCATAATGGACAGAACTTTGTACCAAATTGCTGGGGTTTTCACAGCTGCTGGAGCCATTAGTTGGGTGCCCTCTCTACAGCCCTCACAAGCTCTGGCACACTTGCCACACACCCCAGGACCACCACTCAAGACCAAGATCCAGATCCAAGCAGGTCAAAGCAAGAGTGATTACCCTCTCTGAATGGTTGCTTAGGCCCCCTACTATCTGCAGGCCAGGAGCCCTGGAAGCAACCACGTGGCAGCAGCTGCAGCCACCTCGGCTTCACCACTTCTCACCCCAGGGGCAGGGGCCAGACTGCGCTCTTCCTTCACCGTTCCAACAGAGTTCCCCATTGACCTTTTCTTTTGTCTTTGGCATTATGTGTTGAGAAGTCTGGAAACTGCTACAGCTGCTGGTGATTCACTCTCCTGAAGTCTGCTCTGGCCAGTCTGGGCCACCCTGGGGCTGGAAACACAGCTCACAGGGGTCTGAGCTCAGCTCCCAGCACCCAGCAATAGACCTTTCCTGTCAGCCTGCTGGGCTGCCTTCAGTGGGAGATTTGTTTCTCTCTGCCACTTTGTGTGTTTTGCAGCTTTAAAATTTGTTTAGAGTCATTTTTTTTATAGGTATTAGAAGTGGTTGGAGCTGGAGCCCACACCACGTTTGTGCTTTTATTCCACCATCTTGACTCCACTCCCTGATAAATTCTTTTTCTATACAACCCATGCAATGAAGAAAAATATATGATGGAAGTCAGTCCTATGTGGTCCTTTTCTACTTCTGAAGGGACAACATGTCATCATAGTTAAAAAGAGAAGAATCTATAAAGAATCACATAAATTTTTACTTTCTATTAATACTAACTTAGCTCTTGATTCTTTAGAGGTAGTGTGGTATAGTGGAGAGAAACTATCCTTGAACCAAGAAGATCTGGGTCCAAGTCCTATTCCTTATAAATGCTCCCTCCATGACCCAAAGGCAAGAGCCATAACCTCTCAATGTTCTAGGAGATTCCCTAAGACTCTAAATTGCAGAGAAGGAGTTGACTTGTTTTGGTAGGAATTTTCTCATCAGAGTGTTTTCCACACCAATGAAATAATAGAACTAGTTCCTATCCCTTTTGGTAGTTTGGTCAGTCAAATCAGCACATATTTATTATTTGAAGGTGTTAAGTGCTAGGAAAAGCAAGGAAGGCAAAAGCCTCCCCCCCCACATACGTGTATATATATACACACACACACACATATATACATATATGTATATATATATATATATATGGGTGAGAGACAGAGAGAGAGGAAGAGAGACAGAGACAGAGAGAGACAGAGAGAAGGATAGAGGGGGACAGACAGAGAGACAGAGAGTGTAAATGAAAGGAAACCTCAGAGGGAAAGGATTAAATTGTTCAGTGGCCAAGAAACAGCCACACTACTGGAGGAACTGCATTGTATCAGTCTTGACACTCTTTTTATAAAGGAATCTACAACACCAAAGAAAGTCACAGTTAAATGGAACTGTAGCTCACAGTTTCTCCATGGAGAGTTAAAAAAAAGAAGGTGGTAGAATTGGTTTGGTCATGCATTCCAAGAAATAAAGAAACATAATTTCATGGGCCATTTGTTCACCTTATATTTC
Source organism: Pseudochirops cupreus (assembly GCA_028627135.1). Classification (NCBI taxonomy): domain Eukaryota; kingdom Metazoa; phylum Chordata; class Mammalia; order Diprotodontia; family Pseudocheiridae; genus Pseudochirops; species Pseudochirops cupreus. The sequence goes on along the minus strand of CM053583.1, from coordinate 171,446,282 downwards.
AGTGCTCATGATAACTATTTGCAAAACTATCACCATGAAAATGATCATAGCCTATGTATACATCCACATTTGTTTAGAGGATGAGGAGGTAGGAAAATTCTATGGAGAAACTTAAAAAAACTCTTCAAATTAAACCCATCCAGTGACTTTAATGCAATGGCAGCTACAGAGGAAGATGGGAGATGGGGTAGGGAATACACTGGAACATATAGTTCAAGAATAAAAAATGAGAATTCAAAATCTAGAAGAGCCTCAATGTATGCTTCATAAATGGGCAGTTAGGTGGTACAGTGGATAGAGTTACAGGGCCTAGAGTTAGGAAGACCTGAGTTCAAATCTGACCTCAGACACTTACTAGCTGTATAACCCTGGGCAACTCACTTTACCCCATTTGCCTCAGTTTGCATCAGTAAAAATAAGCTGGAGAAGGAAATGGCAAGCCACTCCATATCTTTGCCAAGAAAATCCTAAATGGGGTCATGAAGAGTCAGAGATAACTATAAATGTATCACGAATACATTATTTGTTAAAAGATTTGGGAGATATCTAGAATTGGGGAACAGAGATAACAAAACAAAAAATGTAAATGATTATATTCTACAGGACCTCATACCAATAGACCACAAGTTTCTTAAGAACAAGGATGGGGGCAGCTAGGTGGTGCAGTGAATAGAGCACTGGCCCTGCAGTCAAGAGGACCTGAGTTCAAATCCGGCCTCAGACATTTGACACACTTACTAGCCGTGTGACTTTGGGCAAGTCACTTAACTCCAATTGCCCTCCCCCCCAAAAAAAAAAAAAGAACAAGGATGATTTTTTTGCCTTTCTTTCTATCACTAATGCTTAGAACTGTGCCTGGCACATAATATAATAATGCTTAATAAATGCTTAATGTCTTAACATATTAACTCATTATTAATGAGGGAGTCATTCTCAGAGTCTGAGAGATCACCTTGCTGCTACTGATAAATTCAAGGTGTCTGACTCAGATTAACTACATGCTTAGGAAACAGGGATCAGCAGACGTGATTGCTGAATCACTCACTGACAGTGATATTTTAAGATTGTGCAAAATAGGAAAGGTTCCTCAAGACTGAAGAAAGATAAATGTTTTCCCGGTAGACTAGAAAAGGAAGATTATAGAGTCTAAGAACCACAGGTCAATGAGCTGAACTTTGATTCCTGCAAAAATTCCAGAATGGATCACAAACTGTATGGATAACGGATATCTGTAAAAGGAAGCAGCAATGAGAAAGAGGTGGAATGGCTTTATAAATGTCAGATCATGTTTGTTGTTGTTGTTTCAGTCAAGTCCAACTCTTCATGACCCCATTTGGAGCTTTCTTGGCAAAGATGCTGGAGTGATTTGCCATTTCCTTCTCCTTCTACAGATGAGGAAACTGAGGCAAATAGGGTTAAGTGACTTGACCAGAGTCACATAGATATTAAGCGTCGCAGGCCAGATTTGAACTCTTTCTGACTACAGGCCCAGTCCACTGAGCCATAGATCATGTTAGACTAATTTTATTTCCTTTTTTTGATAGAGTTAACAAATTAGTATGTTAAGGAAATGTCATCAATATAGTTTACCTTGATTTTTATAATGATTTGCATGAGGTATTTCATAGTATTCTTGTGGATAGTCTAGTCAGATAAATTAGAAACTAGCTGAATGGCCAAACTCCAAGAATATATGGTATATGAACATTGGTTGAAGGAAATTGGGATGCTTAGCCTAGAGAAGAGGACTTGTACCTTCAGGGTGTACAAGATAGTTGTCTTTGAGTATTTGAATGACTGTCATATGCAGAAGGGACTAGACTCGTTCTGTCTGGGTTCTGAGGACAGTCACAAGAAATGGGTGGAAAGAGCAAAAAGATCAGTTTAAGTTTGATGTCCTAAGACCTAGAGCCATTTATATGGACTTTTTACAGTTTCCAAACGGTATTCATTATAAGGACCCTAGGAAAGAGGGAATACAGATATTATTCTCCCCATTCAAAAAGTAGGAAGCTTGAGTAATTTGGCCATTGTTGCACAGCTGATAAGTGTCAGAATTGGGAGTCCAGTTCAGTCTAATGCTCCTTTCATAATGTCTTCCTAGCTCACTGGCTCTGCTAATGAGATAATGAAAGATGCTGTTCTAATGTCCTTCCCGCCCAACTTTCTACCTTCACCATTACCCATGACACAGACAAACGAGCTTTCATATCAAGGCATCCTTGTCTCAGGAACAGAACTGAGCCAACCGACCACTCTTGTGAACAGTTACCAACATTCCCAGGCCTGGGCACAATTGCCCACCAGGAAGATGAAAGGACAGAAGATGAGATAGTTGGGAAGGAGAGGTCAGCAAAAATAAAGATTCTTTCTCATGAAGCCATGGGGCTTCATTCTGTTCTAGGGCCCTTCAATTCAGTAGCAACAAACAGTATATATTAAGGACCATCTCCTAGGTGCTGGGAATACAAAGATGGAAATGAATCAGTTGTTCTGAGAGCTTACATTTTATTGAGTTATATAACATGTGAACAGATAAATAAATACATTTGGATCTGAGAGAAACTAAGGACATGAAGGATCATAGGTTTACATGCCCCTAGATTTAGAGCTAGAAGGGCCTTGTGAGGTCTATCTATTTCAAGTCCAACCTTTCAGAGTCTAGAGCAATGGTGGGGAACCTGCTGGCTTGAGGCCACACATGGCCTTCTAGGTCAGTGGTTCTCAACCTTCCTAATGCCATGACCCTTTAATACAGTTCCTCCTGTTGTGGTGACCCCCAACCATACAATTATTTTTTGTTGCTATTTCATAACTGTAATTTTGCTACTGTTATGAATCGTAATGTAAATATCTGATATGTAGGATGTATTTTCACTGTTACAAATTGAACATAACCCGCAGGTTGAGAACCACTGCTCTAGGTCCTCAAGAGCGTCCCTTTGACTGAATCCAAACTGCACAGAACAAATCCCCTTACTAAAGGAATTGATCTGTAAAACTTGGCACCACCATTATGATCATGACCACCACTATCACCACTACCACCACCACCAGTAACGACAAAGAAGATTTTATTTCCATTAAACCTAAATTTGCTTCTTTGCAACTTCCATTCATTTCTACCAGTTCTGTCTGCTGGGACTGAGTAGAACAAGTCCCATCATGCATCAGCTCTCCAAAAAGCCAGATACAACATTTCCTACGTAGTCTTCTCTTCCCCGGGTCCCATTTCCTTTGACTAATCCTCATCTGGCAGAAGTATGAGGCCATACTTACCATCCTTATTGCCCTTATCTGGTTGTTCTCCAGTATCAGTTCCTAAATGAGACTTCTAGAAATGAACACAAAACTCCAAGTATAATCTGACCAGGAAAGATTACAGAGGGAGTATCAACTCCTTAGTCCTGAGTATGACGTCTCACCAAATCCAATGTAATATTGTGTTATCATATCATATGGTGACATGTCACTTTTGACACATATTGAATTTAAAGCTCACTAAAACTCCATGATTCTTTTCAGATGCATCTGTCTTAGACTTCTGAACTTGATTTTTTTAAACACAAATAGAAGTACTAATTTTGCATATTAGCTATCTCTCTTAGCTTTGTGTCTTCTATGAATCAGATAAGCATTCCTTCCATTTCCCTAATCTATTCATTTTAAAATATGCTATCTAGCGAAGGGCAAGTTCAGAATTCTGTGATACTAAACTGGTGACACCCTTCCAGGCTGACACTGAATAATTAATGGATAGTTTTTGGATCCAGGTATGCAACCAATTGCAAATTTGCTTGCTTAGTTTACTTCTATGTTTTCCGCAAGAATAGTGCGAGAGATTTGTCGAGCGTTTTGTTAAAACCTAGGTAAATTATAGTAGATATCCTTGATTTTCCAGTCTGGTAACCCTGTCAAAAAGATGAGGTGAGTGTGGCATGATGGGCTTTTATGAAGTCATGCTGGTTCTTTGTGATCAGCTTTCCTTTCTAGATAGTCACTAACCATCCCTTCAATAATATGTTCTGGAATTTTGTCAAGAATCAAAGTCAGATCACTGGCTTATGGTATGTCAACTCTAGTCTCTTGCTCTTATTGAAAATCAGGACATTTGCCCTTCTGCACTCCTGTAGCATCTCTCTCATTTTTCATGATCTTTCAAAGATCCCTGACCCAGGCTCCGCAAATACAACTGCCAATTCTCTCAATATATAAGGATATGATTTATCGGAGCTTGGAATTTGAATTCATCAAAAGGAATTATTTTCTTTCTATGTCCTCACTTACCCTGGATATCAACTTGCTATCAGTATTTTTTTTTAATTTTATCTTTTCTAGTCCAAAGAAACAACTCCGTTGAGGACAAAAAAGGGGGAGTTATCTAAGGAGGCTGATGGCGATGCACAGCCAACTAATCCATCAGCTTAGATTTTTAAAAGATTTGTGGAGAAGATGGAGGTCAGGTCATGCAACAGGGATAAATACAAAAGCTTGATAAAGTCCCAGAAGACTCATATCAGGAATGTTAAACCTCAGAATGAACTAAGGCTGGCAAAGAAAATAAAGTACAACCCCAAATAATTTTTAAAGTTACATTGGGAAGAGATTAAAAAACAAGAAGGAAAAGGACTTATATGTACAAAAATGTTGATAGCAGCTCTTTTCTGGGGACAAAGAATTAGAAATTGAAGGGATGACCATCAATTGGGGAATGGCTGAACAAGTTGTAGTATGTGATTATGATGGAATACTATGCTAGTATAAGAACTGATGAGCAGGCAGACTTAAGAAAAACCTGGAAAGACTTGCATTAGCTGATGCAAAGTGAAATATACCATATACAAAATAATAGCAATATTGTAAGATGATCCGCTGTGAATAACTTAGCTATTCTCAGCAATTATCTAAGATAATCCTGAAGGATTTATGATGAAATATACTGTCTATCCCCAGAGAAAGAACTGATGGTGTCTAAGTGTAGATTGAAGCATACTTTAACTTTCCTTATTTTTTTTGAGTTTTTTTTCTGTTTTCTTTCACAACATGACTATTATGGATATGTTTTGCATGACTACACATGTACAACTTATATCAAATTGTTTGCCTTCTTAAGAAGGGTGGTGGGGACAAGGGAGGGAGAAAATTTGGAACTCAAGGTTTTAAAAATGAATGTTAAAAATTGCTTTTACATGTAACTGGGGGAAAACAAAATGCTAAATTAAAAAGTTTCATTGGGGAAAAGGAGGAAGAAAAAAAAGGGATGAGACCATTGCTCAGAGTGGACGGCATGTTATTTCTGACATCAGGGAAAAGGCAAACTCCCTCAATTCTTACTTAATTGCTTCTGTTTTGAACTGTGGCAAGCTTCTGTTAAACCCATCCTCTGTTAAACCCATAATTTTTTTTAAAAGAAAATCTAAGTTGGATGTGAGCTCCCTGTGTATCCATCTTTGACTCTGTAAGCAACGCCTCTTTTCTTTCCCATTGGAGCTGTTTCTCTTTGTGTCTTCAGAGTTTCTCCTGGGTTGTCTTGCCCTATAGATTTTAGTTCATGGATCTTACCACGGCTTCCTTTGTACACCTTGATTTGTTCTCCCCAAAGCTAGGATGCATGCTTGCCTTTACTTTCCCTATCACAGCCTGCAAGATAAAATGATCTCCCCATCCCCCCAAGTCTCATCATTACCATCCAGTAGTCAGTGCCTCCTTGGTGGTTAGAGGCATATTGAGAAAAGAATATCCTTGTTGGTACCTCTACTTTTTGAATGATGAAATGATGAGTAAAACAAGTAAAGAATGGGTTAACTACTCTGCTTTTAGGTGTAGGGGAAAATGAGGGGAGGGGAGACACTGAGACACAGGGACAGTGAGGGAACAGATCAGATATCCAGAACATTGAAGGTCCTCATCTCTGTTACAGCATGCTTCCATGCCAGGCTTGCTGACTGTTTTCTGAACTCATCTATTTCTACTTTCTGTCCAGGTCTCCTGTACTATATTCCAATTTTGTTTCTTCTGTTTAGGCCTCAAATGATTTTCACCTAAATGTACTCCACCATACTTTCTCCTCTTTGATTCCTAGATTTTTTGACATGAATATATATTCTTAATCTGCAGTGCAAATCCCTCTCCTTTTCCTGTCCTATTTTTTAAAAATAAGATATACCTTTCCTGAGGGCAACTGGGTGGTATAAAGGATACAGTGCCAAGTATAGAGTCAGGAAGACCTGAGTTCAAATTTGACCTCAGACATTTACTAGCTGTGTAACAGTGGTCAAGTCACTTATCCCTTTTGGCTCAGTTTCCTCATCTGTATAATGTGTTAGAGAAGGAAATGGCAAACCACTACAGTATCTTTGCCAAGAAAACCCCAAATGGGGTCACAAAGTCAGACCCAACTGAAATGACTCACCAACAACTATTCCTGAGTCACACTCCAGCTACAGGTCTCATTCCACCAGTTCTCTGGGATATTTATGGGCTGAAATTTGTCTCTTTGTGTTAGGCTTTCTAATTCATCTTGCTTGTTCCCTATATCTTGTATATTGGTATATATGAAGCCACAGGGTTTAAATAGTTCCTTTCTTAGATGTTGTCTGAGTCAATCTGCAGGATGATGAGATTTCAAGTGATAAACTTATCCTGGGGCAGGTTCGACCAAGTAGAGCTGCTTATGGAAGAAAAGAAGTTTTATCTGCATTAGTAACTTCAACAAACACCTGCAATATGGCAGGCACTGGGCTAAGCACCAGGGATACAAAAAAAGGCAGAAACTGTCCCTGGCTTCTAGGAGTTCACAATCTAATGGTGGAGACAGCCTGAAAACAGCTAAAGACAAGGAAAATACACACAGAATAAATAGGAGCTTATCAACAGAAGGAAGGCATCACTAGCACGAAGGGAGGAGGGGCAGGGACAGATTGTTATCAGAGGAGATTGTCTTCAACACAGAAGAGACACTTAGTAAGACAACTCCTGATCCACAGCAACTATATATAATGTATTGTGTTCTTTGGTGTTTATGCAAGTTTTATTTCATGTCCTAGTCTTCAAACTGGAGGCACTCAATAAGTGTTACTGACAGATCAATTGCTTGGATTTTCTAGAAAGTGTTTGTTAGAGTGTAATCAGTCTTTCCTTGATATGGAGACTGGATGTCACCTATATAGTTCAAATTATCAAGTTATAGCTGGCATTCATAGAATAGGGCTTCAAGATACGCAAAACACGTATTATCTCATTATAGCCTCACAAGGAACCTTAGATGTAGGTGCTATTATTAGCCCTATTTTATAGACAGGGGGAAATGAGGCTGTAAGACAAATAAACACGGCACACAGGAGGGCTGCTAGCACAGGTTCACTCTTGATCTGATCAGACAGGAAAGACACTAAGAAGGGGTTTGTAATCTTACTTTATTCTAGTCTAGCTTCTAAAAAGAGGATTGCTGATAACAGGAGCACAAGACTCCTACAGCATTCCCCAATCACCCTTCTTGCAGGGGCCAGAAAGAAGGGGGGGCAACTACCCCTACGTCTCGATGGGGTTAGTAGAGACAGGCACTACTTGTGCATCCCCTAAATCATCTCAAGTCTCAATGGGACCAGTTGAGACAAACACAGATTCCCCCCAAACCTTGATGGGGGCTGATCAAGGCACATTCGCCTCTAAAGTTCCCCCTAAGGCTCAATGGGGGCCAGTTGAGGCACACAACATTCATGCATTCAACCCTAAGGCTCCCCATCCACTGACCAATGGCCATCTATTTTATAGGGGCAACAGACAAAGAAGGCATATTGCCAGCAATTGCCTTAAAAGTTTACATCACCTCATCCTTGTATCTCATTTCAGTCTCAGCGGATGTTTATATTATTTATCATTATATAATGCCGCACAAGGGTGGTGTAGATGTGTTGCACCATCATCATGAGAACTCATATCTAATACCTGGGAATAAGAGATTGTTATGGCTATGGATCCTGGGAAACGGAACTCTAAGAAATAACAAAAATTCACTTTACACACACTAAAATCCACCTTACTTACACTAAAAATTTGCCTTACTTACAGAGACACCGAGCAGTTGAGAATGGTCTTCTCAGGGTCACACAGTTTGTGGGATTCTACAGTAAGAGTCAAACCCAAGTCTTCCTCACTTCACATCGAATGCTCTATTTTTTGACTGCTCCACCAACTTAGATGCCTGTTCTTTCTTGGGGTCTGGGTAGAAGGACTTCTGATAGAAATTTTCTTGTATTTTGTTTGTTTGTTTGTTTGTTTCAACTTTAGCAAAAAAATAAAATAAAATGACAAACTAAACATGTGAAATAAGCTCTGAAAAGATACAATAGTCATTATTGGAAGGGCTGTGGGAAGCACCTTATTAGAGCTGTGAAAAGGCCCAGCTATGCTGGATATCAATTTGGAACTAAACAAAAAAAACGACTGTCCATACACTTGGAATCAGTGACCCAACTCTTGAGAATATACCCCAGGAAAAGTCAGACAGAAGCAAAGGTGTAGTAGCAACCACACTAGCTGGCACAGGTCCTTTGATCTGCCTTTTTAAAGGAAAGACAGCTTTAACGGGGTTAATGACCTTACTAACAGACAGATAAATACAGATAAGTAGAAAGAAGTGAGTATCCAAGAAAGAATCCAATAGACTGAGCTCCAACTGTCAACAGAGTAATAGATACCTAATCACCAGACCAGACAGCACCAACATCTGGGTTCAGGCACAGCCTGGGTGTAGGGGGGGAGGGGTGGAAGGCTTCTTAACAACAGCTACCCAGAATCTTGTCTGACCAAATCACAAAGAAACATTCTTCCCCTGAGTGAACCTCAAAGTAAAATACCAACCTCCTAGTATATATAGTTCTCAACTTATAGGCTCAGAGTCAAAAGGCATCACAACCTATGTGACTCAATGCCTAATTGGCCCAGTACCAAAAGGTGTGAAAGCCTTCCTGCAAGCAAGCCTCCCCATAAGCAAGCTTCTCCTTAGGCAAGTTCCTCCCCCAAGGAAATATAAATCTCTAATAACCTATATCGTTTTCAACTGATGGGCTCTAGGTGACTCAGGATGTGATACAGCTGTGAACTGGGCCAGAGTTCAAAGTGATTGAAATACTTATGTACTTCAGACCTGAGAGCATGGCTCATGTTCCAAGAGAAAAAGAAACACATGTGGTTGCATAGGCCTGTGAATGGAGAGGAAAGATCTTATATTCCATTAACCATACAAAAGGTCCAATTCTTGAGCATGTACCCCAAGAAAAGTCAAAGTCAGAAGCAAAGGTCCAGAACATACTAAGGCAGCACTCTGTGGTGGTAAAGAGCTAGAAACAGAAGTAGGTGCCCATCCATGGGGAAATAACTGAGGAGCTGATGGTATGTAACTGTAGTAAAATAATATCATACAGTAAGAAGTGACAAAAATGAGAAAAGCAGAGAAATCTGAGAAGGTTCTGCATGACCTGATACATACGAAAATAAACAGATTAAAGGGAATTTAAACACAATGATGAGAGTGTAAATGTGAAGCATTCTAGAGGGAAGCCAAACTCTGAGCAACCAAAAAAATGAGTCAAAGTGTTAGAAAACAGAAGGTATTATTGTTGGAGGGGGAGAGGGGAGAGGGAGCTTTGTACACATTAGCACCTAGGTGGTGTGGTGGGTAAAAGCATTGGAGTTGCAGTCAGGAAGAACTGAGTTCAAATGCTGCATCACACATTTACCAGCTGTGTAACCCTGAGGAAGTCACTTAATTCCTTATCTTGCCTCAGTTTTCTCAAAGGTAAAAAGGGGATCATGATAGCACTTTACAAGCTTGTTTTGAAGATCAAATGAGGTGATGTATAGTGCTTTACAAACCTTAAAGTGCTATACAAAAACTGGTTATTATTATTGTCAGATGAAGCTTCATTTATTTTTCCTTTGTCACTAAGAAAGTTAAATCCGGAAAAAGGAGGTGTTGAAATAAGTGATGTTATTTAAATGGCACCAGTAAAATTTATTTTTCAGAAAAGACTGGGCAGCACCAAGTCGAAAGTTTTCCCATTTTGCCTGTTTCACACGAGAGGTTTTTATATTCTGCTTTTCAAAATGTCTTTTGTTTTCCTGTCTAGATATTCTATGCGGTTCATGCATTTCAAGCCCGGAGCGAACATGAGCTCAGCCTCCAGGAATACCAGCGGGTTCATATTCTTCGATTTTGTGATCTGAGTGGTAATAAGGAGTGGTGGCTAGCTGAAGCTGAAGGGCAGAAGGGATACGTGCCCGCCAACTACCTGGGCAAGATGACCTATGCTTGAAAAGACAGGCTCTTGGAGAATTGCTTTAGTTTTCTGTCAAATCAAGTGCTCAACTAACTACCTCTTACATATCTGCCATTAAGTTACCTGGCCAAGAAGGTGCATCAGATACCAAAGAAATATTCATCCAGTTACTAAGACTGGTGCCTTGCCAATTACTAAGGACAGATTGGCAAGATTAACGCATAAATGCATCTGGAGGTGTATCTATGTTGAAGTAAATACTAAACCAAAATTTTATGTAAAAAATTAATGTACCCATCAATTCTGTGTTCAACTTCTTCAGGAACTCCCCCCCCTTTTTTTAAACCAGATAGACTTTATAGGAAGAATCTTAAGAAAGGAGTAGTATGTCCTATTATAATTTTGAAAGGCTGAATCTATATGAAGTAAGCTTTCCTTCAAACTGATTTCTCTCTAGATTTCTAGCTGCTAAAGGTGACTAGAGGGCATATAGTCCAATCTTCTTCATTTTATAGATGAGGAAACTGAGACTCAGAAAAGTGAAGTAATTTGTTCAAGATCATAGACATTCTAGATTCCAGTCAAGATTTGAGACCTGGTCCACCACACCACATTGTTCCATCCAAAACATGTTCATCTCCTCAGGGTTATTGGTCATAGGGCATTAAAAAAACAATTAAGGTAAAATAGACCCATCAACGGTTAATAAAACATCCTCGGTGTAAAAACTTTTTGGGAAAAGGATGAAAAATTGAAATATCGCTGCCCATACAAAGCAAGTGATGTCTTGTGAATTATCATACCTAGTGAAAAAGACCAACATTTACTCTAGCTCCCTTTTTTCAGTATGTATATATATGTACAGTTGTATGTATACATACATATACATACATATACTTTTTTTCAAAAAAAAAATACTATTAGGGCCCAACCTTTGATAATATTAATTCAAAGAAAATAGTAGTTTTTAGCTGATTTAATTAAACATTTTTTCTAATTACTTTGTAAAAGCATTTTCATCATATTCTTTCCTATAAATATTTAGAAAACATGATGGCTTTAAATCTTTAAACTTAACTGATGAAATCTCAGTGAAAAACTCTAGAGAATTTGGAAAAACTTAAATGAGAAAAAACAAAACAAAATTGGCATTATGTTAACTGACCTGAACAAAGCCTTAATTATCATTATTTACCCATTTGTTCTTTAAGCAATTGGCTTTGAGGGTTGTTTTTACTGTAAGCAGACATCCTTTGTCATTGGATCTAATCCAGTACAATGGAAAGAACTTTGGCTCTGGAGTCAGAGGAGGTCAGTTAGAACATTACCTCTCCAGCTTACCTACTATGTGTATGACCTTGGTGTAGTCACTTAACTTCCCTACACCTCAGTTTGCTCAAATGAAGAGGTTAGTCTAAATAGACTCAGATCACTTCTAGCTCTAGGTCCATAATCATATGATAAATAGGTCTGTTCTTTGGGATTTGATCCCTATTTGATTAAGGTATTTCATAGAAGTACTGATATAGCTTTTGGAAAATAGACGATTTCGAAATCAATTTAAATTTGGCCATTTATGTGATGCTTTTATTTGACATACAATAAGAAGTTTCATCAGCACCAAAAATTTACTAACTGAATGTTAGTTTTCAAGAATTAGATGATGTGGGGTGGCTAGGTGGCACAGTGAATAGAGTACCAGCCCTGGAATAAGGAGGAACTGAGTTCAAATCCGGCCTCAGACACTTGACACACTTACTAGCCCTGTGATCTTGGGCAAGTCACTTAACCCCAATTGCCCTCCCAAAAAAAAAAGCAAAAAAAAAAAAAAAAGAATTGGATGATGCTAGCTCAAAAATTTTTAGTGAGATTCACTGGGACTACAAAATCTATTTTATCACACATATATTTACATGTCTCAAGGATCTATAATTTTATCAACATGGGTACTCATTCCATTGACCCAAGACAGACCTCTGAGAGCAACTGTGATTGTGAAATTCATCTTCCTGCAACCAGCCTAGCCCTGAGTCTTTTTGAGTTCAGTGTTACATTGGCCTTCAGATGACAAATACATCTTTCAAGCTTGGTACGACTTGCTCGAACTAGTGCTCTATGAGCATGGCCTTTGAGAAGCCTGGATCATTCATGACACAATAAGGCATCAGGGGCTGATTTTGATTGAGGTGCAAATGTAAGGATCCACAAAGCAAAATTTAAAAAAAAATGTTCTTTTGCCAAGATTAGCTGCAATCACAGCTAATTACCATGAAAATCTTGGAATTTCTTGGTGTGCATTGAACATCTCAATCTAATGTTTATATTCATACAATTTTAAAGGGTTTATTATTAGATTTGTGATTTATTAGATCAGTGATTTATTATTATTAGAATATTTTGCAATTTACTTTAGGTCATTTATATAATATACAATAGTGTCTATTTTTTTAAAAATTGAGATTAGATACCCAAAAGAGATAATATTCTTAAAGTGAAGGTAAGCTTTTTGCACTACCACATGATTTAATAAATACGGTTTTGACTTTCAAGGGCATATAAATTCAGGAATGACTGAGAAAAAAAGGTATGGTAAACATTTCAGCAACTGTGACTTCATTCTAATTTGGGATACAGCATGGTGCTGTGGGGAAAATGCTGAACTTGGAGTCAGAAAACCCAAGTTCCAAATTCCAATTCTGACATTTAATAATTGTGTGACCTCGGGCAAATCACTTAACCTTTTGGGCCTTAGTTTCCTCATTTGTAAAAGGAGGGAATTGGACTAGATGATATCTGGGGTCCCTTTACGCTCCAGAGCTATGATAATATTATCCAAGCAAATCTTGAAGATATTCACCTATAGATGTAAATGTATGTGTATGTATGTATTATGTGTGTGTAAGTGTAAGATTTGGGTTTCTTTATGTTCTATCCCTTTAAAAATTAGTTGTGAATTTAGACCTACAAATGAATGAATTGCTGTGTGAGGTGCAGAATTTTTTGCAATTGTTTGGAATAAGAAAATAGTTTTGCCGATTCACGTGGTCCAAGGATTGAAGCTTACTGCAGACCCTTGGAGGTCCCACAGGTGCAGCATCCAAGCAACAGAGTATGGCTGATCAGATACTTGAATGAAGCCATGGTCTTCATTATTTTCCACTGTCCTCATCAGCATGTATATTTATTAAAGCATCAATAGAATCCTAACAATTCTTACTGGAAGCACGAATCCTTGATATAAACAAAAAAAGGACAAGTCTTTCCAAAATTCAGATTTTGATAGCTAACTAGTTTTAGCTGTATTTCAAACAATACCCCAATTTTCTCTTCATAGTCTTAAAGTCAATCAATCAACCAGCAAATAAGGTAGCTAGAATACTGGGTCTGGAGTCAGAAAGTCTTGAGTTCAAATTCGAGCTCAGACACTTACTAGCAACGTAATGCTAGACAAGTCACTTAACCTCTTCTTGCCTCAGTTTCCTCATCTGTAAAGCAGGGATAAATGGCCACCTACCTCCCAGGGTTGTTGTGATGGTCTGTCACAGTAGCTCACATGTTAGCTTACATGCTAATAAATTCCATGCTTAGGGGGACAGAAAAACAAAATGGAAACAGTTCCTGCCATCAAAGAGATCACATTCAAATAGGCGAGACCATAGTCATCTGTATAGATATACAGAAAATGCACATAAAACAGATATCAGGTAACAAGAGGTGATAGAAGGGAAATAGAGGGCTAGTCCTTCTACTTTTGATTTTAATCTATGCCAGTCATTGATTTGCTTGATTGATAAGGGAAGAAGATCCTTTGATGTTTTTAAGGTATACAGTTACTTCCAAATAAAGCTCCATAAAGCTTAAACTATAACTGACGACATTTAGGAAAAGACTTATATAATCTTAATAGGAAGGTTTATGTTTCTTTTTTATACTTTGTAATAAACATCTCCTTTAAATGACTTCAATGTTTGAGAAAGGATCCTCTAAAATTGATGTTACATAATTCTTTAACAAATAACAAATAAGCAAAAAAGCAATGTGACCTATTCAATATTAATTTTTAGTGATTATATGGTAAAATTACAAATTAAATTTGTAAATTGAAATTTGTAAAAAATATCACAAATTAAAAGAGCACATATGTCTCAAATTAAATTTCCATGACTAATATTCTCAAAAAATGGAAATTATGCCCGTAATGCAAAAATTTCTTTTCAAAATTCACTTGCTTGAGTGAGGGTTTAAAAAATTAAACAGAATGTCTCTCATTTAGAGAGGATCTCAATCTTATTCTCTAGTTCAAAAACTGTTCCATCACAACTGAATTATGAAGAAATGATATAACAGTCCCTCTTAAGTGCAGTGATGGAGGCTGACTTTTAATATTTGAAATGCCTTTGTAACATGTATCCTACTCAAGTAAAATCTTTTGGCCTTTTGGAAATTAACAGCATATACCTGTACAAAATTATAATGAACACATAATTCTGGGAATTTGTAAAAGTTGGTGTTAGATGCTAGAAGTTTTTATTTTAAGAGTAATTTATTTTCCTCTGTTAAAGTATATATTTAAAGCAAGCTATGGTGAGATAAAGATTAATTTCTAAGGCAACAATGACCAGGAAACATTAAATTACTTAAATCTTCTTTGTTAAAATTATTCATGGATTGGCAACTGCTCTGCAGTATGCAAAAGTGCAGTCCTGTATCCTCATAAGGTACAATTAGGTTTGTAGTAATTAATCCACCAAGCATCTGTTAAAAATCTCCTGTGTACTAGACACAGAGCTCAGCACCGAGGAACACAAAGGCAAAGACAAAACCCGAAGTTATACCATCTAACACATATGGGGAAATGGAACTCCTTTATTTTGGATCCCTTTTAAAAAATTGTTAAATTTAGAACTCAAAATAATGAAATGCTGTGCAGGAAGCAGTGCATTCCTGCTGGTGTCTGGAATAACTACAAAGCGTTGATGTACTTAATAGGCTTTCCTGTCTTATCTGTTCAGTGAGTCCTAGGACTGATGCTTTTTGCTGACCATTGGGGAATAAAATCATGCCCGCATTCAAGGAGCTTACACTTTACCAAATAATGGCAGATAAGACAATTTTGTCTCAGGGACAGACCACCCTCTTGACTTTTACATTGTCCTGTGATGCTACATCACCCATGGAAAAATACCACTTCATAAAGTGATTTTTCAGAATAATTCCTTCCAAATGATATTCTAGAAAGAAGGACCAAAAGACATATGGCCCACAAACATTCTGACTCAAGTGATCTTAGGCTAGAGCCTTTCAGGAGTCAAACTTTTGTTTCTGATAGTTATCTACAACTCTTATTTTTATTTTTTTTCCCCTAAACAGTTTATTGGTTGTTAACTGAAACAAGGGATACATCCTCTAATGTAGGAAATATGTGTCCATCGTTGACCGTCGTATCTGATCAGAGTTCTGTTATTTTGACTTTATGTTGTTGCAGTCATTATGTTTAGTGTTCATCTGGTTTCTTCCCTTAGCATCACTCCTTAAATACCTTTCCATAGATCTCTCACTTTTTCATATTCATTATTCCATTACTCACAGACCACATACATTTTTTGCAGCTTTTTGTTAGTATAAATAATGCTGCTGTAGTCTTTTACACACAGGTCTTATTGTCGTCAATTATACATACATAAGCAAGTTAGCACATTTTCAATGATAACTCATACAAGAAAACAAGTTTAATGTAGACAAACTCTGGAAAGAAAGGTTTAGTTCAAAATCTAGTTAATTAATTAACATGAAGCTGAAGCAAACAAAAAAATCGAAGGATACTAGAGTGCTAGGTTAATGTTTTAATGGTTTTCATTTGATTTATAAATCAATTTAAATTATTGTACTAATAAAGATTTATTTTTGTAAAACTGAGACTTTTCTTTAAGTTAGGGTTGTCGTAGCATTGTCATGGGTGTGCTGGTAAATATTTAACCACTAGCTCCAAGGGGGTGGGGAGGGATGCACATTCAATACAATTCTATATTTAGTATGCTTTATTAACATTTTTTCTATCAGTTTCTCAACTCCAGACCATCAACAAATCAATAGATCAAGCCCTGTTTTGTAGTGTTTGCTGATTTCTGGGTTTAAATGCTCACACTGAAAATTTAACAATTGGCACTCACAAGCTGGTATAAGCTGGCTCCAGCATACTCCTGATATACAAATTAATTTTTCAGTTGGACACATTTAGATCAGATAAAGATCATGAGACTATAGAAGCCACTAGGCTGAATACTTCATCAACGGTTATATCATCCAGCCTTTTACTTTTTGGGGGTAGAGGGAGAGGAGAGGGTTTTAAAAAAGACACTAGAATCAACCCTGGAGAATCAGAATGTCAAAACTGAATTGGATTTTAGAGGTCAAATTAACAGTGCCTTTAGGCCCCAAGAAACCTACAAAACTCCCGAACCAGATTAAAATACAACTGGAAAATGTTGAACAAAATAAGCAAAAATACCATATAATATGGATAATGTTAATTTGTAATTTTCTAAGTCACTATGCAGCCAGCAGGAATCCATTTTTATTTGAGTTCGACACTAATGATTCAGACTATTCCCTAGACTCACCACCATGCAGTTCGTCAATAAACATTATTAAATGCTTCCTATGTGCCAGATGCTGTATTCAGCATTAGGCGTACAAAAAAAGCAAAAGACAGTCCTTGCTCTCAAGGACCCCCAGTTTACATGTAAACAACTACATACAATAAGATAAATTACAAACAATCGGTCAAGGGAAGGCACTGGCATTAAGGGGGATCAGGAAAAGTTTCTCATAGATGATGAGACTTGAAGGATGCCAGGGAGGCCAGGAGGATGAAGGAGAGTATGCTAGGCATGGGGAACAGTCGTGAAAATGCCCTGAGTGGAGAGATTTGAGTACCTTTGGCCAGGATAAGCAAAGAGGCCAGGGTCACTAGATCACAGAGCATATGGTCTAAGAATAAGACTGGTAAGATGGGGCCGAGTTGTGAAGGGCTTTGAATGCCTGAGGATTTTATATTTGATCTTGGAGGTGACAAGGAGCCACTGGAGTTTATTAAATTGGTGGTGGTGGTGGTGGTATGTGTGTGTGCGTGTGAGTGTGTGTGTGAGAGAGACAGAGAGAGAGACAGAGAGAGAGAGACAGAGAGAGAGACAGAGAGAGAGACAGAGAAACAGAGAGAGAGAGAGAGAGAGAGAGAGAGAGAGAGAGAGAGAGAGAGAGAGAGAGAGGTGGTCAAATCTGTACTTTTGGAAGAAGAATTTGACATCTGACTGGAGGATAGACTGCAGTGAGGAGAGCATTGAACACAAGGAGACTAAACAGTAGGCTATTTAAATAGTCCAGGTATGAGCTGATGAGGGCTTGCATCAGAGTTATGGCAGTGTTGGTGGAGAGAAAAGGATATATATATTAGCGATGTTATGAAGGTAAAATCAACAGCATATGGCCATAGATTGGATATGGGGAGTCAGAGAGAGGCTAGAGTTGAGGATGACACCTAGGTTGAGAGAATGGTGCCTGAGAGGATGGTGGTGCCCTTCCTTGGAAAGTTTAAAAGAGGATGGGTTTGGGGAGGAGAGACAGTGAGTTCCGTTTGGGGCATGTTGAGATTAAGATGTCCACAGAGCATCCAGACTGAGATGGCTAATGAGCAGCAGAGTTTAGGAGAAAGGTTATTCCTGGATATTTATACCTGAGAATCATTAGCACTGAGGACATAATTGAAACCTTGGGTGCTGATGAGATCACCAAGTGAAATAGTATAGAAGAAGAGAAGGGCTAGAATAGAACCCCAAAGTACATCCACTTTTAGTGAGTGTGACCTGGATGAAGATCTAGCAAAGCAAGATGAATGGTCAGACATATAGAATTAGGATAATGTTACAGAAACCTGGAGAAAAGAGAATATCAAGGGAGTCATCAATAGTGTTAAAGGCTACAGAAAGTTCAAGAAGGATAACAATTTTTAAAAAGCCCACATTGAAACACTTAAACTTTCTCACTTTTCTAGGAGTAAGCCTGTTGTGGGAAAATTACTTCTTGTTTTCTCTTCCCTCCCCCATCTTACTCATTACAATAGCTCTTGTGCCCCCACCAGTGTGATTCCCATTTACACAGACATGGGTGCTCACACACTTAGCAACTATTAACAATAAGGCAAAACTAGAAAAAAAAAATCACTATATTACAGACACTCAATATATAACAAAATTAGGAACAATCAATAAATCAAGGTCCACACATAAACTTGTGTTTGATTTCATCTAGTAACTATGGGAAAGAGTAAGCACACACAGAAATATTGCAAAGAGAAATATAAGCGAGGAAAACACAAGGGCCGGGGAAAACTTACTTTCCTGGATTGCAGAGCTAACCATTCAAGAACATTTGAACCATACAAAAACGCATTAAGATCTTAAGATTCTGGGATACTCTGTACATATATTTTGACCAGAAATGAGGTACACGAGTTGACCCCACTATTAACCAGCATGCAAGTTTGATTTATGCCATTTCTGTCCTGGACTGGTTTGCCCTTTCGTAGACAACTTGATGAACACACACCACTACCACCCCTTTGTCCCCTTCCCCCAATGGCTGGGAGCTCACCATTTCATATCAGACTTAGTGTGAACATCTAATGAGCTTTAATCCTACTGCAGCCCAGAATTATGGGGCTCAAGTGATCCACCAGTCTCAGCTTCCCCAGTAGCGAAGATTACTTGTATAGACATCCCATTCAGTTTGCTTTCCATTCTTTAAATGGGTCACTCCTTTAAGTACATTTCCTGAGATACTTTGCATCATTTTTTTGTCCCATTTGTATTGCTTCTGGTACATTAGCTGTTTTAATTGCTCTGTAATGTTTATTATTAGTGGTATGCTTTAATAGCTGAAAACGAGTTTTGGGAAACCTTGCAAATAAAAACAATATGGGTAAGAATATGACAAAATGAACAAGAAGAAAATTTGTAAAAAGCTATCATAAGAAAGACTGAAGCTAGGTTTAAAAGATTATTTACTGTACACAATCACAGACACATCATACATATGATGACCAACCTTGATAAACTGGACTATCCTCAACAACGCACAGCTAAAGACAACTCTACAAGCCTCAGGATGGAAGGAGATACCTACACTCAGAGAAAGATATAGAAAGACTATAGTTTAAATGGAGACTGAAGCAAAACTCGTTATCGTTCTCTTTCATGTCTCGTTT
>CM053583.1:171415541-171426640 GCA_028627135.1 Pseudochirops cupreus | reverse complement strand
GTACCTAAGGCAAAGGAGAAACAGGAACTCTTAAATAAATGTGAACACTGAGAGGAGTAGAGTTTTCAAAGCACAGAATTCTAGAATCTAAGAGTTGAAAGGGATTTGAGAGGACATCTTGTCTAATTTGTTACCTGAAAGCAATCTTTTCTACAAGATCCTTGGCAAATGGTTATCCACTGGGGACTTGAAAACGTCTCGTGATGAAATTTGGAATCTACTACCTCTTTGATATAACACTCTTTAGGGAAAGGGAACTTGATATAGCCCTCTCTAATTGTGGACAATTCAAGTTGTTGGGAAGTTTTCCCATTCATGTAGCCAAAACTCACCTCTCAGCAACTTGCAGTGTGACCTAGTAGACAGAAGGCCAGCCTTGAAGTCAGGAAAGCTTAGGTTCAAGTCCTACTACAGGCACTTAGTAGCTATGTGACCTTGGGTCTCAGGTCACTCTCTGACACTAGACAACTTACAGAGGAGTTGCTAAACAGTATGCATTGAAAAGCTCCCTATACTAAGTTTCCTGACCTGATAGAAACAAAAATTAAAATATAATCTCCTATCTCTTTCTCCTAGTGTTCTGTTCTCTGGGGCCAAATAGAACAAATAAAAAAAAATTTCCCCACAACTCAGCTCTTCAAATAGTTGAAGGTCACTATCATGTCTTCTGTAA
Organism: Pseudochirops cupreus; assembly: GCA_028627135.1. Classification (NCBI taxonomy): domain Eukaryota; kingdom Metazoa; phylum Chordata; class Mammalia; order Diprotodontia; family Pseudocheiridae; genus Pseudochirops; species Pseudochirops cupreus. Next base: position 171,425,967 of record CM053583.1, on the reverse strand, counting down.
GGTCTTTTCTCCAGATAAAATATCAAAGTTTCTTCTATAAATCCTAACATGGCAAAGGCAATTTCTGTTTATTTTTCTTTGGGCATGCTCCAGTTTTTACCAAAGTTTCTACAGACTAGTGATAGTTGTAATAGTGATGTTAAAAAACAAAAAAAAGCAAGAAAAGAATCAATGAAACATTTAAAAATAAAGAGAACCAAAATAAGTACAAAAGGGAATGCTTACAAGAGGGGTGGTGCTGATACTTCCCAGTTCAATTTAATATCTACTTTTCAAAAATTTGTAAAAGTTTCACGGTATCATATGAAATTCTCTTTTTCAGTTCTTTGTATATAGAAACATTCATGCTTCTTAAGTTCATGATAATTAAAGAAACTAAATGTCCTGTATACTTTGATAAAAAGCAAAAGGGTTATGTGATCAGTTAAAAAACGTAATTCCCCAATATGTTCCATATGTGTGTGTTACACAATTGATTCTAAAAGTTACTAAAATTCAAATGCAAAGATTGGTCTAAATTTTATTATTTTATTGCTGATTTTAAAAAGGGAAAATTACAGTGGTGATACTGACAAATTGCCATTAAGCCAGAAAAGACAGATATAAACAAGGACATTATGTTATGCCGAAATGTTCAAAACGCCTGTGCGTTAAAAAAAAAAAAATTACCCATTTTACAGTAAATTTTATAAGGAAAGAAATAGCTTAGTTTTGTAAGAATAGATTAAAAACTAGTAATAGAGTAAGAATTTTTTATACTCCATTATCAGGATGATAAAACAAAAAGATCGAGAAATTGCAATATTAAAACTATATATTAAACTGGATTTAACAAGTAGGTAATGGATACATAGAGAAAACTCCATGTTTCCATTGAGCAAATGACATTTATTCAGATATACATGACACATACATAAAAACTGACCATAATGGATCATAAAGAAGAGAAAATCAGAAAATTGGAAATGTGTTTATTTTGCATTTATAGATCATAATATAATAATTAGTAGCAAATAATGATAATTTAGTATAGTCCCAGGTAAAACATTTATTAAAAAAAATTGGTTAAACAATTTATTGCATAAAAAAGGAAATTACAAAAACAATAAGAAAACAGATTATATGAAAGATAATGACAATACATTAGTACTAGTCAAAATCTACGAGGGGTAGCCCAAGTAATACTGAGATGTTGACTGATAGCCCTGAAAGCCTGCTATATCAACAAGAAAGAGATAGGATACCTTATAAACAAGCAAAATAAGATTAAAAACGAGAAACCTCTCTGACAAAACTAAGACCTGTTTTTTTAAAGACTAAAATACTATAAATGAATAGCAAATTTAATAAAAGAGAAAGATCCAAATAAGCAAAATTAGAAATGAGAATATGGAGTTCACAGTCCAAAAGGAAAAAAGGAAAAAACAAAAAAAGAAAAATCCAAGATAGTCATCAGAGCTACAAGTAACTCCATTCTAATAAAATACCTAAATTAACAAACTAAGAATCAAATAGCATGAAGAGACCAATCTCAGAAGAAATCGGATGCCTGGGTCCTTAAAAATCTACCCTGGAGAAAGTCACTAAGACTAAATGGATTTTACAAGTAAATTGTATTAAACTTTAAAAGAACAAGTACTTTCTGTACTATCTAGAATGTTTGTAAATATAAAGAAGACAGGAGCCTACCGAGTTCCTTCTTTGAACAATATACGGTTTCATTGCAGAAACTGGACAAAGAGAAAGAAAAAAAAATTATTGACCATTGAGTTAAATGTTGAAACAAAAATATTAAATATGTTGACAAATAAGGCATAAAATACATTAAAGAGCATTATCCATTGTGACCAAGTAACTGAAATTTAAAGAGTGTTTTTTAACAACTCTGAGGTACCACTTCATATCCATGAGATTGACTAACATAACAGAAAAGGGAAATGACAATTGCTGGAAGAGATGTGGAAAAATAAAGACACTAATGAATGCATCATTGGTGGAACTGTGAACTAGTTCAAACATTCTGGAGAACAATCTGGAGCTATGCACAAAGGGTTATAAAACCGTGGATGTCTTTTGACTTACCTACTTCTATATTCCAAGGAGATCCAAGATAAAGGAACAGGACCTATAATACACAAAAAATAGTTATAGCAAGTTCTTTTTGTTATGGCAAAGAGTTGGAAAATGAGGAGATGCCCATGAATTGGGGTATGGCTGGACAAGTTATTGCATATGAATATGATGGAATGCTATTGTGCTGTAAAAAATGAAGGGGATAGATTCTGAAAAAAACTGGGAAGATTTATATGAACTGATGCAAAGTGAAGTAAACAGAACCAGGAGAACCATCTACACAGTAACAAGAAGATTGTAATAATAATGAATTGTGAAAGACTTTGTAACTCTGACTGATAAAGTGATCTATGAAAACTCCAAAGGTCTCATGATGTATAAGAATATCTACCTCCAGATAAAGAACTGATAGTCTCGGAATGCAAATTATCCTATTTTTTAAGATATGGCTAATGTGGAAATACATTTTGCATGACTTCATATCTATGATGTATATCATATTTCTTGCCTACTCAATGATGGGGTAGGGACTAGAAGGAGGGAGATAATTAGGAACTATGAAAATAAAAATTAAAATTAAAAAAATCAAAGATGGTTTAAGAATAGGAAATCAGTGTCATGTGAATAAGTAAAAAATATATTTTAAAATGATGCTATCATCAGACTCTTTGTACTGAAACACTAAAAATATAGAAAAAATACATTTATAGGATTTTTCCTTTCCTTAACATGAACAAAACAGTACATTTGAATCTATGAGCTAATATAATTGCAAGACATGGAAGGTATTCCTAGGAAAAAGAGATATAAAACAGGACCATCCATTCTTGTTATTTCTATTGGGCAAATTCTTAGAAATGTTATCTAAAGCAATAAAATATGAAAAAGAAAGGAATAAACATTGACAATGAAATTAAAAATGGTGGCAGCTAGGTGACAAAGTGGATAGAGTACTGGCCCTGGAGTCAGAAGGACCTAAATTCCAGTCTGGCCTCAGACACTTAATAGCTGAGTCACATTGTGCAAATCACTTTACCCTGTTTACCTCATTTCCTCATCTGTGAAATGGGTTGGAGAAGGAAATGGCAAACCATTCTAGTATCTCTGCATGAAAACATCCAATGGGGTCACAGAAGGCTGAACATGATTGAAACAACTCAACAAAAATTTATAGATGATATGACTGTGTATCCAGGGAACCCATGACACTAAAAGAAACATTGTCCTAATAAACAACTATAGAGAAGTAGGAAAAGGGAATTGCACAAAAATTATCTGGATTCTTAAGTACCATTAGGACTTGGAGGAGGATCTCTTGGACGCAGAGATTTTAATACTGGGGTAGAGTTAAGATTTTAAGCCCCAAGGGAAGCATGTGAATCAAGGCAATAGATAAGCAACTGAGAACTGGCTGTTTTCAGAAGCTTAATCTTCCCTCCTTGATTGGCTGAAAAGTTCACTTTTATAATATACTGAGTTAAGACCACATGAAAAAGATGTTTTGAATTTCTTAGTAATCTCATGAAAAAAATGCAAATCAAGACAGCCTTAGGATAGTAACATGAATCCACAAAATTGGAAAAAGCAGCAAAAAAATGTATAAAATTCACTGTTGAGGGGGGGTGGTTTGTGGGGAACACAGGCAGGCACTCTATATTGTTGGTGGAACTAGTATAAACATTTTGGGGAATAACAAGGCAAACAAGAGTCCCAAAACTGATTAAATCTTCTCATTAGCATGGCCCATCTGGATCTGATCAGATGAACTTAATTCTAATTTTGGCTCTATAGTTTACTACTTGTATGACTATGGTCAAGTCACTTAACCTTTGAGCCTTAGTTTACTTATTTGTAAAATGAGTTATACTAAATGACCTTTGAATTCCCTTTAGTTTCCATATTATAAATCAACTTGATTAGATTTTATCCTAAAATTATTAATGTGAAGAAGTCTTATATCTGCACAAGAAGACTCAGCGTTTTATCATGGAGAAGAAACCACTTCTAGGTCCAGTGATTAAAAAATGATTGAGGTAGTAGTACCAGTAGTACCCGGGTTCAAATCTTTCTGGTCCTTAGTATCTTCCTTTGAAAAATGAAAGGCTTGAACCAGATGGCCTCTACAGTCCTTTCCAGCTCTAGGGTATATTGATGAAATGGGATACCTTAATATATTAAAAATAAGACACATATGAAGACTTCAACAAGGTGTGTTTTTATGAAGAAATGAAATCAGTAGAATAAGAGAAGTAGCATATGTTTACAAGTATTAAAAAACAAAGACAACAGAGCTTCATAAGAAATTGGTTTGATTATTTGCCTATAAGTATTTGTGATTTTAAATTTTAATATTTTTATTAATTAAAATTAATAGTTAAATTTAATTATTAAAATTTTAATATTGCTGGGAAATTATATTCAAGTATATAAATCAACAAACATTGATTAGGTATCTACTATGAGCCAAGCATTGTGGATACAAAGTCAAAAATGAAACCATCACTGCTTTCAAGGAAATAGCACTAAAATAAGAATTGATCTTAGAACATCATGGTTGGGGAAACTGGAAAGCAGTTGAGCAGAAATTAGATTGACAATTACTTTTCATTATATACTATAAAAGCTTAAAATAGATATGTGGTTTGAATTTAAAAGGTCATACTACAAACAAAAAAAATCAAAAAAGAGCAAAATTAGGTACCTTCCATAACTTTGGGTAGGCGAAGAAACCTTCTTCGAACAAGAGAGATGTAATCACACAAGATAAAATTGGTAATTTCAATGACATGAAATTGAAAAGCCTTTGCACAAACAAAATTAAGGTAGGTAAGTAAGGAAACTATTAGAGGGAAGCAATTTTTACATCAAAGATGTTTAAGATATAGAACCATTCCCCAGTGGATAAGTGGTCAAAGGCCACAACCAACAATTCTCCAGAACTGCAAACCATTAACAACCTTATTAGAAATTGTTTCAAAACAACAAGACAAACAATTCAAAATAAATTCAGAATTCAAAAGGATTTCACCTCACACTAAGCAAACTGACAAAAACTGAAAAAGACGGAGAAGCTGTGGGAGGACAAGGCACATTTGATGCTCATCAAAAGTCTGAGAAGAGCTGAATGCATGTTTGGTGCAGCTGTGGATTTACCCAAATATTCTGGAAAGCAATTTGAATTATGCTTGTTTTTAAGGGTGACTAAAATATTTATCTTTTGATCCAGACTCCACTGATGGACATTTACCCCATGAAAGATAAATCTGGAAACAATGAGTCTACTGATTGAGTAATGGATAAATACATTTCGTACATGAATATAAGTGGCAGCAAGGTTGGTGTCGTGGAGATTGGGCTGGACTTGAGAGTAAGGAAGACCTGAGTTCAAATGTGACATCAGACATTTACTAGTTGTGTGAACGTGGGCAAGTCACTAAACTTTCTCAGCATTGGTTTCCCCATCACTATAACGGAAATAATAGCACCTACCTCAAGGATCAGTTCAGATAAGACTTGTGAAACACTTTGCAAACCTTCAAGTGCTACCTAAATGCAAATGATTGTAACAGAATGTCACTGTGCTGCAATAGTGTCAAATATGAATTGACATGGAATAAAAGAACCTGAATACTTTGCACCCAGAATGACCAAACCTGGTTTTGAATGAGGGTTGAAAAGATGCACCTCTCATCCTTCACTACAGAGGTGGGTGTCTATGGGAGCAGAACACTGTCCCTACTTATTCAGCTAATGTGTTGGCTGGTTTTGCTGAACTGCATCTATGCTCCCTTCTCTGCTTTCTTCTAATCTTTGTTAAAAGCTCACGAGGGAGAAGAAAGAGGAGGGGCATATCAGAAAATGAATGTGATGTAAAAACAAGGGGTAAATAAAACTAATCAGTTTAAAGTAAGCCAGAGAATCAGGACGGAGGTTAGAGGAACTAAAGATACAAGAATCTAGTTTCTTCTTCATATTTACCGAAGGCTGGTAGTCAGGGCATCAGAAATTTGGACCTGGAAGGGGCATCATCATTTATCTAATCCAAGTCCATCATTCTACATGCCAGTAAACTATATTGATAGAGTAAAAGTGACTTGTTCAAGGTTCCCCAAGTAGAAAAGGGCAGAGCTGGGGTTTGAGTCTGACTACATTTTCAGTATTCCTCCTTATATTACCCCTCCCACACCCACCAAGTGATTCACAGTCCCTAAGATTATTCAGGTTTCTAGTTTCTGAACGAAAGACAATCCATTTGATTGTCCATTTGGAGTCTCCCTGAATGACCAAATTAAGCCTTCTTTAATGAACAAAAACTATACAAATCTGTATCCTCTGACAGTCTCAATGAAAGAAGGTAAAGGAGTTTTTAGCTGGAAGCCGCATGTTGTAGGGAGACTTGACTTGGGGCCAGGAAGATTTAGGTTCAAATTCTGTCTCTAACCCCTGACAGGTATGTTATTGACTCAGGGCATGTCATTTAAACGTTTTGATCTTCAGTTTCCTCATCTGTAAAATGAATGGCCTTTGAAGACCTTTCCACCTCTAAATAATAAATATCCTGTGAATAGGATTCAGAATTTAAGCAATCTTATTTTACCACAATAATCATGAGAAACAAAGATCAAATATGTCAGGTCAATAGTTTCTTATTCACTTCAAGAATTTAGCAATGATGTATGTTTTAGACATAAACTACGCACAAGACCTGGTCCTTTCCCATCACCCTCTCGTGACAAATCCCAGAGTAAGATGACATAAAAAGGAGAAAAAGAGGAAAGTTCCCTGGTACACTGGCTAGTCTTTGTGACCAGTCCATTACGAGTTCAGTTTGGGGGAGTTTTCAAGGAGACAAATATAGTTCTTTGCCCTTTAATTTGGAAAATTTTGCCACTGAATTTGTATAAACTACCCTAGAGCCCCTGAAATTCACGAAATTGTTATTAAAAATTCTAGACAATTTTGACACGACAGATTTTAACAAACTAAAAATACATTAAAAGTTAAAAAAGAAACCCCAAACAGCTTCACAGTTTTGTCGAAGATATTCTGAAAAGAAACAACTGGATAGCTTGGTCATGTAACTTTTTATTAAGCAAAACATTAATTTTTTTTTTCTTCAGCACAGACGTTGTCATCAATGCAGGGTGAGATAAAAGCAAATGTAGCTAAGCTATTTCTTCAGTTTCTTTTGAGCAGCTTTCTTCTTGACCATCTGTAACCGCTTCATTGCATTGAGCTGTGATTCCTGGGAAGTCGGTCCCTTGAGTGAGGATGATGATGGGTTGCTACTAGGCTCTGAGCTGCTTTTAGTGGTCCCTCCACTCGCCCCGGCTGTTCCACCACTCCCATTCCCGCTGCTGAGCTGGCTACTTCCTCCTGGGACTAAGCTACTTGGACTGGGAAGACCAACTTTGCTCACATTGTCACTACTCACCGAGCGACTGAGGCCAGTTTTACCTAAAGTTAGAGGAGGCAGAGGTTTCAGGGATACAGGAGTGGTACTGCTGGTAGGAGAAGTTATTTTGGAACCTAGGGCAGCTTTAGACGTGGTGGCCAGTCCTGTCAAACCCACTGCTTTCTGGTTGGCTGAGGAGGTAGCAGGTTTCCCACCAGCATTCTGTGTTGTTGAACTAAGCTTGGCTGTTGAAGGTCCAGCAGAAGAGGTTTTGGCTGCAAAAGCTGCCCATCCTGTTAGGCCACTGGGTGCGGAGGAGGAAACACTAGAATTGGAAGAGTTTCCTGAAACCACTGTGGATGGCTAAAAAAAAATTAAACACTGTATTAGAACAAATATATATTCCTCAAGCCTGGTAAGAAAACTTAATCCCTATATTTTTTAAACTATAGGAAACATATTAGACTGTTAAAACTAGGTCTAAACATAAGGTATAAGGTAATGAAACAGTTTTTAAAAATAAAAAATTAAAACAGACCATAATTTGCAAATCTCAATTGCCTCTTCAATAGTGATCATGTATGCTACATGTGTGTGTGTTGTGCTACCAAATAGGGAAGGATGGGGTTCTTACTCTTATTTGAAGGTCTATATCAGCTGTTTGAAGGTAGAACTGCTGTAACCCTGACTTGTACACAGACTCTGGTTCATTACAATTTTTTCCATTAACCAAGTCGGCCAAATTAAATATCTCTGAGTGTCAACAACAAGGTCATGTAGAACTCAGCATGAACAACATTTATTCCTGCATTCATACTATATAATTCCTTCAATGGAAGTTCATGTTGGCATTCTTACCCATCCCAGCTCATTTTTCAAAAGTTCCTCCCAGGCCATAAAACAGTTTAATGAAAAACAATCCTGGCACAGAAAAAAAACAGTGATATTTGCCCTGTCTAAAATAGCAAAGAATGCTCAGAGACCTGAAAAAAAAAACATACCTACTTCTATTAAAGTTGGCTTCATAATACGTATGTTTGAAAGCATTGTTTTTTTAAAAAATGCTTATTATTTTATTTTTCCCCAATTACATGTAAAAACAACATCCATTTTTTAAAATTTTGAGTTCCAAATTCTTTCTCTCTTCCTTCCTCCTTCATTGAGAAGGCAAGTAATTTGATACAGGTTATACAAGTGCAGTCATGCAAAACATATTTCCATATTAGTCATGTTGTTAAAGAAAACAAAGACATCCCTCTTTCATCCCCCCTCCAAAAAAACCCAAGAAAAATAAAGAAAGCTTTAAAAAGTATGCTTCCACTAGCATTCAGACTACATTAATTCTATGTCTGGTGATGTATAGCACTTCTCATCATAAGTCCTTTGGAACTATCTTAGATCACTGCATTGCTGAGGACAGTTAAGTCATTCACAGTTGATCATTGTACAATATTGCTGTGGCAGAGCTCTTCCCCCCCTACTTTGCTGCTTGCTAAGAAAAAGCTCCATACCCAAGTAAGTATATATGTTATTTCTTCTTTGAGTCAGTTCTGATGAGAGTAGGGGCCATGTGCTTTCCCACTTCCCATTTTCCTCCCTCTTCCCTTATACTACAAAAGTTCTTTCACACTTCTTTTATGTGAGATAATTTACCCTATTCTACCTCTCCCTTTCCCCTTCTCCCAGTGCATTCTTCTTTCTCACCCCTTAATTTTATTTTTTTAGATATTATCGCATCATATTCAAATCACACTTATGCCCTCTATGTATTCTCCTTCTAACTGCCTAAAGAAAAAGTTTTTAGGCGTTACAAGTGTCATTTTCCCATGAAGGAATGTAAACAGTTTAGCCTTATTGAATCTCTTATGATTTCTCTTTCCTGTTCACCTTTTTATGTTTCTCTTTGAGTCTTACATTTGAAAGTCAAATTTTCCCTTCAGCTCTGTTTTTTTCATGAGGAATGCTTGAAAGTCCTCTATTTCACTGACTGTTCATTTTCCTCCCTGAGGGATTATACTCAGTTTTGTGGGCAGGTGATTCTTGATTGTAATATTAGGTCTTTTACTCTCTGGAATACCATATTTCAAGTCTTCCAAACCGTTAATGTGGAAACTGCTAAATCTGGTATCACCCTGACTCTGGCTCCATGATATGTAGATTGTTTCTTGTAACATTTTCTTTTTGATCTGGGAGCTCAGGAATTTGGCTATAACATGCCTGGGAGTTTTCATTTTGGGATCTCTTTCAGGAGGTGATCAGTAGATTTTTTCAATTTCTATTTTACTCCCCGGTTCTGGACTATCAAGGCAGTTTTCCTTAACAATTTCTTGAAAGATGGATCTACTTTCTAGGTCAGCTGTTTTTCCAATGAGATATTTCACATTTTTTTTCATTTTTTAAATTTTATTTTATTGTTTCTTGATGTGCCATAAAGTCATTAGCCCAAATTAGTTACTTGCCCAAATCAAATTTTTAAGGAATTATTTTCTTCAGTGAGCTTTTAAACCTTTTCAATTTGGATAATTCTACTTTTTAAGGAATTCTTCTCTTCATTGGATTTTTGTGCCTTTTATACTATTTGGCCTATTCTGTTTTTTTTTTTAAGGTGTTACTAAGTTCAGTATTTTTTAGTGCCTCCTTTACAGTTATTGACCCTTTTTTCAAGATTTTTTTATGTCAGTCTCATTTCTCTTCCCAATTTTTCCTCTTAGCTGACTTTTAAAATCCTTTCTGAGGTCTTCCAGTAATTATTTTTAGGCCTGAGACCAATTTACATTTTTATTTGAGACTCTGGATGCAATAGTTTTGACTCTGTTGACCTCTTCTGAGTTTATGTTTTGCTCTTCCCTGTCACCACAGTAACTTTCTTTTTTTTTTTTAATTTTTTTTATTTACTCATTTACTTTTAATTTACAAGATTCAGTTCCACAATCACTTGAGTTTCAGATTTTCTCCCCT
>CM053583.1:171357751-171415041 GCA_028627135.1 Pseudochirops cupreus | reverse complement strand
GCTATGCGCCCTGCGTTCCCTCCTACCCAGTTCCGTCAGTCCTCACCTCGGCTGTGAGAGGGCTGCAGAAGCCTCCGGCTCGGTGAGTCTGCTGGGTGGGGCTTCTCAGTCTGCCGCACTCTGCTCTCAGGTCCTTGCTGGTGCCACTCCTGTGTGCTCCGTTCTCCCTGCCCCGACCTGATTAGGCACTTCTCTGGGCTGGGAATCTGTCACTCTCTGTCTCCCAATGGGTTCTGTCACTCTTAAATCCGCTCAAATTTACTTTTGAGTTCCCAAGGACGAAATTCTTGGGGAGCTTGGAGAAGTCACTGCTTACTCTCCGTCATCTTAGCTCCGCCCCACAGTAACTTTCTATAGTCAGGATATTTTCTGGTTGTTTGCTTATTTTTCCAGCCTATTTCTTGACTTTCAAATCTGTGTTAAAGGGGGATTCTGCTTCCATGGCTTAGGGGGCACTGTCTCAAGCTTCAGGTTTTTTGTAGGGACTTACAAGTTTTCAGTTCTTCCAAGATGGTATAAATTAGACAGAGGTGTGCTTAGTACTCTCCTGGTCAGTACTCTGGTCTGTGAGTGATCACAAGCACTCTTTTCTAGCCTGGAACTGTGATCAGGGTCCCAGTTCCCCTGTGGCTGCAAGTTCTGGTGGGCTAGTATTCTTTCTCACACTGGGATTGCAACCCAGATCCAAGTATGGGTAATGCAACAGAATCCTGCCTCCAGAGTTTGCAAAGGGATCTCTATAATCTCCTTCTGGCACAGTCTGTGCTGAACTGTGTCCCACTTTCACTCTGGTCCAGCAGACCTTTCCTACTGACCTTATAAACTGTCTTGGGTTAGAAAATTGTTTCATTTCATCCTTCTGTGGGCTCTGCCACTTCAGAATTCGTTATTCAATGGGGGAATGGAGGGGAATTTAGGAGAGTTCAGGCAAGTTCTTGCATCTTCTTTGCCATCTCGGCTCCACCCACATTACTATATTTTTAACCACTGTGATCAATAATTGAAACTAAATCAAAGCTATCTACTTTGTATGCGGGAGAATAATGACTTTGGTTCACTGAGTGCGCAAAGTGCCAAGATTATTACAGTAGCTTTTTAGGACAAAATTCTCCCAAGGTTATCAAAGGAAGCACTTGCTTCAAGTAAACAAGAGAGTCACAAAGGAACACATGGAGGTCATCAGAGAACAAATTAGTATAGAAATCAAAAGACAGGTATAATAAACGTATAATTTTCAGCAAAAGCAAAGCTAATATTTTTTCTTTTCTCTCTAAAACAAATCATCAGCCATATGGCAAAATAATCCCTCGATAAACTTCATAAAATGCAGTCTATTTGAAATAATTAAAAAGAGCAGCATTTGTGAGGCATAAATAAGAAAGTCAATCTTTCAGACTTGGTATTTATTCTCATGACTTACGGTTACCTAGAACTGCTATTCAACTGGACAACAGATGGTCCATCACACAATCAAGATGTAGGCAATGAAAACAATGGGGACAAAAATATTCTCTTCATTGTTTCCAGGAAGACAATTTTTCCTCCTAAGCTGTTTTAAACTTAAAACATTTTCTTGGCTTTTATCCTAGAGTTTCATTACCTACTGTGCACAAATGAGAACAAAATGAAAATGAACTGATCTGATGAATTCACTTTTACTTGTTTGTTCTCTTTTTACCATTTCATAAGAAGCTCCCACCTCCACCTTAAAGCAACAACAAAAATCTAGTCAAAAATTGAACAAGGAATAAAGAACTTTTAAAAGAAGTACTTTCAGAGTTCTTCTGCTAGTAAAACTCCACTTCAAATACTTTATTAATTTATTTCCTATCTCAGTCCTAACAGAATCTCTATCCCACTTACTTTGCCACTCTGTGCCAGCCCAAGTCAGGCTGCATTGGCAGCAGGGACAGCAGGGACACTTGCCTAGCTAAGCAAGGGACCAATATGCACAGGTGCCAATGCAAAAGTGAAAATGAGGCTACTAATAAAATCACAAGAATGCCGGAAGCTGGGAAAGTGAAATGCATGAATGTTGAAGACTGACTGTATGTAGCAACCCACAAAATTAATTATGCTTGCCTGTACCAAGCTAGATCAGAAATCAATACGGAAGCCATATCTATATCAAAATTATTAACTGTTAAGGCTTTTTTTTTTACAATGAGAGTAAAAATATCCACTAACCAGTGGACCAATACATCAGAATTACTTACTAATATATTTTTTTAAAAGTCAGATTTCTTCATCTATTTTCAACCATCTTATGAGTTTCTGGATCTATACTAAGGGTAGTACAGAACAGAGTTTATTAGACTTTGCTGGCATCAGACTTGGAGAGCTTTTGAACAGCCATTTCTTTTATCCCATCAGTTTCCTGAATAAAACTAGAATCTGGGTATGTGCAGCTCAATAACAGAAGTGAGAAGGGGTCTTTCTTTTTAGTAAAGGAATTAGAATAATGTTTTAGCCTACAATGAAGTGACTATAACATAGTAACAGCAGCATGAACTCTCAAAGGTGAAAGAGCCACACAAGAAGATTCCATCTAGGCCCCTATTTATGAACAAGAAACACCATAAAATGTTTTTCCTTTTATGAATTAAACAGAATCCACAAAGGGAGAGCCTTAAAACTTCAATGAACTTTAAAGAACACAAATCAAAATGAAGAGTAACAACTCAAATTTTGATATAAGCACTCCCTTCTTCAACTAATGTTAATAGGAACAGTCTCATTTTTAATATAGATTTTGATAGGGGAAAAAGTGCACAAAATTGAAGAAAACTTCTGCTGAACTACACAAACTTTATTAGAATAAAAATATAAGTATACTCTACCTTAACTTCTGTTCTCTTGAATGCTAGAAAAGTTGTTTCTTGTTTCAGTTTAGTTTCTGGTTTTTTAACCAATGGATCTTTAACAGCTGGAGCTACTGAGACAACTGCAGGGGCTGGTTTTTGGGCTGGCTTCTGTGTCTTCTGAGCCTGGAGAAATAATCAGTTGCTTCTATGAGGAACATCATTGGGGGCACTCAATTAAAACACCAAACAGGAAAAAAGACCAGGAAGACATGATCTGACTTTATAAGAAATTCGACTGTTCTAAACATTTTCTCATCCACATATAACACAGAAACTGGGGCAAACTTAATATATGTCATATTAATGAATGTAGCAGACATAATTTCTGGCAAAGAGAACAATGAATATGGGAAATTATGATGACCAGATGCTACATGATGTTATCTAATGTCAACTGAAGCGATTTAGAGAAAAGAAACAGGGAAGTAATTTGTAATCAAGGCAAGCCTACTTCTTTACCAGGCCTGGTCTTACCGGAGATAGTTGGAACCAGTCACTTACTCTGACTCAATGAGACCAAGCTAAAAAAGCAGCTGTTCCCCTCCACTCTCTACCCCAACACAAGATGGACAGCACTGGAGCTCCAAAAAGGGAGGGTGGAGGAAAACTGTCACACTGGCTAACACTCTATTCCCCAATCTAAGAGACAGTACTGTTCTCCATGGTATTCTAACGATTACCTAGTACATCCAAAGCAGAAATCATCATCTTTTCCCCTAAAACTACCCCTCTTTCAAATTTCCCTTTTTCTTTCAAGGACACTACCATTTTTCCAGTCTCTCAGGTTTACAATCTTGCTGTTATCCTCAATTCTCTCTCTCCTTCACTTCAACATATCCAATCTGTTGCCAAATCTTGCTTTTTCTAACTCTGCAACATCTCTCCTATCTGTACCTTTCTCTCTACTCACACAGCCACCATTCTAATTCACCTCCTTATCATCTCTCAATTGGACTTCTGCAATCGCCTCCTAATTCATCCCCCTGTCTCATTTCTTCCCACTGCAATCCATCTTCCACACAGCTACTAACATGGTTTTCCTGAAGTACAGATGTAGCCACGCCATAACTAAACTCAATTTATTCCAATGGCCACCTATTGCCTTGAGGCTCAAGTACAATCTCCTTTGTTTGGTTCTTAAAGTTCTTCAGGCCCTGGCCCTGGCCCCGGACCTGCTTCTCCCCAGGCCTGCTCTCTCCCCTCCTCACCCCCTCCACAGCACAGCCTCCTGTTGCGGTGCTCCTTCCGCAATAACTGCCCCCCAATCCTGGGCTTACTCTTCAGTCTCCTCCTCTTGAAGTCCTTGTTTAATTCAAAACTCAACTCACATGTCACTTCCTACGTGACCTCCTTCCTAATCCCCCAGGCTACTGGTGCCCTCTTGATCAAAAAATCATCTTGATTAATTACTTTGCTTTATTAGTCAAAACAAGACTAAATAAAAATCACTGAGCTATTATTTTTTAATATCAACACTTATGGTTCTTAAGCTACATAGAGAATACAAAACAAAGGAAAATGCATGGAGATCAAGAAACCCAGATCATAGAACTAGCTTTGATGCGAACTTTTAAAACCTGTTCGGACAATCATCTAACCTCTCTTTCAATTTCCTAATTTCTAAAATTATCCTACGGAATGAAATTCAATTCAATTTTACCAAATAAATATTGGCTATGTGCTACTCTGCACTCTGGTAAATAAAGAGTGTTCTATAGCATAACGGTGGCATATTTAAGAGTTAGGAGTTAGAGTACCTGGGTTTGAATCCTGGTTCCACAAGTTACTGCCAACATGACTCAGGGCAAGTAACTTGTGCTCTGTGGGCCTCAGTCTGCTCATCCACAAAAGGAGGGAGCTGGACTAGATTTATGAGGCCCTTCCTAGCTCTAAATCTATTATCTATGAAATATTACAGCAATAAGCAGATTCAGCTAATCAAGAAGGGAGGGGCAGCACAGCATAGGCAGGAAATGGCTAGACGACTAGTGCCTTGCATCTGACTCAGGCTGGCCACTGCTGCATCACCGGCGACTGATTGCCAAGGAGCCCCTTAGAGCCCTCTCTAAGACTGAAAGGTATACACATACAACTTACACTGATCTGTACTGGTAGGGTGCTTCTACCCCAAATAAATCATAGGTCCTGAGAGAAAAAAGGCAAAAAAGCCCTTATCTGTCATTACTGTTACCAATTCCTAATGGATTAGGTGGATGATGCGTTATATTATTTGTTAAATGTAGGACATGAGAAATTAAGATGAATAATCTGTTAAACATGAATTAGTCTATCTTCCAAATTGTAACCGGACAAAATCTCAGGTTCAAACAAAATGCTTAAATCTCAGCTTTTTCCTACTTAGTTACAATTTAGCTGAAAACAAACTATAATAAGTATCCTGACCATTCACTCTAACTACTTGTGATTGACAAAGATAGACTAGGCACATTTACTTAGGTTTTTAGATTTTTTTCCTGATTAACCTTGAATACACCTTTATAAAAGATATTAAAAAAACGTATTGGGCATTACTGCCCAAAAACAAAAGAAAAACTTGACTCAAATAAGCAGAAAACAATTTTCCTTTTTTCTTTAAAGTCAGAAACATAAAATATCACACTCACTTTATTCAATAATATAACAAATAAAACTGTTTCTTAGTTCCATATAATTGCAATTGACTATGAGATGAAATAAAGGTGAGAGAAGAAGCAGAGGCAGAAAATGAGAGAGATGATGAGAGAAAGAGGGAAACAGGGGTGTGCACATAGCAAAAAATTATATATTCAACTGAGAGGGCAAAAGAGAAAATGATACTGAAAACAACATGTAGAAATGTCTCCATCTTCTGGTCTTTTGCGACATTGCCACTAGAGACTTTGAGAGCTACCTTGTATTTTCACAACTATAAGCATCCGTGGGGGTTATCACTTTTTGGTGGCTACCCCATGGGCTGGATGAAATTACTCTCAAGCTTAGATCAGTACTGTGCCCAGATAATACGCTGTGCCATGTGCTAAATGGAAAATACATACTTGCCTAACAGACCTACCACATACACACAGTAACAGAAATATTCTAAGACAACACACATATGCACACACAGTCATTTTAAAGGATTTTTCCTTTAAGCTTACATTTAATAGCTATTTTGGGAAATTTACATAAGCATGAATTAAACGTGACAACAGAGACTTCAAAAATGACAAAGAACTGGTTCCTACCATTCTCTTCATTTGCCTTGTGCATCGAGCACAATACCATACAAGGCGTGGGTCATTCACTTCCTTGTCGGTCACCTGGGGTTTATGGCAATCCTGGTGATAGAGATTATGGCATTCTTGACACTCTACTAACTGATTGCCAGATGCTACTGTCATTTGCCTAAGAGAAGAGATTGTTTAAAAACAAAATTTTATTAAATGCAGACAGAGTTTGAAGTCATGTCAGACAATATTTAGTATTAAAAACAAAAAAGGAAAAAAATTAAACCTACCAACAAAGCTTCTTCTAGATTTTCTAGCTAAAGTAGAAGATTCTTTACTTTGTTCTTATGGTCAAATGCTTTCATGGACTTCTATTTACTTAGTTTATAATGCTAGATGCTATTAAAAAAATTGTAAATATTTCAAGATTTTAAAATGATTGTCACATGTAATGCCAAATATAATGCCAAAGTGGGCACTGAAGCAAAAAGTAAGAAATTTTTAGTACCCTAAGACAACTGTGAATGCCAATTCATTAAGATTAATATGGGAATATGAAAGTTAGACAAAAGGAAAAGAAATAACAACACTATTTTATAAGGAAATGTGCATAGAATTTAAGATACGATTTTTAAAATCATGCAATTACGGGGAAGGCATTAGTCATAGTCTTGACTTTCAGAAAACAAGGCAGCTTATGATGAAGACTTCATTTCTTTAATTTATTTAGGTCTCTGGTGAAAAGAGTCACTTGGTATAAATGAAAAATTAGTGATATGCCTGTAAGTGGATGTACGTCTATGAATTAGCCAAATAGCATTTTCCAAATGATTTCTCTTTTCAGATGACAAATCAGGCTATTTAATTGCTAAGCGGCTTTTGTACATACCCCTGAGGACCAGGTACCTAGGTAACCATGGAAACTATGTTTGTGGATGGGTGGGGAAAGGTAATACCTTATTTCTTTACTTAATAAGAAAATGAAGACAGAAGAAATTGCCCAGATGGTTTTATTGAAATATTTTATGAATATATATTTTAAACTAAATACTTCAGATTTGGAATTGTATGTATACAGATACACACATATACAAACATTTCAGATTGCATTAAATGCTTTCTCTTGACCCAATTCACTCTTAAAAGTAGCATTTTATCTAAAACAAAAGGATCTTCACACTTGAAGATACTTTCAAAAGAAAAATTATTTCTACTAGAAGCTAAAACCAGCTATTTAAGGTTTAAAAAATAGAAACTCAATAATTTATATTAAAATAAGGAGCCACTGTATTTGCCAGAATCCATAAGACACACTGCTTAAATGTTTAGAATTTCCTCAAACTTTCAATTTAAGCTGAAACACGCACATCATTTTCTTTAGATAAAGTTCTTATTAGGTTATTTTAGATACTTTTCATCAATAAATCCTTTGGGACTACATCAATCTATATTTTCCTACCAACCTCCATTTCCCTTCCTCCTCTAAAGAATTAAGGGGACAACATAATCTGAAAGTTCAATTACTGTGAAATTCTTCAGCTGCAGTAATTAGCCAATACTAGCTTATAGTAAGTGGTATGGTTTGTTTCATCAATGGGAATCACAATTCCTGTATTCTCCACTCCCTGCCCACCCCCATCCCCACTTAGCACTGACATATATTGACTTTAGGCAAACCCCTTTTATTTTCTCATTTATAAAATGAGTGCATTAGTTAACTCAAGCAGTACCCTCACAATGGGGCTTAGTTTATATCAAAAGGAAGGAATGAATATGGGTAAAAACAATTAATGAAGCACTCAGGCAGCACAGTATTAGAGTGCTAAAGTTGGAGACAGGTCTACTGCAAACACACTTGAGTTCAAATCTCATGTCAAACACTTGTTAGTTATGCACCTGTGAACAGATCACTTAATCTCTTGCTGCCTTAGTTTCCTTATCTGTAAAATGGAGATAATAATGCTCACACTACATCTCTTCAAAGGGTTGTTGTGAGGAATGTTCTCTACAGATCCCGAAGTCCATATGAATATTTGTTATTATGCTGGCAGCCAAGAGATAGCCCTTTTCAGAAGCACACGAGCTCTCTCTCTGAAAGTCACAATGATGATCACTCAGAATCCACAAAGGAATTCCAAAATGATCAAACTAACCCACGTGACAAAAACAACCAGCAAGCATCTGTTGTTGTGTAGGCACTAGGGAGTATAAGGAATTATAAGCAACAATTTTGTTCTAAAGAAGCTCACCTGTAACTAATCTGGTTACAATAATTTTTCATATACACTTTTAATGTAAAGGACAAAAATCAGCTAAAAATTAATTGCTACAGGTACCTTTCAATACAATTTTAAATATTACCTGCTTTTATATGTAACACTTTAGACTATCCCCCTTATAATTTAACAGCTTCATTAAAAAGTGGTGTGGCTCGAATGATTTATATAGAAAGAATGACAAAGTTAAATTAAAAATTCAGCAGGGTAGGACACACATAAAGAATACCACATCCTTCTCAAAAAATAGACAGAATGGAAACAACCATGGTTGTTGAAGGAATCTTATTTAATAAGCAGAAAACACATGGATGGCTTCCCTTGCAGGCCACAAGTCTGTAACAACCTCAACATTAAGACGTGGGCTCTCAGAATTACTTGCTAGTGCAGTTGGGAAGGAATGTTAGAGAGAATACAGAAGCAGTTCACGTTTATCTAGGGCTTTAAAAGTGCTTTCCTCTCCAGGCACTGGGGGAGGGAGACCCATCCTGCCCTACCGGAAAGTCAGAGGGGCAAGGGGGAGGACATAGGAGAGAGCAGACTGGGGGAGGGGCTATACAGTGGGATGTCTGTTTTGGGGTGGTGGGTGGGGAAAAGATGGGGAGAAAATTTGTAACTCAAAATCTCGTGGAAATGAATGATGTAAACAATAAAAAAAATAAAAAAACAACAACAAAAAAACAGACAAAAGTGCTTTTCTCACAAACCACCCTTGGAGGTACAGAGAATCAGCAGGAATCTCTGTACTTTAGAGGAAAGGAAACTGAGGTTCAGCTTGAAAGATTTACTTCTGCTCACACAGTCACTGCCAGCCCCTCCAGGGTCTTGGTCAGTCATCTTTGCATTGAGCCATCATACATAACCAGGGCTCAAAGAAGTCATCAAGAAAGTAAAATAACATCAGAATATCTATAAGTATATGGAGTTCACATAGGGATAAACCAATTTCTTCTCCTTTCCCCTCATTTCTCTGTCTCTGTGTCTCTCTGGCAAGGTACACTTACCTACAAACAACACAGGCCAATCCCATTTCCATGGCAAAGTCATCAGCACTGGTCTCATCAAAACTGGAGAGGTCGGGCATAGCTAAGTCCTTGCTCGTTTGGACTGTGATGGGAGAAGAACGAGACTCCTGCTTCTCTAATCTGGGTTTCTTTGGAACATCAGCTCCTTCACTGGTGTCAGCCTTCATCTGTTAAAAGGAGCACATGTGTACATACCACAAACACGCACATGCAATGAAAAGCAAAAGACATCAGTGTTCTGATCAGCAAGTAATTGTGCCAGAATTACAAAATACTGAAACAAAGGTAACAAATGACAGTACATATAAAAATTTTGAAAATAAGAGTGGCTGAAATCTAGAGTGCTTTATGTATGTTATCTCATTAACTGGCAAAAATGGAAGCTTAGGAGGTTTAAAAGTAATTTTTTTCCAATCAGTTAAAAATCACTAAGGAAGAAAATTTTGTAAAATGCAAACATTTTAGTGGGATCTTTTTATACTTGTTTTTCTACAGACCAGATGAACAAAAGCAAAAAAGAGCCCACTACATGGGCTCTATTGTCTAACTGTGCCTTTTCATCTTTTGAGATTGATTCCCAGGTGACTAATGAATTTTCCATGTCTTCTTGGTTTCCTGGACAGCAGAAGAATTGGCTGCTAAGTTATCACTAACAAAATCCCTCCCCTCCCTGCTTAGGTACCACCTTCATGACTTCCACTCAACAAATAATTTCATCTTTAGTTATTTATTTTCATTCTTCATTTACTATAGTTTAGGAAGGACACTAATAAACTGGTGAATATCAAAAAGAGTGCACTGACAACTATGAAGGGCCTCAAGCAATGTTGAGTCTGGGGAAGAGAAGCCTTAGAGGAGACAACACAGCTATCTGTAAGCACCTGAAGGACTGTCTTTCAGAAGAGAGATGAGACAATGGGCAGAAAGTACAAAAAAGGAATCTGGGCTTTATGTCTGAAAAAAGTTTCTACCAATTAGAGAGATCCACAAGTGGAATGGGCTACCTTGAGAGGTAGTAGGTAGTAGGTTCCTCTGCAATGAAGAACTTCAAGCAGAGGGTGGATGACCACTTGTCAGTCATGTCTGGGCCCCCCCAGAATTCTTTTTCAGATGGGCTAGGCAGCCACTGAAATCCTTTCCAATCCTAAAAATTCTGTGACCCCTTCTTAATTTTTCTTAGTAACTAGTTAATGGCTAGCAACATTTCATCTTAATTAATTTAAAGTAAATTAATATTTGCTATATAAGTTCTTCAGCCTCAAACTTCTTCTTGGCACACATGTTCTTATCAAAAACCTACCCTGAGTCCAATGCAACAATCCGGCAGTTTTCCACATGTAATCCCATCCTTCTGATGACCTTTCTAATTCTTGCCACATTTGAAGTAGAACACTGACAAGCTTGAGTATTTAGAATAAAGTGTCCAGGATGGTGAAGGACCTGAAGGAACTGGGGATGTTTACTTTGGAAAAGAGAAGACTTAGGGGGACATAACAACCTTTTTCATAGACTGGGTTGTCATAAGGAACAAGAATTAGACTTGTCTGACTTGTCCCCAAAAGGCAAACTGAGATCAATGAGTGGAAAAAAACTGAGAGTTGGCTTGATGTCAGGAAATTGTGGAATGTGATGCCTCAGCATATGGTGGGTTTCCTTTTCTTGGAGCTTTCAAGCAAAGAGCTGGACGGCCACTTGTGAAAGTATCATGTAGAAGGGATTCTTGCTTGGAACGAGGTCCCTTTTAATGGCTATTTCATGACTAATTTTACTTGACTTCGAGCTCGCTCTGAGGACTCCTCATGGTGCTGTTCCCGCCTGCCTACCTGTCTTACTAATATAGCAAATCATGGAGCTTGGCCAACCTCACGGTTTTGGCTGTCATTTACATGGTCTGACTATAAAAGTAAGGAGACCAATTTTCTTTTGTGTCTTATAGAGTAATGAACAAAACGTAAGAGAAGTAATCGAAGGAGGATTATGTTACAATTTATTTCAACTTGTAGCACTACTTCAGCTTGGCTACTGACTCTTAATGGTATTAGTTCTTGTGAATACGAGTATCTGTCTTGCCAAAATAAAAACAAGTGACCTTATTTAGAAGAGAGGTTTTTAATCTGGGGTGTGTGTGTAATTTTCAGGGGATCCATGAACCTACATCTTTTATTTTCTCTAACTTCTAACTAAAATTTATCTGAAAATTAATTCTGAATTCAAATTCTAAATTACTAATTGAAAAAATTAACTTAAAATTAATTAAAATATTGCCTTGAAAAGGGATCCAAAGTATGGGCTTTCAGATTACTGAAGAAATTCATGATGTAAAAAAAATTAAGAACTACTGATTTTAGAACAAAATATTAATACAAAATTGTGTGTAATTTAAATTACATATGACACATTAAAAGATACTCATTAAAGGGATTAAAAAAATCTTAAAAGCAAGAGAGTTCTTGATGGTGCACAAAAGTTAGAGATAAGAAAGATATGATGACACGAGTTGGTCATCTAATTGCTCAAAGGTCCAACTAAAAGCCCAACTACTTGTATTGCTCATTAAGGTTACTCACTATAAAGTCAGTTATTTTCAAAATAATTACTCATGTGAAAGACAACTTGAACATAAGCAAAATTCTACCAAGATGCATGCATTTTGAGTGATAAACAGGAATATTTGAGACCTGACATTTGTTTTCATTTTTCAAGTCAAAGTGGACCAAAAAGAGACTTTTTTGAAGAAAACAGTAGCTAGAAATAAAGAATAGCACTTCTTATATGACCCAGAGATAAAATTTCAAAATAGGGGTGGCTAGGTGGAGCAGTGAATAGAGCACCGGCCTTGGAGTCAGGAGTACTTGAATTCAAATCTGGCCCCAGACACTTAACACACAAAAAAAACTAGCCGTGTGACCTTGGGCAAGTCACTTAACCCTAATTGCCCTCCAAAAAAGCAAAAAAAAAATTAAAATTTCAAAATATATGACAGCAAAATGGCAAAATCCTTGAAAAACAAAGAAGGAAACATGTCAAAATGATGAGTGAAGATGCTGCTTTTTTTTTTTTACATCAATGATACTATAAATTCATTCTATAAGAACAATCACAATCAGGCTTATTTTAGGTGAGAAACTTTGAATGAGGCAAAAGGAGTTCATCATGATGCTTTGATCAGTTTCTTTGGAATGCCAATTTTCAAGTTCTTCATGTACTATCTCTGAAATAGCTGTTGATCAAAAATGTATAAATTCACCTACTTTAGTGACTACATTTAGATATAAGTGACTTTTGTGCATTTCCAAAAATCAAAGATAGTCTTCAAGGAGTTCTTTCAAGTTTCTTAGCTGAATATTTAAGGTTTACTTCTCTCTGAATCCAGCCTAAATTTCATGATTTATTTCACTGCGTTTCCCGTATGTCCTATATACCAGCTACTCCAACTTGTCGGCCTTGATCTTGTATTATACCTGTGTATCTCCTCTGTCTATCACTAAAAGTGGTAATATACTCTTTCCGCATCTGTCTTTTAAAATCCTTCTCTTCATTCCAGACCATGCTTAGGCACTACCTCCCCCACAATGTCTTCTCTGAGCTCCCCAGCTGAAAGTGATCTCTGCCTCTTTTTTTTTTTTTTGGAGAGGGGAATGCTGGGCAATTGGGGTTAAGTGACTTGCCAAAGGTCACACAGCTAGTAAGTGTTAAGTGTCTGAGGCTGCATTTGAACTCAGGTCCTCCTGATTCCAGGGCCAGTGCTCTATTCACTCTGCCACCTAGCCGCCCCTCTGCCTGTATTTCTTACAGCACTTTGTTGAAGCATCCCTTCTGCCCTATCATCTTTACTTATGTACGTGTTTTACTCCTCCTGCTACACTGTAAGTTCTGTGAAGGTGGACCTAGGTTGAATTTTATTTTTGTATCACGGCAGATACTTGATAATCATCTGGGTAATGAAAGAATGAAAGGACAAAACTCTGATACACTTGAGGATATTCAAGAGCACACACTGCAGATTCTAAAAGCAACCTTCAAAGAGAAGTTAAGTTCCAAGGTAACGATACCAAAGGCAGCAACGCTTTACCTGAGCCATGATGACACATCTTATGTTATAAATATAAGTCACTATGCATACAGATTTGTGTCTGACTATGCATGCATCACTCTTTCCTCTCTTTAAGACAGTAAGCACCTTCTTTAATTCAAGAAGAGTATATGACAGGCTTGTGATGTTGTTGAGTTTTTTTGGGGGGGTAAAGGGGAGCCTGCACCTATAATTTTATCAGAGTAAAAAGTTTCTGTTGAAGAAAATACCTCCACCAACGCAGACTGGTAACTATATATTCTGTCACTTACATTCTTACAGTTGCCTAAGAGAGATTAAGTAGTTTTCCCACAGTAATAGAGCCAGTATTTGTCATAGGCAGGGCGTGAAACGAGGTCTTCCTGACTCCAAGGCTAGCTGTTTATCTAAGGCGCACTGCTTTTATTTTTTAAATTCTACTCTTTAATCTAATTATCACCTAGAGCTCAAATATTTGTTGGTGAAGGTAAAAGCCTTGCACAACAATTTTCTAAAACTGTGGTCTTTACTCAAAACCTCAAAATATCAATCAGAAATTATTTATTGAGTACCTTACTTACAATGTACCTGCACTGTGCATTAAGGAGTACAGAAGTATAAAAGAGGTTCTTTACTCAGGTAATTCATGTAGCTTTAATTCTTATACTTAGTTAACTACACCTCCCCCTCCCCAAAAAAACCCCAAAACCCCAAAAACCAAACCCTTACTTTATCAGCAGGCCTCTTTTCAACTTCTTTCTTAACCTTTTCAGTTGTGACCGGCTTGCCATTATTACTACCAGAAGGAAGACTGGAAGAAGTTTTGGGCTCCTGCTTAATGGAAATTGCTTTAGTACTTGACACCTTGGGAGGTTCCACTTCCTAAATTGTAAAAAGAATAACAATCAGATAATTAAATGGCACATAATCTTTAGTATGTTATGTTATGTTGTAACATAACAGTTTCTTTATGAGTTATATGGCTAAGCAAATCTTGCAACTAAAAAACTAACCACATTAGAAATACCAGGTGGCATGCAAAAAGAAGCCATAAAGATGATGTTTCATCACAATTTTTGGTTAAGGCTCAAAAGAAACCTCCTTGTCTCATAAGTACCTCAATAGTTCTTCTTTCTTATCTTTATATTCAAAGATTTTCACATGACATTTTTGTAAACGAATGACAGTTTTTTCTTTTTATATAACTAGGAACATGACATTTACCTTTGTATGGAATTAACTGGTATTGAAAAACCTTTCCAATTTTAAATAATGCCTCAAACCAAATTCTGGAACATCAGAACCCACAAAAGGACAGGGAGAAATAATTTTCTACCTCAAGACAACTCATAAGGTTGGCAGGAAAGGTCTGTTGCATCCGAGTGAAAGTGGAGTGCAGTTCATATCCCAGTAAATCAGCAATAGGTCTTGAGAGCAACTGAGTCAGTGGTGGAAGTGGTGGTTTCAGAACCTCTTAGCCCACAGAAGGTAAGGGGTCCAGAAAACTGGTCAGCAGGAGATTACACAGGGCCCTTTTCTGTCACCAGGGGCAAGACTCTGTTGCACTGCCTATATATGAATCCGGATCACAATACTGGGTCTCAGTCCCAGGAGGAAGAGAAGCACTAGCACACAAGAGCTTGCGGCCCAGGGGAGTTGGGACCCTGGTCAAAGTTCCAAACTGGAAAAGAGTGCTTTTGGTCACTCACAGACCAGAGCACAGGCCAGATGAGTAGTAAGCATACTACTTTGGAAGAAATGAAAACTTAGAGGTCCCTAGAATTATCAGCTGAACAAAAAACCTGACACTTGAGACAGTATCCCCTCCATCCTGGAAGCAGAACCCCACTTTAACACAAGAGTTCAAAGTCAAGAAAAAGAGGGGTGGGAAATGAAATAAAAACAGAAAAGGATCCTGATCATAGAAAGTTACTATGGTGACAGGCAAGATCAAAACATAAACTCAGAAGAAGTCAACAGAGTCAAAACTGTTGCATCCAAAGCCTCAAAGAAAAATGTGAATTGGTCTCAGGGATGCCCTTTAACCAGGCAATACCTTTACTAGGTCTTTATCCTAAAGAGATAAAAAAACAAAAAGGAAAAGAACCTATATATTCAAAAATACTTACAGCGGCTCTTTGGGTGGTGGCAAAGAATTGGAAATTGAGGGGATGTCCATCAACTGGAGAATGGCTGAACAAGTTGTTGTATGTGATTGTGATGGAATATTATTGTGTTATAAGAAATGATGAGCAGGATACTTTCACAAAAACCTGGAAAGGCTTTCGTGAACTGATGCAAAGTGAAATGATCAGAACCAGAACACTGTACACAGTAACAACAATATTGTATGATGATCTGCTGTGAATAACTTAGCTATTCTCAGCAACACAATGATACAAGCCAATTCTGAAAGACATATGATGAAAAATGTTACACACCTCCAGACAAAGAACTGATGGAGACAATGCAGAATGAAGCATATGCTTTTCTGAAATGACTGAACAAGAACTCCTTATGACTGTGATGACCACCACGATTACTCAAACCTGATGATAAGGCATGCCGGCTACTTCTTGGCAGAGAGGTGTTGGATTCAAGATATAGAATAAGACATACATTTTCAGATATGTTCAGTCTTCTTCTTTACTTTATTTTCTTTCTTTTTTTTCCCATGTTTTATTTCACAACACGACTAACATAGAAATGTTTTGCATGACTGCACATGTAAAACATATCAAATTGCTTGCTTTCTCAATGAGAGGGGTAGGAGAGAGAGAGAATTTGGAACTCAAAAATTTTTTAAAAACGAATGTTAAAAATTGTTTTTACATGTTAGAGAAAAATATTAAATTAATAAGAAAATCAATAGGTATTTTTCCTCCTGTTCTTTATTTGAAATCACACTGATATATTGAAACTCCAGCAAAAAGTGACACTACCAGCTGAAAAGGTGAAAAACGAAATTCTGGGCAAAGGACTGCTTGCTTTGTCAGTCTCTTTTTTAAAAAAACCAATTAAATGTTACGTCAGTGAACTTGTATTTTTTTATTTCCTTCAAAATAAAGTTCTATTCCAAGGCTTCCTGTGGCATGGCATATTGCCAATGTGTCAATATGTTTTCTTTAACTGAATTTCAGGAAGGACTTTAACTAACTGGCAGATTTGAACCTCTAGTGTTTTCTCCAAAGTGGACAGCATTCAAAGTTCCTTTATAATTCTCTGCCTCCGGAGACAGTATATTTCAGAAATTTGTATGCACTTTTCACATATAAACATTGTTAAACCCAATGCTTTACTTTCTCTGTTTCAACTTTTAAACTAGAACAGAAATTAAGTACAAGCATAGGTTCCCAGGGCAAGGCATCTTCTCTACAAAATTATAGTGGTGGGAATTATAGCTGAGTGCTGTAATTAAATGAATCCTTCTGAGTGCCTTTTAAACACATAACAGAATATTTTTCTAAACTGCTCGAACTACCAAAGTGAACAACTGCTGTTAATGACTTAAAAACAGATCCCACTCCCAACCTTAACAAATTATTTATATTCAGTGCTTGATATCTCAGTTGACCTTATTAGATGAACTTCCTTCCACTTCAGAGTTTGAAAATGTTATTTTTAGCACCATGTTTTTTATTGGTGTAATAACATAAAACAGAAATAATTTAATTTGTTTTAGAGCTTGTTTTGCATAAATGTCATGTCTATTAGCCTTGCTACATAACTACCTATGAGTCCACTTAAGCTCACCTTCCCTCACTAGGAGTCACCAGGCAGAGGTTACCATTGAAAACTAAAGAAGAGAGTGGGTGGTACTGGAATCAGCTTCTGAGACAGGTTAGAGGGGAAAAAACAGCTACTTGGCTCTGATATTAAGTGGCAGTTGATGGTGGAGACTTGGCTCCATTTTGGTCCTTAGATTTTATAACAGATTATTCTACCACACAACTGGCTTCCTCCATATTGTGTCCACTAAGCCCACAGACTAGGGTGACTTTCCAAGGTTGGCCCCAACAGAAAGCTGAAGCTGGAGGAGGAAGAGGAGGTGAGAAGAGCACTCCAAAGGCTCGCTGAGAAGACCTCACAAATGCTATGTCTATCCCAACCCTGGCAACACTTGGCAGCTGAAATGACGGAGTTCTGGAGCTTCACCTTTCATCCAAATTGTCTTGACTACTGCTTTTGGGCAGTCTTTTTTTGTATTTAAGATGTTAAAAAAATTATCCTGAACTTAGACACTAAATCAGTGGTTCTCAACCTTCCTAATGCCGTGACCCTTTAATACTCATATGTGGGTGTATCTTCATGTGGGTGGACCCACCAGGAGACAGACAGAGGAGTGGTGTCTTGGTTCCTAAGACCACTGGAAATATGTGTTTTCCAATGGTCTTAGGCGACCCTGTGAAAGAGTCGTTCGACCCCCAAAGGGGTCACAACCCACAGGTTGAGAACCGCTGCACTAAATAAAAGGGGCATTTCTATGTATATAGTAGAAAAAAGGATTACACATGAAACTGCATATTTCTTCTTTCCAAATATAATAAAATCAACTGTAACTTCCAAAGTCATCCTTCTTTCTTGCCTTCCTTCTGTTCTTTTGTACATTTTACATTTTAAAAAAGTACTTCTATGCCTTTTTCTGTTTCTTTTTCTATTCTAGTCTAGTTTTCTCCCCTCACTCCCCATTGGGTGGGAAAAAAAAATCAAACAAACCACACCCTTGTAATAAATATGCATAGTCAAGAAAAATAATTCTCATACTGACTATGTCTGAAAATCCGTGTCTTATTTTATATCTTGAGTCTAACATCTCTCTGCCAAGAGACAGGCAGCACACCTTTTCACCAGTTTTTGGCAATCATGGTGGACGCTGCAGTCATAAGGAGTTGTTGTTCAGTCATTTCAGACTCTTCATGATACCACGTGGGGTTTTCTTGGCAAAGATAATAGAGTGGTTTGCCATTTCCTTCTCCAGCTCATTTTACAGATGAGGGAAACTGAGGCAAATAGGGTTAAGTGACTTGCCCAGGGTCACAAATAGTAATTGTCTAAAGTCAGATTTGAATTTAGAAATATGAGTCTTTCTGCGTTTGGGCCCACACTCTATCTACCCCACCACCTAGCTGCCCCATAACCCGTTAAGTCTTTCCAAGTCATCTTTTTTATTGGAATAGCTAGGTAGTGCTTCACCCATTGCTACAAAAAGAGGCTTGTAAGGTAATGAGATGGTTCAGTAGATAGAGCACTGGGCTTGGAGTCAGAAAGAACCAAATTCAAATATGGTCTCAGACACTTGGTAGCTGTGTGACACTGTGCCTCAGTTCCCTCATCTGTAAAACAGAGATAATGATAACACCTACCTTCCAGGGTGTTATGAGGATCAAATGAGACAATAATTTGAAAGCATTTAGCACAGTGCCTGGCACAGAGCAAGAGCTATATGAATATTAGTTATTATGATTATTATTATTTTGTTATTTTATAATCTGTCCTTTTTTCTACATATCCTGTGTCAGGACACACAAATCTTCCCAGGTTTCTATAAAACCATCCTTTTTCTTTTTTGCTGTTTCTTATGGTACAATGGTATTCCATTACATTCATATACCATGTTTAGCCATTTGAAATCGATGAGCACTCCAGCCCCATTTCCAATTTTTTGCCATTATAAAAGAGTTGCTATAAATCTTTCTGCACATACAGGTTTTTTCCCCCTCTACTTTTTAAAAATCTCTTTGGTGTACAGGCCTAGTAGCATTATCATGGTAAAAGGGTATACATAGTTTAGTGACTTTGAGGGTGGGCGGGTATTGTTTTAAATCTCTTTCACAACGGCTGAACCAATTCACAGCTCCACCAACTGTGCATTAGTATGCCTATTTTCTTTCAATTCTAAAAAATGTCATTTCCATTTTTGTTATATTTACCAATCCAATTACTTTAATTTTCATTTCTCTTATTTTTTTAGTGATTTGGAGAATTTGTTGACATAGCTGATGATGGTTTAGATGTCTTCTTTTGAATAGTCCTTCCTATCCTTTTGACTATTTACCAATTGAGGGATAGCTCTTTTTCTTATAAATATGAAGTTTTGTGCCCGAGTGACTGGGAAGAGGTGTTATCTTTGCCAATAACAGGGAGGTTCCATTTTGGCCACGTTGCATTTGAAAGGCCTGTTGTAGATGGATAATCATATTTCAGGAGAGCCACCAGCACTGATCTGGGGTATCACCTGTATTGAGATGATAGTTGAAGCTATGTGAACTCATAAGATCACCAATATGATAGAAGAGAGGGAAAGAGAAGGGGGCCCAGGACAGAATCATGCATCTGCTTAGAGCTTATATAGTAGGAAATGCTGATCTACATCTATATGGTGTGAAGGGCTA
Source organism: Pseudochirops cupreus (assembly GCA_028627135.1). Classification (NCBI taxonomy): domain Eukaryota; kingdom Metazoa; phylum Chordata; class Mammalia; order Diprotodontia; family Pseudocheiridae; genus Pseudochirops; species Pseudochirops cupreus. Next base: position 171,395,227 of record CM053583.1, on the reverse strand, counting down.
ATCTATCCCTAATTTTTACCAGAATGCTTTCCTGGAAGTTTTTGTCAAATAATGAGTCTTCAGCTGTTTATTACTAATCTCTTCTACTGAAAGACTTCTACTTTTTAACCAACACTAAGTCATTTTGAGGATTGCTGCTTTGTACTATAAACTGAGCTCTGGTACTTGCCCGATATTTCTAATAATTACCCTTGAGATTCCTCATCTTGTTCCTCCAGAAGAATTCCATTATTTTTTTTCCCTAGCCCTATAAAGTATTCTTTTGGTAGCTTCACAGGTATAGCACTGAATAAATAGGCTGACTTAAATAGTATTGTCTTAATTATATTTTCATGGTCTACCCATGAGCAATTACCATTTCTCTAATTATGTAAGTCTATTTATATATATTGTTTGATAGTTATATTCATATAATTTCTGTGTATGTCTTGATCAGTGTACCCTCAATATTTTATATGTATGTGTATATATACAAATATAAAAATTAGTGTGTATGTGTGTGTGTGTATGTGTGTGTGCATGTGTGCATGTGCCAAACCATAACTAAGTTATTTTGAAAGGAATGTCTCTCCCTCTCCCTACTAGGTTTGATGATGAGATAGAAAACTGCTGACTTTTTATATGGATTTATTTTATATCCTACAACATTGCTGAATTTGTTTCAATTAATTTTTAGCTGATTCTTTTGAATTCTATAAATAGATCACAAATATCATACACAAAAAGTGATAGTTCTGTTTCCTCTTTGCTTATATATTTATTCTCTAAATTTCTTTTTCTACTCCTATTCCTATAGTTAATACTTTCGGCACTATAGTAAACAAAAGTGGTGACAAGGGACAACCTCTAGCCTTTCTCCATTTCAGATAATGCTGACTTGGTTTTAGATAGAAACTATTTACTATTTTAAGAGAAGGCCGATTTATTTCTATGTTTTCCAGTGTTTTAAAAGGCAACCAGCATTTTATTTTGTTAAGTATTTTTTAGCACCTAAATGAAAAATTCAGGGCAGCTGGGTGGTATAGTAGATAGGAATGGTGTGCCTGGAGTCAGGAAGATCTGAGTTTAAATCCTTCCTCAGACATTTACTATCCATGTGACCCTAGGCAAGTCACTTAATACTGTTTGCCTCAGCTTCCTCATCAGTAAGATGAGCTGGAAAATGAAATGGGAAACCACTCCAATATCTTTGCTAAGAAAATCCCAAATGGGAATAAAGAGTTGAATAGGACTGAAATGACTGAACAACTACATATATAATCATACGATTTTTAGTTTGCCATTAATATGGTTTATTTAATTCACTTCTCCTTATACTGAATCAAGCTTGCACTGGTATAAAGCCAAAGTCATAGTATATAATCTGTTTAATACGTTATTGTGGCTTCTTTGCTAATATTTTATTTAATATTTTTTCAAAGAGGTTCATTAGGAATATTGGCATATAGTGTTTCCTTTGTTTCTCTTTGGTTTAGTATCAAGACCATATTGGTATCAGAGAAAGTTTGGAAGAATACGCTGTTTCTACTTTTATAAACAAAGTGTTTAATACCTGAATACTGGGGATGTTTAAGAGACTTCACTTGTGAATCTGAATCTTCGGGATTTCGTTTATGGATTGTTCAATGCTTATTTCTTCTGCTGGGAACCTGAGTGTTTTATATTTTTGTATATATTTATTTCATCCATGTTATCAGTATATAATTGGGCAAAAAAGTTCTTGATAATTTATCTTCAAATGCTGTGAATTCTCATTTTCCATACAATTTGGTTTCCTCTCTTTTTAATGAGACTAACTAATTCTTGATTTTGTAAGGTTAAAAAAAAAACCTTCCTGGTTTCATTTTTTTAATTCAACAAGTTTTTAGTTTTCAATTTTGTTAATTTCTTTTTTTAAAAAAAATGTTACTCTGGCATTTAGTTGGGACTTTGTTGCTTTTCTATTCTTTGAATGATACTTTGTCTCACTGTCATTTTATTTCATAAAACTTCCTATTGGTTCACCAATTTTTTTAGTCTACAATTAATTTTTAATCCTTTCAACAAAGAACTTTTCCTGAATATAAATTTTATTGTATTTTGGCTTTTCTGCATTTGTTTGTAAAGTTTTTCTGCCATAATACCTGGTCAACTTTTGTAAAGGTTCCACAGAGTTCAGAAACAGATGAACTATTTTTTGTTCATTTTCAGTAACTGCCAAATATTTATCACTTTAACTTTTAAAATTTCAATTCAAGCTCTTAACTTTAAAAAAAAAATCTTTTTGTTTTGACTTATCTAGGTATGAAAGGAGTATACTGAAGGCCCCCAACTAGTATAATTTCACTATTAGTCTTTGAAATCCAATGAACTTTTCCTTTAAGTATTTATACTATGCTGTTTGGTATGTACATATTATTGATATCCAAGGGGCCTTTGTGTATAATGTAGTTTCCCGGCTTACTTCTGTGATCTTGTCTCTTTTTACAGTTGCCTTATCTGAAAGCCTTACCTAAAAGCACTGTTACCTTTGCTTTTCTGCATTCATCTGAAGCATAACAGACTTTGATCCAGCCCCTATATCAATTCAAGGTGAATCTTTGTTTCTAGTTTTGTGTAAAGAACATGATGTTGGATTTACTTTCTAATCCACCCTGCCGTACTCTTCTGTTTGATGGGTGAACTTACCCCATTCATTTTCACTGTCATGTTCACGTGTTAATTTGTAATTCCTCTCCTGAAGGAGAAACAGGAAGCAGCATATGCCAGGCAAGTCAAATCACCTTTACTTTACCTCCCTTCAGAAACTGATGGGAAGCAACCCATGACCCTGAACACAAGAGCCTTGGAAATAGCAATGTCCTCTTGACCACCGACCCTGCTTCTAAATCAGGCCCTGTAGGTAATCCAATTCAGCAGAGCAATAACGGCAGAGAAAGAGCCCACCTTCCTTACCATGGCCAACTGCCGACAGGCTCGTAATTCGAAGAGTCCTGACACTGATATTAGTCCCCAGACCACCAGTCCTACTTGCATCCTCGTCATTACTGCCATTGTCTGGGGGAAGTAATCCCTGTGGAGCTACGGCCTAGCAACTGCTTCTCTGTGTGCTTATAGCTGTACCTCATGAGCAGCCACAACTACTGAATACTGGAAAAAGAAAGTTCTCACCACTAAATGGACAAACTTTTGCCAGTGGAGATATTCTAGAGGATGCATTACAATCTGTTTCACCAGGACACATCCTAAAGGCCCGAGGACTTCTCCATGCTTCGCAGTTGATTCCTTCTACATGTGTTCTCTTTCCCATTAGAATATGAGCTCATTAAAAGCAAGGACTATTCTGCTTTTCCCTCTGCATTCCCAGCACTCAGCACTGTGCTTTGCCAACACAATAAATGGTTAATAAATGCTTTTAAATTCATTCAGCCTTTAGTTCGTATTTTTCCTCTCTCTTCTCCCGCCCGTCTCTTTACAAAGAAGGTGGCAGAAGAGAGTTTGCTTAACATTACTGATCTGAATGCAACTGAAGCAATGTTTCTCCTTTGTTCCTCTTCCCTTTGCCCTGTCTGCAATCACAGGTTTCTACCTTTTTCTTCTAGTTAATGCTTCCTTCATGATACACCTTTCTACAACGAGTTTTGTTTTTAACTGCTTCCTAACCTGTCCTGCCCTCCCTCTTAAGTCGACCCTCTTCCCGGACTTTTTCCAGTTCAGACAAGAATTAGTACATGGGATTCTCATTTCCCTCACTCCTTTCCCATTTGTGAACACACATCTCTTGCACTCCTATTGTGTGAGAGATTAAGATTTCTGCCCAGTATATTCAATTCCTTTCCCTCATATTGCCTTTCTCCCCATCCCATCAAAAGAATAAAATAGAAACAAAAACTCAACCATTCTCTTCTGTCCCCAAGTGTCTCATTTAAGTTTCTCTATGATCCTAGAGGACATGAGGGTTCTGAAAGGATGCTCTTTTCTTCTCTACTTTTTGGAATATAAATAATTCATCACTGTATAGTTCTTTCTACTTGATCAAATGTATTTATCTTTCTATATTTCTCTTGTCTTCCATGTTTGCATTTCAAAGCATCTATTCACTTGTGTTCTTTTTTATGAAGAATGTTTAAAAATCCTCCATTTCATTAAAGGTCCATATTTTTCCCCCAGTAGAATTATATTGAGGCAGCAAGGTGGCACAATACATAAAACACTGGAGATGGATGGAGTCAGGAAGACCTGAGTTCAAATCTCAACTCATATGCTTACTAGCTGTGTGTGCCTGGACAGGATGCTTAACCTATCTGCCTCAGTTTCCTTATCGGTAAAATGGCTTATGGTATCTGTCTGCCAAGGCTGTTACGAGGATCAAAGAGAGATATCTGTAAAGCACTTTATAGTATCATGATACTGTAATATTCAGTTTTGCCAGGTAGATTATTTTTAGATGTAAGCTTTTATATTTTTCCTTTTGGAATACTGTATTCCAAACTCTTCTTTCTTTTTAAAGTGGCATCTGCTAACTTTTGTCTAAGACTGAATGTGCCTCATTAGTACCTGAATGTTTTCTTTTTGGCTGTCTGAAGTACTTTTTTGTTGAACTGGAAGCTCTGTATTTCAGCTGTTACACTCCTGGGAGTTGTCATTTTAGAGTTTCTTTCAGGAGATGACTGGTGTATTATTTTTATTTTCATGTTGTTCTCTCTTTCTAATAGATCTGGGTATTGTTGTCTATAATTTCTTGAACTATGGCACCCAGGCTTTTTTTCTTTGCTTATGATTTTTAAGTGGTCTCATGATTCTTAGATTTTCTCTCCTTGAACTGTTATTTAGGTTGGTGTTTTGGGTATTATATTTCTTAACATTTTTTTCTGTTTTTTGATTTTTTTTATTTCACTTTTAAAATCTCTTTTTGATTCATGGAATCAGTGCTTTCTGCTCGACCATTTAAATTTTCCATTAAGTTCACCTCCTGGCTAAGATTCACCACTATCTTTAGCTATTTGTTCTCCTTGCGATTCCTTCCTCCCTGGCTGCTGTCTCCTCTAACGGTCTACTTTTATGTCTTCTTTTTCCAGGTATTCATGTAGTCGCTGTGGACAGGGTAATATTTTTCTCTGAGGTTCTATCTGGTTTTATCGTAGTGCTGTTCTCTTCTTCTGGCTTGACCTCCTGGTTTTCTCTCAGTCACACAATATTTCTTCACTGTTTGTCATTTTCTCCTGTTTACTCATATTCCCAATCTCAATTTCTGGACTGAAGTTTTTTGCCTAGGTCCAGTTCTGCTCTGTTGCATCCTTTTGGGTGGAGTGAGCAGTCCCTGCTTGGTCTTGACTGAGGAGGCTAAGGCAAGCACTTGCTTTCTTTAAGAATTCCTGGGTTTTGCCTGTCTCCTGGTGGTTTGGCTTAGCCTTTAGCTATGGCTCCTTCTGTCTGCTTACTCCTGCACAGGTTCCTGAATGAAGAGTTGGTTCTGCCCTTTGCTCTGAGTCTGTGAGCCCCTCCCCCACATTCTGTGGCTTGTGTTCTTGCAAGACCCCAGGCAATCTGCTGCCAGAGTGCTAGGCTGGTCCCATCTTCTGCTGGGGCTATAGCTGTGTCTCCGTGTGGGTTGCCTGGCTTGGGAGCTCTACTGCCTGGGAACTCATTGGTCTGGCCCTGGCCCTGGCTTAGGTTCCAAGTATTCTGCCTTCTGCCTCCCTGGGCTGGTCTTTACCCACGTAACCCACAGGATTCTAGCAATCCATTTCTGCAGCCCTGGGTTGGATGGAGGAGTTTACAGCTATTTCTCTTTGGTTTTCTATATTGTTGTTTCTTCTGGAGCACTAATGGTATGTAGTGGGGGATCTGGGCTCCTCTAGGTCTCGACATGCTCTCATCTTCCCATAAATCCAGTCCTTTTTACTATGCAACAAAATTATTATACTTTTATTTTGCTTAATTCTTTAACTGCATAAAATAAAGCCTTTAGAACAGCGGTTCTCAACCTGTGGGTTGCACCCCCTTTGGGGGGGGTCAAACGACCCTTTCACAGGGGTCACAGGGGTCGCCTAAGACCATCGGAAAACACGTATTTCCGATGATCTTAGGAACTGAGACACTGCTCCTCTATCTGTCTCCAGGCCAATTTGCCCACATGCAGATACACCTGCATACGAGTATTAAAGGGTCACAGCATTAGGAAGGTTGAGAACCACTGCTTTAGAACTAAGACAAAAGAGCAGGATATAGTTCTTATGTTCAGGAAAAAAAAATAAACTTTTCTGTTAGACACACTAACAGATAAAATTGCAAAAGTGAGGTGCATTTCATAAATGAGTGCATTTATCATTCACATCTAATATGAGAATGAAGTTTTCTATCTTCTAAATCTGTTTAACAATTTAACTTAGATCCGAATGCAGAGAAAAGAAAAATGCGATTTAATTTCTTCTTGCTGTGAGAAATAATCATGTTGGCAAAGGGAACATCTCTAGACACCTCAATCTTTTACCCTGTCCATTTACTTCTGACTTTTTACCTCCACTGCACAAAACCCCTCTAGTTATTTAATTCACATACGTACCTTCTGGGATGGGCGGTAACTTGAATCAATGCCTCTTGCCAAAGATTCATCCAACAGAGCTTTCAGCTTTTCAGCAGAATCTTTGCTCTTTGAATGTAAAAAGCCCAGAGCTTTCAAAAAAATGGGATCAAGTTCCAAGTTCACAGTAGCAGCCATTGCAATTACTAAATGAAAAAGAAACATGGAGAAAAAGTATTTTATGGTGAACTCTTACTGATCTGTGACAATGTTTTAGCTCCAGACTTGCATTTCTCTGCCATACAGCATGGTTTTGCCTATGTTTGGTGAGTACAAACTAATTCTATAATCACCCTGGGTCAAACAGACTTAGAAGGCAAATCTGCTGCAAAACCCACAAAATTCGAATAACAAAAATGGTTATTCTTGGTATAAGTTTCCCTCAGTTTAAAGGCCTGCCATGTTTGAACAAGGTTGGCTATAAACAAAACTCTTTATCACAACCTCTGTTTCTCTAATGGTTTCCATTATAAAATCAAAGACAGACTACAACAGAGAGTGAAAGATACATCCAGAGGCAGCTAGATAGCACAGCGGAGAGATAGCTGGGCCTGGATTCAGGAAGGCTTGAGTTCAAATCTGGCCTCAAACACTATCTGCGTGACCAGAGGCAGGTCACTTAACCCATCTGCCTCAGTCTGCTCAATGGGAAAACAGGGATAATAGTAACATCTACCTCCTGGGGTGGTTTTGAGGATCATTGGTCAAGTGCTTAGCCCAGCGCCTGGCACATAGTAGGTGTCCTACAGATGCTTATTCCCTTCCCTTCTTCCTTTTCTTTCCGTCAGACTATAACAAAGTCACAGTCAAGAACTTTAAAAAAAAGAAAGGCAGTAGCTGGGCCATAATTAGGGAGCGCTCTAAGCGCCCGGCCACAGGAGCTGCGGTTGTTGCCTGGCTGGCTGTCACTCACCACGCATTCTATACACCCCTTTGTCCTTTTTCTCTCAATCTCATGTACCCCAGAAAACTCTCCTCATGCCCTGATTTTCTCAGTTCTGTGTTTATTATGTCCCACCTTCCTATCTAAGATTAAAACAAATTTGAGGGAAGGGATGAAATCAAAATTATGTAAATGCCCCTGGATTTGGCATAATGCTAGAGTTCTTATAGAACTTTCAGTTAGAATAATGATGATGATTACAACAAACGAAGGTATTTTTTGATCTGGAATAATACTAAGAAAGCTTTAGTTTCAAAATATTGTAGATTCCGCCCTAAAGATATATCTCTGATGGTCATGTATACAAATGCTTTGGCTAAAAAGGAATTATTAAAATTTTCTATTTTTGTTCAATCCTTTGGTCCTCCCCCATGGTTTAGAATCCTCCTCTTGACTTTGGGGTTAATATTATAACACAGCACACTTGCAGTGGTACAGTTAAGAGTTAGTCAGTAATTCCATTACAATCCTCTTTTGGGGGGTTTATAAAGCCATTAAAACTTGCTTTAGGCTGAATCTTGACATACAACAGTTAAGTGCGGAAATGGATTTGTTTTTTCCTCTAAATTTAAAAGGAAAAAAAAGAATATCTAGTACTGCTGGTTGGTTATTTTAAAGTTTCAGAAGAAAAAAATGATACCTGATAACTTCCACTACAGAATGCTTTAAATTGTTTTAAGAAGTTATACTGAAGTAAAATTAGACTCATCTCAAAAGAAACTAACTTTAGAGCAAAAATTTGAAAAAGTTATATATACCCAGTGTGGGCCTCCCTGTCTTAAAGTTACTCTCCAATTCAATCTCCACTTAGCTGCCAAAGTGGCTCAAAGAACAAATTATGGAAACAATAATGATGTGAAAGAAAACACCAATACTGAAACAACATACCAAATTTTTTGGGATGTAGCCTCAGCACTCATCAGGGGGAGAAAATCATATGCCTATAAACATACATTAACAAAATTAAGAGACCACTAATGAACTAAATATGCATTTAAAAATTAGAGAGGTATAAAATAAATTTAAAATAAGCATAAAAGAGCAGGTGTCAAAAGTTAAAAGAGAAACAGATACACTGGAAACAACAAAAACATAAATGATAAAACTAATAAACTTGATAAAACTTCCGTCACTCTAAACAGGACGGAAAATCAAACAGACGGAACAGCGTATGAAACAGAGTGAAATTGCAACAAAATCACATGGAATAAAAACAATTATGAGAATATATTAAGCACATTTAAATGCTAACAAACAACAGTGAGAACACAAAAGAGAGGAAAATCTTTAAAAATATAAAATGCTTAAACTGACAGAAGACTAAATAAAGATTTTAAGTAATCTAATCTCAGAAAAAGAAACAGAACCAGTTATAAAGGGAAAAAATTCTGATCCTGATGGATTCACAGAAGCACTCTATCAATTTTTTTAGCAATATTATGCAAATTATTGTCAAAAATTGAGAAAAAAAAGCACACTACCAGATTTCTTTAAAGAAAAACAAATACATTCTTAAAATCTAAACAAGAGAAGGAAAAACACAGAACCACTGACCAATAATGAATATTAAAATAAAATTTTTAAATAAAATCCTATCAAAGAAACTAGAGATTTATCCAAAAAAATTATTCATTGTATTCAAGTCGGAGTTGTATCAGGAAAATGGTTCAAGATTAGGAAAGCAATCAATGTATTTGATCATATTGAACACAAAAACATACATAACCACATGATTACTTCAATAGATGAGGAAAAAGCTTTAGAAAAAGTATAGCACACATTGATGCTAAAAATCCTACAAAGCACATAGAGGGACATTTTTTATAACAAAAAAAGTATGTAAATAAAACCAAAAGCAAGCATCATTTGCATTAGGGATATACTAGAACCTTTTACAATATGGAATTAAAAGAAGGATGTCTACTCTTCTCACTATGCTTTGATATAGTTATGCTAGCAATTACACAAAGAAAGAGATATTAAAGACAAAGAGATGAAACTATCCCTATTTGTTGATGATATGATGGTTTATTAAAAATCCTAGGGAACCAGGAAGAGATAATTAATAGCTTTACAAAAGTTGCAGGGTACAAAATAAACCCTTGAAAATCAACAGCATTGTTACATAACAACAAAATTCAAGAAACAATAAAAGAAAGAAAAATCCCATTTCAAATAACTACTACATCATCAGAATAACATAAAGACAAACATGGCTCAAAAGAAGGGATATGAGAAGACAGCACCACCCTGGAGAAGGGAGAGGCATACATGTAGTGCACTGTACATACTTTTATACTTTTTCGTTGTATTTATCAATTATAATGATTTTTCCCTCTTTTTATTTATTTTTTGTCTTTAAAAAATATTCTGTTACATGGGATGCATTTTACAGTATCCTCAACTGCACATGCCTTGCAGGGGGCTGTAAGGATCAAATGAGATAATATTTGCAGAAGTGCCTAAGGGTGCCAAGCCCATAGTAGGTGCTAAATGGATACTTAATCTCTTCCCTCTCTGAGGGAGAGAGAGAGATACTGGGGGAAATTATCGTGATATTTTTTTTAAAAAGCAATAAAAAACATTCACTTTTTAAAAAAATTATCTTCTAAATAGAGATTCTTGGGGATGGAGGGAGGTTGAGTCCATTTTAAGAACAGGGCTCATCTCCATGACAGAAGGCAGAGAGATGAGAGTGAGGGCAACCGTTTAGTGCAGCTGAGACATAAGAGTACATGCAGGAGAGGAGTGAGAAAGGCTAGATATTGGCTGAAGTCTGACTGTGGAGGACATTGAATGCCAGGATCAAGAGTTTATACTCAACTTGGGAGGCAATGGAGAGCTATGAAGGGCTTTTGAGAAGATGAATGACATTATCAGAGCAGTATATTAGATTCTTCAGGGAGCAAAGTAGAAGGTGGATTGGAGGGAGGGATAGACAGGAGACAAGAAGATCAATTAAGAGGCCCTTACTATAATCTAGGCCCTAGAAACAGGGACCTAAATTAGGGTGGATTCACTATTGGAGTTGAGAGAAGGAGACTGATAAGAGAGATTTCAAAGGCTGGAACTCTGTAATATCTACTTGATTGGTCAAGTTTAAGCACTCTTTGAAAAGAATCCTCAGAATAGGAGCATACCATAAAAACAGTGAGTGGAGGAGAAAAACAGCTCACGTGTAGGCAGAATATAAACATTTACAAAGCACTTTCCTCACAAGGACCCAGTGAATAAGTCAATGAGAATATTCATGACTAAGAGACCTCAGGGATGGTATTGCCACTCAATCTTGCAGATGTGGAAACTGAAGAGAGATAATAAAAACAAATCCTAGAAGGCAGGTAGCACAGGTAGTATGCTCTCCATTTTACAGATGAGAAAACTGAAGCCAGTTGCCCATGGTAACTGAGTCAGTAAATGTCGAGCTGGCACATAAGCCCACATATGTTGACTAAGCTCAGCACTCCCATCTGATCCTGTTTCACACCAAGGTTTCTCAGAATTCTTCAAAGATAAGACCTGACGCCAATATTTAAGGGAAGTCTTTCCAGATTCTCCCCATTGCTAAAGCTTGCTTTATCCTCAAATTATCCTGTATTTCCTGGTTTGTTTATATGTTGCACCTCCCTAGTAGAAGGGCAGGAGTATTCCTAGCTCCAAACACAATGCCTTGCACACAGAAGTTTGATAAATCTACTGACTTAGATGTACTATTATTTTTAATATATTTTAATATACTTTGCCAAATATTTCCCAATAACATTAAAAAATTTTTATTATTCATTTTAAAAAATTTTGAGTTCCAAATTCTCTGCCCTCTCACCTTTTCCCCACCCCTTGGAAAAGGCAAGCAATACATTAATTATACATACGACATCATGCAAAACATATTTCCACATTAGACATGATGCAAAACACACACACCCATAAGAAAAAGAAAGAAATTTTAAAAAGCATGCTTCAGTCTGTACTCAGTTCATCAGATGTCTCTCTGGAGGTGGATAGCATTTTTCATCACAACTCCTCTGGATCTGTCGTGGATCATTGTGTTGATCAGAGCAGCTAAGGCTTTCACACTTGCATTAGATACACTATTATTAATTATAATATACTCATAAAGTTGGCCTTTACCACTATAACCTGTATTACCTTTCCAAATCTGACCGCAGAGGAAAAAAACAAACTGCCACACTGACCTCCTTGGTAAGGAAATGGCTTTAAAGCCTGGAAGGATTACAGGGGGAGCATAAACATTCACTGCCATCAGCTCACTTTGCTAACACCTCAAAACAGCTGGTAAAGACTATGTGACATTAGCCAGGATGATGCTCTCAGGTTCTCTGCAATATCTTTACTCTCTTCCGTAGATGCAGTTATAGATAAGTCTTCAAGGGCAGATGTTGCCTCTGTTTCTATCTACAAAGTCCTCACAAATCTCTCTCTTTCTATGACCAGAAGATCTGGGTTTGAATCTCTGTTCTGCCCATTTTACTGGTTCTGCGATCTCAGGAGAATCACTCAATGTCTTTGAGATGCATTTTCTTCATCTCTAAGAGGAGATGACCTTTGGAGCAAGATGGACTGGATGACCTTCGAGGTAAATGTCAGTTCTAAAGCTATGAAGCTGTCCTCTTCAGAAGCTAAAATAAGGTAAGATGGAGAGGGCAGACTCAACTTCTAAACCAACACTTAAGGGGAACACTGGAGAAGAAATTACTTAAGTTTCAGGCTGTGTATATCATGCAATTCAAAACAGCTGCTGGGAATCCTGTGTATGTCCTGTACATGGGCAGTCTTCTGCAAGGTGCCTTCCCTATCAGAAGGTCAGCGACCCTGATTTTGCCTTCCACAAGCTCTAGCACATAGCAAGCATCTGATTAAAAAAAAAATGCTTGTTGCCTAGAGATATTAGCCTCACTCCCTCTTCCCTAAATCTTCACAGTCCTGGTCTTGCTTTTTGGACAGGTTCATTGATTGCATCAGTGTAGGGAGCTCCTAGGGGATGACACTCAGAGAACTGCCTACAGCAGAGAGGTCAAATGCAAGCCTCCCACAAGACAGACCCCTGCCTGCCTCCCTAACCAGATCTAAATGTAACTGGGAAATATTTAACAAAATAAATAAACGGAACTGCAACGGAACGTAAATGATGTTACTAGGTGGGTTTCTCAGTCAATGACGGGGCTCCCCGCAGAGAGCCTTACATTCAGTTCCATGGCCCCCATTTCAATGAGAGTTTGACACTAGCGGCTTCGGGCACAGAGAAATGAGGCACGATGCCCAGGGCCACCCAAAGGTGCCCAGGTCCTTCCGGCTCCGAGAAGCCCTTCCACCAAGTCTGGCTGCTTCTACCCATATCGTCCTCACTGTCACCTCACCTTCATTTATACACAGCACTTTACGGGGCTGTCTCCTCTGACCCTCACAACCCAAAGATGCCGGCGCTGTTTCCATTTTACAGAAAGGGAAACCGAGACAGGGAAAAAGTAAAGTGGCTTGGCCGGGGCAGGTGCCATTATGACTCCCATTTTACAGACGTGGAAAATGAGGCATAAAAAAAAGTTAAGAGGGGTTTTGCCAGGAGCAGGTGCCATTATTATCCCATTTTACAGAGACGGAGACTGAGGCAGACTTGAATTGATTTACTTGGCCGGTGTGTACGTGTGTGTGGTGGGGGTGGGGGAGTAAAGGTGGCCATTTATTATCCTCTTGTTTTAAAGACGGGGAAACTGAGGCCGGGAGGGCAGGGGGGCAGCCGGCGGGCACAAGTGTCTGCAGCAGGATTCGAACTCTGATCGCCTCCCGTCTCCCCTCTGCCCCGACGGCCGACGGCCGGCAAGGTCTGCGCGGGGCGGGGCAGTCGAGGGTCAGTCCCCACCTCCCGCCGAGCCCCCGCCTCCGCCCCCTCGGGCCCCACGCCTGAGGAAGAGGCCGTGAGCGCAGGCCCGTCCGCGCGCCCGCCAAGGACCCTCGCGGGCGGCGGCTCCCCTCCCCCACCAACTCACCGGCCCCACTCGCGCGCGCGCGCCACGGGCCCACGCCCTCGGCTGCCTCTCCGTCCCGCCCCGGCGTCCGCTTCTGGAGCCGGGCCGCAGACAGCGACCGGCTGGCTACCGGGGCGGAAGAACAAAGGTTCCCGGCGCAGAGAGGGAAGGGACAGTTTTCAGAGGTGCGACTACAGGAAGTGACGTCTGCGGTGCCGGGCTGCCTCCCATCTTCCGGTCCGCTGCTTTATGAATCGCTGCGCGCCAGGGCTCTCGGGGATCTCGGGACTCGGGCTCGGTGAGCGGGCCGGGAGCAGAGCCGGGGGCCGGGGGCCGGGAGCAGAGCCGGGGGCCGGAGGCCGGGAGCAGGGCTAGCCGTCTTCTAGGGGTGGGGCCGGGCGGGGCAGAGCATCCGGAGACGGGGAGGGGGCCCCCAGGGGATCACGCGGCCCCCGGCCGTGAACTTCTCGGGCCCTCAGGCAGCCTCCGCGGGGGTCCCAGCCCGGGGCGATCTCCGACTTTGGGCCATTGGATTAAAGTAGCTTTTCTTTAATCAGTCACTCACAAGCATTTATTAAGCACCTACTGTTGTCACTAATGCCGAACCTGGATGGCCTGCTAAACTTGCTTAGAGATGATGTCATGCTCTGTGGCTGTCATCGTCCCTTAAAGCCCGAGCTGGTGCGCAGGGTCCAGAAGCCGTGTAAACAAGGAACAGAGCCGGGAATTTCCTGATATATTGTTTGTTCCTGTACATACCTCTTGGGACACTAAACTGGGTGGGCACGTCAGCAAACGAGCATTTATTAAGCATTTCTTAGCCCAGCGCTGTGCTAAGCATCTAACAGTTATTATCTCATTTGGTTCTCTTAGCAACCCTGGGAAGTAGGTGCTAGACTTCATTATCCCCATTTTGCAGATAAGGAAAATAAGTCAGAGGTTAAGTGACTTCCTCAGGAACTCACAGCAAGGAATAATAAATAATATAGTAGCTGACACATTTATATACTCCTTAGTGTGTCCCAAGTGCTTTACGATGATGATCGCATTTGATTTTCACAACAACCCTGGGAGCAGGCACTATTATTATCCCCCATGGGGAAACTGAGACTGCAGTGAAATGACTTGCCTAGGGTCACACAGCTAGGAAGTGTCTGATTCCTGACTCCAGACCCATAGCTCTATCCACTGTCAGACACTATGCTAGGTGCTGGGGATACCAAGAACTCCCTCCCCCAAAGTATTTGCCCTCAAGGAACTCAGAGTCCAAAGAGGGGGACAATATGCAAACAACAATGTTCAAACCCTGTATGTACAGCATAAATTGGAGATAAGCAGCCAAAACCTTAGCATTAAGGATCATCAAAAGGCATAGAAATTGGCATTTTATGTGGGACTTGGAAGGAAGCAAGTGGTCAGGTGGTAAATTGCGGACTAATAGCCGATCTTAACTAACACCCTCCCAAATCACCCCTGCACCTTCACTCATTAACCTCATCGTTTGTGCCCTACCTGTGGTAGAGCCTTCTAGGCTTGTATTGGTCTGATCAGCCACAACAGGACTCAACCTTGACTTCAATATAGTGAGGTCCTTTTGGTCCTCCAGAAGGAGGGACAGCAACCAATCTCATAGCACCACCCCTGGAAATACACTTGAGGTTCACTTTGTTGAAAATATAACTGGCATTAAAGAGATTTAGGGTCAAATCCCACCTTTGATACCTAGGACAAGTCAGTTAACCTCCCTGGGCCTTCTTTTCCTCACCTGTAAGGTAAAGGGGTTGGACAAGAAGGCCCCTAAGGTCTATGATCTTCTTTGGGTTAGGAAGACCTCAATCAAACTTGCTTTGAATGCATACTGGTTGTGTGACCTTGGGCAAGACTCAGTGTCACAAGCTGCTGCTCCCTAAGACAAATGTTCTTAACCTTTTTTGTGTGTGTCATGAACCCCTTTGACAGTATGATAAAGCCCATGAATTCTTTCTCAGAATGTTTTTAAGTGCATGAAGTAAAATTATACAGGATGACAAAGGAAACTAATTTTGTTGAGATACAACTGTAAGAATGTTTTTTTAAAAACAAATTCGTGAATTAAGGAGAGAACCCCTGTGCTATGATTATCAGTTCGGTCAGGTCAACAGCAAGCATTTAATTAAACATCTATGATGTGCAAGACACTACAAAGCACTGGGCATCAAAGAAATGTCAAAAGATGAAAAGAAATATGTGGTGCTTTCAAGGAGCTCACAGTCTAATGGGAGATGACATGCAAGCAGAGCATTCTCCCCTTCTTCCTACTAGGACTCAGTGGCCTTGGAGTTTCTCACCAGGCTACCTGGTCACTAAGTCTCAGGCTCCCTAGATCCTTTGGAGGATGCCAGCTAATGCTAACAGCATATCAGATAGTAACAGGGAAAATTATTTCCTTTTTTTTTTTTCTGCATTTGTAGATCTTAAGGTAACCAAAACAGCTCATGCCTGACTACAGCCAAATGGTAATTTTGAGCAGGTTGATTTGGAAAACTTTGTTATTATTTATTGGAAATGCAAGTAGGAAGAATTAGCCTTCTTGTGGAAAAATGCAAAAACTGATGGACAGTTCCTTATAGCAGTTTTTAAATGTAAACCCTATCATTTAAATGGGTAGCTTAATTTTTTTCAAGTAATTTTGAAGCTATATGCTTTGAAAGAAATAAGCTGTTTGTAATTTGTCTTATAAGTAAATTTGGTATTAAGATCATTGGCTTGTTTTTTAATTCTTTGGTGGGGAAGTCCCAATACCATCTGACTGAGAGATTGTCTTTAACTGAAAAGACACTTTCCTATTTTAGTTATATTTTAAAGTATTAGTTGAAGAGGTCATTGTGGATAAGAAATTCAGTTAAACAGTCCTTTAACACATGGTTATTTTTGGCTGCTGTCTGCTTCTATTAGCCTGCTAGTTTTCAATTACGTTAGAAAATACTTTTCAGTGTTCCAGTTAAATTTGTTTTCCTTATAACTTTTATGTCCTTTGTGGCTTGAAATAAAGAATCAATAATGAGCTTTCAAATAGCCTTTTAAAAGGGCAGCATTTTATTGTAACATAAAAGCTAGCAGATTCAGGTGGGGAGTGTCACTGATGTCTAAAGTTTCAAGGATTATGCTCCCAGCTTCCCTCAGTATCCAGTGGTCCCTGCCTGTTTTATAATTTGTACACTGTATGGGAGTTTATTATATTTAATTATTTTTAGGCGGAACTTAGCACCTTATGTTGGCCTTAGAAATTAAAGGAAGTCTAAGCAGTCCACTGTGGGGATACTGACTTCAGTAATTACATTCTGGCTGATAGACTACCATATTCAGGCCCTGCTGAAATGCCTTAATGATGTCAATATCCACCCGGTGGATCCCTGTTAATTATGAGCTCAGGGATGCCTTTGAGGATTTGGATTTCATGGCAACAGAGTCTTTTCTTATTATGGCCAAGTTTAAACAAAGACATTTTACTTTTACATTGCAACCCAACTTCTTATATCCAAAGAAGCATTTTAAAAACTAATATGGCTTTTTGTCCACATGCCTTGACCTTTAGAATCGAACTTCAATTTATATAATTCCTTAAGAATTATTGCTCTCTACAAACTTCAGCTTCCTGAGACATATCATGGAATTTAAGAGCATTCTAGCTATTATACCTTAAAGATTATCCTGACTAACCAATCCTACCATTTTGTAGATGAGAAAACAGGCATATAGAAATTTAGTAATACAGAAGTTTAGTAACTTTTTCAGGGGAGACACAACCTGAATTCATATCCAGGCTTCTATTGGATCAGTCAGCATAGTTTTCATGTAACAACCCAATGATTCTTCTTTTTTTCAAATTATGTATAGAATTCAGGGTAGCAAAGTACAAGTGTAGAGTAGTGAAAAGAACATTTATTTGTAGCAAAATAGGAAAGAAGGATTCTACATCTAAATAGTTAATATTTTTTAGGGAAATACAGAATACTCAGGCTAATTATGCCAACCATAGCAGCATTAGGTAGGAGGAGAGCTGTATCAAGATTGCATAAATCATTTAAATCTTATTTTGGAATGTGATTTTATGCTCTCATTTAGAACTGGATATGACTAATGCCTTACCAAAATTCCTAAGACAACTTAGTATATATAGAAAAGAAAGAGTGCTACACTGTGGAATAGATGTTTGAAGCTAGACAAGCCATTTCACCCTAAGTTTAGAAGAAGAGTGCTTTGTAAACTTTAAAGCAGTATATAAAATGTGAGTCACTAAGTGTAGCCCAGAAGAAAACCTTCGTTTTTTTTTCCTAGGATTTCTCTTGGCTAGAGGAAGCCAGGTGGTGGGCTTATTATCAGGAAGGCCTGAGTTCAAATGTGGTCTCAGATATGTACCAGCTGTGTGACCCTGGGCAAGTCACTTAACTTCTATTTGTCTCGGTGTCCTCAAGTATAAAATCAGGATGATAATAATAGCACCTACCTCCCAGGGTTGTTGTGATGATCGGATGAGATAATCTGTAATAAAGTGTTTAGTACTATTTAAAACATAGTAGATACTATATAAATGTGCTCTCTCTCTCTCTTTCTCTCTCTCTCACAATCCTCCCCCTCTCTGTTCCCTCCCTCCCAAAAAATTCCCCTCCACCATCTTGGAAGGTTCCTTGGGCAGGGTATTTCATTTAATTGGCTTAAATGGTCTTTCCTTTTCACATCTATTGGGCTACATTTTTCTGGAAAAGGTAAAAGTTTAACATGATGAGAATGTTCAATAGATAACAATGCCCCTCCCTTATCATTTTATCCCTTAGCACTTGGTATACTGCCTTGGCATACTTTTATTTTCATCAAGACCTATGATTTTATCACGGAAGATAGATCTTGGTGAAGAAATTTGCAGATCTAGCAACTATTTACTATGGTACATAGTCTTCAGAAGTTGCCTGGGCCACTGAGAAAAAAGCAGCTTGCTCAGGATCATAGACCAAGATGTTTGAGACCAGACTTCAAAACCCTCTTTCACTTTGCATGTAGTAGGTCCTAAATGAATGAATATTGAATTGTATATCAGCAATGAAATGAAATAAAATAGATTGTGATAGAAGCAGAACGTCTCCTTGAGTTATCAAGGAGCTGACTTTGGGTGTGTTAATAGAATGCCAGGACTTTTATCCAGTCTTGGAGGGATGCTCTGAATGGACACTGCGTTTCTTCTTACATTCATGTTTGGCTCAGAGATTGTTCTAATCCAGTGGCCTGGCCAAATGTTTATTTCCAGGAGAACCACCATAGAAATACTATTAAATAAGTGAAATTTGGCTGGAAGATCACCTAGAAGAACAAAATTCCTGGGATACTTTTCATCACTCTTTGAGTCCTTGACAATTTTAGCTATCATTCAGCGCCCTGTTGAAACTACAATTATAAAATTAAAAGTTTTAAAAACATAATAGTCATAATGCATTTATTAAGTACTTATGTGACAAAATGGCTAACATTTGTATGGTACTTTACATGTTATGTCACTTGATCCTCATCACAGTCCTGTGACACAGGAGCAAATTTTAAAAAATGATTTTTTATTCATAACTTTTGTTTTTAAATTAACTGTATTTTCCCCAGTATTCTTCCTGCCCTACCTCCAGCTCTCCCATATGACAGATTTTTTTTTAAGAATAAAACGTGGGGCAGCAAGGTGGCGTGGTGAATAGAGCACCGGCCTTGGAGTCAGGAGGACATGAGTTCAAATTCAGCCTCAGACACGTAACACAAAACTAGCTGTGTGACCTTGGGCAAGTCACTTAACCCCAATTGCCCTGCTCTCCCCCCTCCAAAAAGGAAAAAAAAAAGAGAGAATAAAAGATAAAAATGAGAGCAAACAATCAGCAAAACTGAGGACCATGTTGAAAAAATCAGAAATCGTATTCAATGTTCTGTCCCTGTGAACCTCCTGCTTCTGCAAAGTAATAGAAAGAGGTATCTTCTCAAATCTCTTCTATGAGATTTGTTCTTTGTAATTTTGTAATGTTCAGTTTAGATTGTTTTGTTGCGGTTTTTTTTATTTATGCTGTTTTAATTTTTGTGGATTTTGGTTTTTGACTCAGCTCTCTTCACTCTGTATCAGTTCATGTTTAAATCCATGGTTTGTTTTTTTTTTTAAATCACTTTTATTGTTTCTTATAGTTTGGTGTATATGGGGTCTTTGTATCAATGCCCTCCTTTGAGTATATGTCTAGTAATGGAATCTTTGGATCACAGGTCTGGACATATTAGTCACTTTATTTGCATAATTCAAAAAGGCTTTCCAAAGTGGTCAAATGGATTCACAACTCTACCAACAATTGCATTATTGTATGATTGTTACTAGTTTGCAAATGAGAACTTTCATATCCTTTGTCCACTTATCTATTTGGCTGTGTGTGTGTGTGTATGTGTGTGTGTGTGTATGTGTGTAAAGGAAGTTCTTTTATATACACATACACAGATATATCTGTTAATAGTTGATACATCTTGTTTACCAAACCCTTAGTTGAGAAGTTTGATATAAAACTTTTTTTTTCCTCATTCAGCCTATTGATTGGAGTAATTATCTTTATTTAACCAATTGAGATAGTGAAGCTGAGGGATTAAATAACTTGCCCAGAGTCCCACAGCTTATTGATCTGAACACTCGGTCTTCCTGACTCCTGACTCCGTGTGCTTTAAGCCCCATGAAATCAAGAACTATTTAGTGCGTCTTTTTTTTTAATCCTCCAACATAGTAATAAATTAACATTAATAAATTAACATTAATAAATGCTAGACCGATTCCAAGTCCAAGTCTCACGTCCAACATGGCAAGAGTATTTTTCAGTAAGTGCCTAGATGCCCTGATTCGCAAAAGAGTTGATTTTTAATCATACAAAACACAATTGTTTTTTTCAAAATATATCTAGTATGTAAAATCAAGTTCATTTTTATGTATGAATATGGCTAGGTAACTGCTGTGACAACTTATGTCCCATGGAATTCTGTCAAGAAAGATGAATCTATGTAGCAGTGTTAAACCTTTGGCTTGTGTAATACCCTTGTGAACAGTGGCTTCTTCTTACCTTCTTGACTACTTTTTCCCGTTTCCAGTTGTCTCAATATCCCTATCTCTTGAGCTTCTACACACACACACACACATTCTTATTCTCTGGTTTGTATATAAAATATATTAAAAGTTCTTTTTTTTTGTCTTCTGAGCTCCGACAATCAGTCATAATTGTCTCTGATCCTGACTTTTGAATTACAGCTTTATCAGCAATGTGCTATCAAAATATTGAATAGAATCACAGAGTCTGAGAGTTGGAAAGATTTTGAATAAACTTTTCCCCTCTAACCCAAACCTAAAATAGAATCATTTCTATAGCATATCCAGCGTTGACCGTTCAAATTTTGCTGAAGACTTTCGGTGAGGGGGAACCCACCACCTCCTAAGGAAACCCACTCTGTTTTTAGACAACTCTGTTAGGAAAGTTTCCTTAAGCCTGAATTTTTTGGCAATTTCTGCCTCTCCCACCCCCTCCCCACTCCCTTTCTTCCCTTGGGGGCTAAGCAGAGCAAATCTATTCCCTTTTTGGAATGACAGCCCTTAAAATAACTTGAAAACAGCTATCATATCCTTTCCATGACCTCCTTTCAACATGAAACATCCCAGGTTCTTTCAGTTGATTTTCATGTGGCATGAGATCAGGGTCCTTCCCCATTCCTGTTGTCCTTCAGGACATTCTCCAGATTATCAATGTTCTTATTAAACCAGAACTGGTCAAAAATACTCTAGATGTGGTTTGGCAGAGCAGGGGAAAGCAGTACTTTTATTATCTTCGCAGGCCTGTACATGAGGCCTTTCAATGCAGCCTAAAATTGTTGGGTTTCGGCTGCCATATTGCACTATGGATTTAATAAATTTATAATCTAGTGAAGTCCCCAGATTGTTTTCAGATGAATTGCTGATTAGCCACAACTCCAAATTGTACTTGCAAAGATGATTTTTTTTAAGCCTTTATTTCCCAGTATTAATTTTGGCTCATTTTCTATCCTGCCAAGATCTTTTTGAATTCTAACTCAATGACTAGCTACCCCTTCTGGCTCTGTATCTTATGTAAATTCAATAAGCATGTTTTCTATGCCTTTATTCAGGTCGCTGATAAAAACGTTGAATAGTCCGGTGCCAAACAGGTCCCTGGGATATTCCAGTGAAGACTTTCTTCCATGCGGACATTAAACTAGCAATGATTTCTTGGGTCTGATCATTGGGCTTGTACCTAATTCACTTAACTGTGCTATTGCCTCTTTTGTCAAGTTTGGCCAAAATGTGGGTAATCTGTGTGTAGCTGTTGATGTATCTGTCTAAGAGCTATATCAAAAACTGAAATAAGGTGTCTGGTATGACCATTTTTGATGAAATCATGCTCAGTCTTTTTGATTGCTAATTTTTGATTCTTTTCTAGATATTCATCATTGTTGTTCAGTCAGTTAGTTGTATCTGACTCTTCATGACCCTGAATGGGGTTTTCTTGGCAAAGATAGTGGAGTGGTTTGCCATTCTCTTCCCAGGTGAATTAAGCAAACAGCATTAAGTGATTTGCCCAGGGTCATGAAACTAGTAAATGTGTGAGGCTAGATTAGAACTCGGGTCTTCCTGGTCCAGGTTCAGTGCTCTTTCCACTGAGCCACCTGGATTCCTAGATGTTTATTAGCCATCCCTTTAAATATTACATTCTGGGATATTCTTAGGAAGCTAAAACTCCCTGGTGTACTGACCTTAAAATCTGTTATGCTGTGTTTTGAAAATGAGGGGTGTATGGGATGAGTGAAAACTTCTCAATTTGGGGTAGTTAACTTTCCCTTCCTCCTTCTCCATTGCTGCTGCCAATCACTTTTGTCTTCCTTTGTCTATTTTCCCCACCTTGGTGGGACCCTTCCCCTCTTCCTTTCTTGCTGTCCCAGTTGGGGAAGAATTTGGTGAAGTATGCCTCTCCATCAATGAGAGAGGAGACAGTCGGGAAAGGGGGCTTGACTAAGTTAAGTTATAAATTCTTGCCCTGTCTTTTGTAACTTGCCTCTTCTCTATGATGAGTCATGGGGAAGACCGCTCTCTTCTCCTGGGGAAGAGAATAAACTCTTGTTCTTATCCTAAGAGATCTTCGTGTTTATTTTTTTCACTAAATTAAGGATGAAGGGTATTTTTCATCCCAAACTGGTATTTTCAGTGCTGTGTTCCTGTAGTACCTCACCTGTTCCCCAGTCTTCCAAAGATTCTTGAGTGGTTCCGTATCTGCCAGTTTTTAGGACCCTGATATTTACATGGGACCCGTGATGAACTTCCCAAGGATGGGGACCTTTTTTACTTTCTCCTTACTTATTGTGACTATCAGCTCCTTATTAGCTACCATGTTTCTGCCCTATCTGGTCCAAAAATCATTCTCCTTGGCAGAGCAGATGATCAAACCAGAGTTCTGGATCTCTACCATCTGCCAACCTAGTCCTCTTTGGATTCTCCTCTTTCTCCCACTGTGACTGAATTAAGTACTTGTTCTGATCGCAAATTGAGGCTGTGGGTGTGTTTGGCTTAGAGATAAGTGTCTCTCATCTGCTAGAATGGTTTTGGAAAGAAAACTATGTTCCAGGCATCTTTACCTCCTCATCTCTGAAAGTCTTTCTTTTATGCCTCTGGTCAAAGCGAAGGTGTGTTACAAAGGATTTTTAAAAAAATCTTGATCCCCAAAAGTAACAGAAGGATTCTGTCTTTATTTTTCTCTTTACTTGCCCATTTCCTCTAAAAGGCAATTGAGCTTCAGCATTTTGTAGCTTTGACTGCTGGCTGCATGCTCTTCTTCCTCTGAAGAAATGTCGATGTAGCTCCTGTTAAAGCCAAGAGGAGGAACAAATGATGCTGCTGGCTGTTAACAGAGAGTAATCAGGAGGAACAAGGTCTGGGCTCCAGGACCTGTGGAGACTCAGCAGATGATTCTGTAATAACCATCTTTGGAAGGCTCATGACATTGAGAAAATGAACCATAAAATTCCCCAGTAAGGGAGGCAGTATGAAGGGATGGCCAGTTTTGCCAACTTACAGCAAAAAATAGATGCTTGGAAGACCCCAAAATAAAAATTTACTAAACTTAGGTCTGCAAGATACTAACTTGTGTAAGTTATTTTACTATGTAATGGGCAAGGATGATAAAGAATTTTTTTAGATGAAAATCTGAAATTACTTAAAATTTACTTTTTTAAATGTCAAAGAAGATGTGACATATAAAAAGTTCAAGAGACATAGTTTCTGGATAACTAATAATTTTATTAATTATGACTAGTCAATGATTAATAAAAAGGATAGTCTTTCTCTCATAAACCAAAGACCCCTGAAGAAGGCGCTTTGACCCTCATACACCCTTGGAAGAGTGGGTGTTCCTAACAGAACCGAATTAACTGATTGTTTAACAATGAATGAGAAAATAACTATTATAATGAGAGGTTCTTTAATTTATTATTTATTTATTTATTTATTTCATTCTTTTAATGAGGGGCAGATAATGTGACTGATCACTTCACTCATGGACTAAGACTAGACTTCTCAGGCCTCAGGCAATCTAGACAAAGGGATCTACCTACCACCCTCACCCCTCCCCAGCCTGAGTAGAACACAATGAGTGGGAAATAATCTGGATTAGATTTTCTTTTTAAGGTTTTCTAGTTGGGTGAGGTAACAATTACACCTAGAAAGATGGTCAAGGGAGGGTACATTTTTTTGGCAAGTTCTGAAGGAAAAAAGAAAAATCTTAATCTCAATTAATAATTGATTATATAAGAGAGAAATAATTATCTTTCAATATCTAAATGCACATTTGAAATTAATTTTTAAAAATACTGTTAAGTCAACTAAAATTAATGCTTTTTATTTTCACTTATGTATATCATTAGTTTTAAACTACTTTTGTGAGGCAGGTTATCATTAATCAATGTTATTACTATGAATATTTGAAAATGCTAAATATTAAACAATGTGAAGAATACAGAAGGGGTATTGTGTATGTCCTTGAGGAGCACATAGTCCCTGAAAGGTGTATTTGGGTATACGTGAAAAGGAACTGTAAAAGAGTATGATGTAGTACTTTGAAAGGTATGTTAACAAGATTAGTTTTATAATCTCCAGTTCCCCAGGTTTGTAAATGGAAGAGAGATGTTACCAATTCAGGGAATATCTTCTTCTGCTACCTCTGACAAGCATTTAAGTGTCTTTTCTACTTGGCACACTAATAGAAGAGGTAAATTTGGAGGATTTGTGAGTCAATCCAGCAGAGAATACCAGGGGAAAACTCCCCAACTAGACTTGTGGTAGGCACAGACTTTTATTTTTTTCTCTCTTATTAGTTTTATTTCCTGTGTATATATGTGTGTGTATGTATGTATATATGTGTGTGTGTCTATATATGCATATATAGATGTGCACACACATACATATATAGATGTATATGGTCTCAAATGTTCAGCTGATTTTTTCATGTATTTACTTTTAATTGTCTCCGAATATAAAACCAAAACCAAGAGGAAAAAGGTAGTTTGCTCAGTAATAGTTTCATTTAAATAAGTTGTGTCTCATTTAGACTACCTCAGATAATCATTTAGATCAGGGATTTTAAAACTGGTATCCTTGGACTCTTTAATATTTTGATAATGGTATTTCAATATTATTGGTTTCCTTCGTAACCCTCTGTATTCAAAACAGTTACTCTGAGAAGAGGTTCATAGGCTTCATTAGAGTGCCAAAGAGGTCCAGGACACAGAAGAGGTTCAGAGCCCCTGATTTAGAGGGATTGAACAAAGCCTGGCATGGATCTGGAGAGCTGAGGTAAATGGGGACAATCTTTCCCCTGCTTACCTGAGAGAGTTATTGTGAAACTGCTGTCTCTAAAGATGCCAATAATTTCTTAATCACCACATCTGTTGGCTGTTTCCAGTAGTCATCTTTCTGGATGTTCCTTCAGCATTTGACACCTTTTTCCTCTTGGATTCTTTCCCTTGTCTGAATTTTTATGACTGTTCTCTCTCAGTTCTTTCTATGTAAAGCAGTGTATTAGAGTAAAGCAGGAATTAGAGATACAGTTTTTAAAGCCATGAAACTGTCAATCAGAGATTAATTATGCTAACTAGGTGAGTAAGGGAGAGGTTAGGGAGGAGTTTAGGAGTGGTCAGTGCTTAAAGGGACATGTACTTTTTGTAACAACTGCGTAGTCATATTGCCCATAATTCACTGGGACAGGAGGGGGTGACCAGGAGGTGTGGTTTTTGCCTTGAAACGTCACTAGGTTACTTTTGGTCAATTCTGACTGAGATATGTCCAGTCTGTTACTCCTCAAGGTCTGGGAGGATAGACATGATTGTTTTAGGAGGTGCCAAGTTTGGAAGCCACACTGATTGGGGCTTCAGGAGGTACCAAATTGGGAGGGAGTTTATCTCTGTGATAGAGTATTCAAGGTTTTTGGGTGCAGCTGGCCACTTAGAACAAAGGAGGTATACATTTCTCTAAACTAAGGGTTTGTTTATGAAATGCTTGGGTGATGTATTCATAGGTATGGCTACTGTAGCTAGGCTCAGGGAAAAGACTTTTAGGCCGGGGGAAGGATTGAGGCAGAGTTAATGCCTTCATGGCTGGGGGAAAGTATGATTTTACAGCTTGGTTTCACAGGCTGATATCACAAACTTAGGTACCTGAACCCAAGTGAGTTTTTACAGACTGAAGTTATAACAATGTTACAAACAAAGGCACCCCAGCACCCCATCATTTTCATTGTTACAAATTGAACATAACCCACAGGTTGAGAACTGCTGATGTAAAGGTTCTCTCTCAGTCTGCCCTTCTGTTTTATTATTTATATGACACTCTCATGATGGGCTTTGTGCTGGGCCCTTTTCCTTCTTTGAATCAATGATTCTGAACCCTTTTTGTGTCAGGGATCCCAATGACAGTCTGATAAAGCCTATGAGCCTCTCCTCAAAAAAAAAGTTTTTAAATGAATAAAATACATAGGATTATAAAGGAAATCAATTATAATGAAATACAATTATCAAAATGCTAAAAAAAAAAATTGTGTTCCTAGATCCAATGTTAATAACCTTTGCTCTATATTCTCTCACTTGGTGTTCTTAGTTCCCATGAGTCTAATTATCTTTATGGAAATAACCCCCAGATCTTTCTGACTAATGTTAGTCCCTCTACTGCCAATTACACTGTTCAGACTGGGTGTCCTGTAGGCATCTCAAACTCAACAAATTCCAGACAGAATCAGTTGTTTTTCTATACTCCTTTCCAACTATAACTTTCTTTTGAGGACCACCGTTCTTCCAGTCATTCCATTTTCAACCTTGGTGGCTCCTAGATGAGAGTGCTAAGCCTAGAGTCAGGAAGACCTGAGTTCAAATTTGGTCTTAGCAGCTTTGTGATCTCGGGCAAATCAGTTAACCTCTTTTTCACCTCAGTAATAGAGATAAAAATAGGTACCTCCCAGGGTTTTTGTGAGGATCAAATGAGATAATATTGATAAGGCACTTAGTGCAGTACCAAAGTAAGTAGCAGGAGATTGAGGTGTTATAAGGAACTGAATTAGTGTGGGATAGATGTGAGTCAAGAAGCCAGAATAAATGCTAGAGGTGTCTTGGAGACCAAAGCGAAAGGGCTTGACCAATACTCATGAGTGACAGGTGTGAGAGGCAAGAGTCAAAGCTCAAGATTATAACCTGGCTGACAGGAATAGAGTAAGAAGACCACGTTTAAGGGGGAGGGCTGCCATGCCTGGCTTTATAGTGAGACATTTAGTGTTCAGCCAGTGAATTTTGAGGAGTTGTTAGGATAGCAGTGTGAAAATGTTGAGCAAGAAGTTAGAGATGCTCTCATGAGAGACTGGAGTTTAGCTACCTAAATTTGGGAATAGGTGACATCACCAGAGAACGTATAGAGACAGAAGAGGGTAGCCATGAAGAACACCCCACTTACAGGGCAGGAGAAAGAAGAACTAGTGAGGAAATATTCAGATGTCTAGGAACCGGATCAAGGAATGAACCATGGAAGACAAAGAAGGAAGAAAGGTGCTCAGCAGTATAGAAGGAGGAACTTGAGTGGGGAAAGGGGATTTAATCATATAGCATGTGGGTTTTAGAGGGAAATAGTGAAAGTGGTGGGAAGAAGACAAGGATTAGAGGGAATTAGCCCAGTTAAAAAGTATAAAGAGCCCAGGATTAGTTGGCAATTAAACATGAATCATGAATAAAAAGAATATCAGAAATTTTAGTGTCAGTGGGAATTTTTTTTCACCAAAATTAAATGTACTACCATCATTAAGTACTCTGTTTATAGCAAAAAATGGGGTGTGTTTGTGCCTTTTAAAACTATTATATTGGGATAGTTCTTGCCTAGTCTAAATTATTTCCCTGTTAGAGTAGTAGGTTACCACAGCGAATGCTTTTAAAGGGTGCCATCTAATGGTAACTCTATGATTTATAAATTAGCTCCCAGGGGAATTTTACAAAGTGGTAAAATGCAGTAATCCTCAGTTTCAGAGCTCAGGCTATATATAAATTAAATAGGAAGTCGTAACATCTGGCTACAGTATTAACAGATATGCACTGCAATGACTTTTAATTAACACTGATGTTACTTTATAGAGATGAATAGGTTTATAACTTTTTAAAAAAATAAGCTATATATACACCCTAAATTTCAGCTGTGAAAAGTTTGAATGTTTGCCTTTTGGGAGTGCACATGTTTATTAATCAAAAGCTCAACAGATTTCAAATATCATTTGCTTTGACAAGCCCCTAATCAATAGTGCAGTGTAGCTTAATGGAAGACTCAGATGTGAACTGGAAACTTATTGGATGTTTGGGCAATTTGCTTTACATCTCTTTCTATTTAAGGTTCCTCATCTGCGGAATGAGCGTAGTATTCACAAGTCTAACTCATCCTTTACAAGTGCTGTAATAAAAATGAATTCTCATAAAGCATTCGTTATGTGCCAGGCACTATTTTCAGTAGTAGGAATATAAATGCAAGAAAGCAAGTCAACCAGTGTTCTTATATTCTATTTTTTTCAGTCTTTTGACTTTGTTTTAGTATTTCTTGATGTCTCATGGAGTCATTAGCTTCAATGTGACTATTTCTAATTTTTAAGGTGTTGTTTTCTTCAGCTTTTTTGTACCTCTTTTGACAAGTCAATTCTCTTTTCATAATTTTCTTGTATTGTTCTCATGTCTTTTCCCAATTTTTCCTTTACTATTTTTCCTCTTCAATTTTTAAAATAATTTTTTTGCTCTTTTTAAATCTTCCTTTAGCTCTTCTAGGAATTCTAGTTGGGCTTGTGTCTAATCTTCATTTTTTTCTTTGAGGCTTTGCTTGTAGATATTTTCAAGTTGATTTCTTCTTCTGAGTTTGTGTCTTGAACTTCCCTGTCACTATAGTTTTTATGGTCAGGCTCTTTGTTGTTGTTTACTCACTTTCCTGACAATTTCTTGACTTTGAACTTTAGGTTTGAGTTGGACTCTGTTCACTTCTGGTGGGGTGAATGAGCTTCTCTAGTTTGGGGGTCTGTAGGTTTTGGTGTTTCCGAATTGGTGTGATCTGTGGAAAGGTCTGGTCACTGTCCATTTTATTCCTGGTCTGTACTCTGGTCCTTATACAGGTAGAGTTTCTGCTCCCTGGTGACTGCTACTATTCCTCTCCACCCTGAAACTATGACCCAGACCTAGGTGGTGGGTGACCAAGCTGCCAGATGTCACTTATTCTGTTCACAATGCTAGTAAAGGGATCCTTGAGATCTCTTTCTGACCAGGTATTCAGTCTCCCTACTGTCCTTGGGCACTGCTCCTGTTATTCTGTCCCATTGCCTGTAGCCAGTGCCACTACCATCATGCCGAGCTCCCAGCCAGCCCCTACCCTAGTATACCTCAGATCTCTTTATCTGTCTTCTTAAGTTGCCATGGGCCGGAAAAATGACTCACTGTGACTTTTTGTTGGTTTTCCTACTTAATTTGGTTTGATGCGCTTTTTAAACTTGTTAGAGAGGGGTATGTTGGGAGAGCTGGGCAAAAATAATGACTTCACTCCATCATCTTGGCTTGGCCACCCTTTCTTTTCTCCTCCCCCACTGCTCTCACATTCTAATAGGGGAAGACAACATATAAGGGGAACTGGGAGTGGGGGAGGGCCTTGATATTTGAGCATGATGTTGTAGAGGTCTAGGCCCTGGCAAGATAATAGGAAAGCTTGCTTGTCCAGTTAGTTCCTTCCTATCTGTTTTTGGAGTATATTTTTTAAAAAAGACATCTATACTTTTGCCCTTAAATTTTTGCATCCTGAGGCTTACATCCACTTTAATTTCCTTTTCAGATGATCCTGTTCATAAAGGAAAATGAAAGGCAGTGGGAAAAGCTATGCAGAAGAACACCTGTATTTGGAATTTTCTCATCAGGTGGAAAATTGTATCTTCCCCCTGCATACATCTGTAACCTTGTTTCTGTTGTCTTACTGTGACTGCAAAGAATTCAGAGTTTTCTTAGTCTCCAGCAAAGAGAATGCAGAAGTTGCCCTTTTACAAACTGTACTTCCCCAGGATCTGGAAGTTCAGATCATCTCAAGGCAGGAGCTGCCAGTAATGGTCCAGAGCTGTTGTTTACCTGTGGTAGTGAAGAAAGCTGACAATTTCTGTCGAGCAGGACTCTCTGTCACCTTAAGACACATAATACAGAAAACATATGAAGCAGATACATCGAAGAAGGAAGTTTTAGAACTGCTTGGTTTTAAGAAGACCTGTTTAAAAGCTTGTGCTGAAGTGAGTATATCATTTATTTTTCTTCTTCGACTGTTACTTAAAAATAAAGTCTATATTTATATCACAGAATGAACGCCTTAACAACCTACCTTTTTAGCTTTATTATGAATGACTCTCCCTGTACTAGGCAGTCAGTCAAAAACTGACCTTGCTGTTCTTCACATACAACAATTCATGTCCCATTTTATTTTCTCCCTAGTGATCTGCTTAAGCACCTTCTCCTGAATGAAGCTGTTCTGGATCTCTCCCCACTCCCACCCCATCCCTAATGCTCATGTATCCACTTTATTTATAGTTATATCTCTTATATGGTAAATGGTATAGTTGGTTGGTTGGTTGTTGTCGTTTGGTCTCAAAGAGGACCAAAATGACATTACTGTGTTATGACTGATCAGACTACTATGAGCTCAAAATGTTCTACTACATACAGGTCAGGCACAAATAGTCCATGTGAACATTTGAGGTGGATTCTCTAAATTTCTGCATTTCTTGCATTTCTTTTGTGCTACTTAAATTCTTTGCTCAAAGAGCACAGCACCTTCTTTGATGTGACTATGCCATGCTGGGAGGTCCTTAGCCAGAGACTCTCACATCATACAATCACTTCCAGAGTGCTTCAGAGAGACTTTGAGAGTGTCCTTGTATTGCTTCTTCTGACTACCATGTGAGCATTTGCCTTGTGTGAGTTCTCTGTAAAATAGTCTTTTATGCAAATACACATTTGACATTCATTCAGACAATGTGGACAACCCATTGGAGTTGTACTCTCTGCAGTAGAATTTGAATACTTGGCAGTTTAGTTCAAGAAGGGACCTCAGTGTCCAGTACCTTATCTTGCCAGATGATCTTCAGATTCTTTTTAAGATAATTCAAATGGAATTGATTCAGTTTCCTGGCATGAAGCTGGTTTCATAGGCATACAACAATGAGGTCAGCGCAACAGCTCTGTAGACCTTCAGTTTGGTAGGCAGTCTAATACCTCTTCACTCCCACTCTTTCATTTGGAGCCTCCCAAACACTGAGCTGGCTCTGGCAATGCATGAGGCAACCTCATTATCTACCAGTATACATCCCTGGAAAGTATACTGCCAAGATGAGTGAATTTATCCACAGTATTCAAAACTTCTCTATTTATTGTAACAGATAGTTCCATGTATAAATGACATAGTGCTGGCTAGTGGAGCACCTGTGTTTTCTTGGTGTTAATTGTTAGGCCAAAATTAGCATAAGCAGCAGAGAATTTAACCACACTTTGTTACATCTCAGTTTCCTAGTCTGCATTGAGTGCACAATCATCTGCAAAAAAAAAAAAATTAACGTACCAGCTCTCTTTCCACTTTAGTCTTGGCTTGTAGCCTTTTCAAGTTAAATAATTTACTATCAGTACAGTACCTGACCTTGATGCTATGTTCATTTTCATCAAAAGGATCTGACAACATGACTGAAAACGTCATGGTAAAAAAGCACGGGAGCAAGCACATAGCCTTGCTTCACTCCATTGATGACTGGGAAAGTGTGAGAGCATTATCTATTATCCAGAACCCAGACTAGCAAGCTGTTATGAAATTGATGTACAATACTTATAATTTCTCTGGGCAACCAAATTTTGACATCATTTTCCATAAGCTCTCAGGACTGATAGTATCAAAGGCCTTGGTCAGATTAGTGAATGCTGTGTACAGACCTCTTCTGCTCCTAGCATTTCTCCTGGAGTTAGTGGACAGCAAACAGCATATTGACCATTCCTTACCCCTTTCTAAAGCCATACTGGCTCTCCGGTAGATGATCACCTTCCAGTTGAAGGATTAGCCTATTAAGTAGGACTCTGGCAAGAATCTTGCCAGCATTGACTAAAAAAGAAACACCCCTGTGATTGCCCCTGGGCAATCTATTTCCTTAACCTTTATAGAGGTGGGCAATGGAGTCATCCTTGAACCTCTTCTTACCATATAATCCAGAGAATTAAAGTTGACTTTTGTATGAGCAGTGGACTCCCCACCTTGTAAATCTCAGTTGGAATGGAATCAGCACCAGGTGCTTTGCCATAGGAGAGGAGTCCAAGTGGCTTTCAAAACTTCTTCTTCAGTTGGAAATTTGCCTGCCTAGAGAGGGATTAATTTCAACCTGGAGTAAATGGTCAGTGGCCCCAGCATTGATTGATGATGAGCTGTTGAGAACACTATGGAAGTGTTCAACCCATCTCTCTAGCATCATGTCTTTATTACTAATCAGTGTGTTTCCATCAGAACTGAATAGTTGAGATGATTATAGGTCTTTGGTCCACAAATAGCCTTCAGGACATCATAAAAGTCCTTTGAATTTTACTCAATGTACAGTGTAAATCTGATTTTCATCTGCCTCCTTAGTAAACCAAGAATCCTGCCTCTCTCTAAGATTCACTTGTACTTTACTTTTGATGGAGTTAAATGGTGCCTTCATAGAGATGGATGAACTATACTAATGGAGTTCTCATTTTTCCTTTAGCAGTTTCTGAATTTCTCCATCATTTTTGTCAAACCAATCTTGATGTTTGTGAGTTTTCTAATCCAGATGAGTAAGTGTAGTGCTGTATACCAGATCTCTGAAAGGTGCCTGATCTTTTTCTGCTATACTGTTACCAAATATGTGTTGGCTCAGCTTTTCCTCCAAGTTAGCAATGAACTGTTCTTGCTCAGAGAAGCGCTCTAATTTGTTGACATCGAGTCTTCTGGTAGTCCTTTTGCCTTGGTTCCACTTTCGTTGAATGTGAATATTTAGATTGGAGAGGATACATCTGTGATCAGTCCAACACTCTGTACCACATATTACCTTCATCACTTTTATATCCTTTCTGTTTCTTCTTGTAATAACATAGTTTATTAAATGCCAATGTTTTCTAGACTGAAGGTGCATCCATGAAATTGCATTGCATTTAAGTAAGTAAAAGACAGTGTTGGTGATGAGAAGGTCATGAGATGCACAAATTTTCAGTAGCAAGTGACCATTACTGTTGCAGTTTCCAGCTCCATTCTTCCCAAGGACTCCTTGCCATGTCTGGTAGTCTGTGCCTACTCTTGCATTAAAGTCACCCAGAATTATAGACTTGTCCTCTTTTGGCACATTGATGATTAGGGTGTCCTGGTCTCTTTGACCTCATCAGGGTTTGCCATAGTGGGGGCATAGGGACCGAAGGTGATGGCAAGTGGAAATGACATTGTCACAAGCCTGCCATTCACTCCTTTGGGTAGGTGCACAGGTTTCTTGACTAGATTAGTTTTGATTACAAACCCTATGCTAACTTCATGGGGCACTTCTTCCCTTTGGCTGCTCCAGAAAAATGTCTATCCTTCTCTGACTTTAGTAAGCAGACCTTCATTTGCCAATCTTATTTCATTCAGGGCTGCTATTTGGATGCGACATCTGCTGGTTTCTCTTGTAACAAGAACTGTTCATCTTTCAAGTCTATTGGATTTCATGTTGTCCATAAGTGTGAATACATTCCATGTACCATTGGCGAGTGGAATCATCTTTGCAGAAATTTTTGTGCATTTTTTTGGTGTTCTAATTGCAGGGTGGTAAACGGGCTGGGCTTGGGTAAAGCAGACAATTTTTAGGGCACCTTTTCCAGCCCCTTCCTCATACCAGGAGATGAGCATTGAGGTCCTTAAAAAGTTGCATGATGTTACCAGCCTCACTCTGTCTTCCAGAATTTTCTCAGTCCAGTGGCAGCCCAGAGTCAAGACCATGATGAAAGTTTGGGATACAGTGGATGACCTTGGTGTCTTCAATGTGTAACCAAACTCCAAAGCACCTGCCTTCATGGCCATATGGCCATTGGAACAAATTGCTCCCATCCATCCATTCCACAGGGGATGTCTTCACATGCTTGGGATAGACACCCTCCCAACTCACCAAAAGATTTGAGACCCATTGGTTACCCTCAACCTGGGTTAGCCCATCTGCCAAAAGTGGTTTACTGAGGTGTGGCCACTGTGCCTGCTAACAGCTTCTTGGAGCCTCCAGTGAGATTCAGGCGGATCAGGTGGACGCCAAAGGTGGAGAGCAGCCTTCATGGCAGAGGTGTTAGTCTCCCTGAGCACACCTGTTCCCCACATAGTACATGTGTCCTCAAATAGAATACAAGCTTCTTGTGGGCGTGGACTCTGCATTTTTGTCTTTGTATCCCCAGTCATTGGCGCCTACTATGTGTTTAGTACATAATTGTGGTTTCACTGATACTCATGGTGCTCTACAGTTTGCAAAGCTCTTCATTTGCATTTCTCACTAGAGACTCACAACAGTCCTTTGAGTTAGGTGATACAGGTATGATCATCACTGTGTTACAGATGAGGAAAGTGTGGCTGAGAGAGAGACACTGTCTGGTGTCACGCACCTTGTCAGTAGGAGAGACAGGCTTTGGACCCAGGTCTGCCTGACTCCAAGCCTCCATTATCCACTCAGGGTGAGTCCTGTTGTGTAATAATAGCTAGCTAGCACTTATATAGTAGTTTAAGGCTTACAAAATACTCTACATGTTACTTCATTTGAGTCTCACAGCTGCCCTGGGAAGTATGTGCTGTTGTTACCACCATTTTACAGATGAGGAAACTGAGGCCAAGAAAGGTGATCTGCCCAGGATGACACAGCTAGTAAGTGTTTGAGACAGGACTTGAACTCAAGTCTTCAAGTCCAGCCCTATTCTCTGAGCCATCTAGCTTCGTCATAACTGTAACATGCACATATGTGTTTGTATGTATATAGGTATGTGTACATATATACATGTGTATATATGCCTACATATTTACATATTCTATACTTCTGGTTTGCTCCATATTTAAAGAGTTCATAGAAAATGGATTAATTCCTGGTCTACAGTGTTTCTGTGCAAATTTTGGCAAATTACCTGAGTTGGGGTTTTTTTCCTCTATTCTTTAGGCATTTGGTCATTAACAGATGTTTTTTAACAACAAAAAAAATTTATTTTGGTAGTTCTAAGATCACTTCTGTGGATATTATTAATGATTATCAGCAAGAACTGAATGTGCAGTGACTTTTTCCATTTTAAAGAATCTGGAGAGAGACAGGAACTCATGTAGGCAAAGTCTTTCATCTCTCGCTTTCTAATGGGCTCATGCTTTATAGGAATGCAGGAAGTGTGCAGAGCTATGGGTATGAGTCTTTGCTGCCCTTTAAAATCCTGGGCAGATATACTCTGGGATTCCTCAGAATTGGTTTCTATGTCACTAGAGTTTTCCTTTATCTCAGTCTGTTACCAGTAAAGATTTATCCTATGGTCCTGTCATCATCTAATTTCCTTTCTTACAGGTGAGCCAGTGGACCAGACTCTGTGAGCTCAGCATCCCGCTGACTGTGGAGAGATTCCTAAGTGAGCCTCCTGAGCCCCAACCCCCAATCCCAGAGGCAGTGCTCCAGCTGGAGAGGAAGCTCAGAGAGCCTGTGAGAGTGCACAATGATGACAAGATCCGAAGACAAAAGCTGAAGCAGCAGCAAGAGACAGAAATGCCTAGGCAGAGTCCTGTCTCTGGTCCCCAAGGAGTGCCCAGAGAAAATGCCAAGCCTCCTGCAGAGAATCTAGAACTCAGGGTGGCATTATCCAGACTCAGTGTCCAGGAAGCTCCTACTGAGAGCACTCGGGAACCTGTGCACATCAGGAAAGTGCAGACCTCAGACCTGCCTCCTCTGGACCACCTCTTTGCAGAAGGCCTCTATTTCACCCTTGCTGACCTAGTCCTTTTGCCCTGTATACATCAGTTTCTGGTAAGGCAGCATTTGAAAAGCCTGTGTTGTGTAGAGTGGGCAAAGGTACAGAAAATCTATTTAATTAAAATGATATAAGGAATGGTACTGTTATGCAGAGAATAAGAGCGAGCTGAGACCTGGGTTCAAGGTAAATTTAGGTGTGGGTTTATTAAGCAAGCATGCAACTACCGGAGCATTCACTCAAATCGGTAGTGATCCATTGGGTGTATAGGCTTTGGTTATAAAGGCTAAAACCCAAAAAAACACAGTCAGGGAGGGGAGGTAGCAGAAGCCACGATGTACAGAAGCAAAGAACAGCCATTGGTTAGATCTATAGCTCAGGGCTAATTTGGGAATATGGCGCAAGGGTGCAATCTTCCTGTGACTTAGGGGTCCCTCCTAGAACAGGGTCGAGGGCACACGGTGGAGGGTTGTAGTCGGTGCTTTCCAGAACAGGGTATGGAGGGTCATGGGGTAAGGGGAACTGGAATTCCCCACAACAGGCCAGGGTCGTGTTCTGGGCGAAGGGTGTGGGGACCCTGCTTGGTCAGTGAAACAGGGTAAGGTGGTCTCTACATTACACCATAACCATGGGTTGAACCTTGTACACTTATGCTGATTCAAGGAGAATATATAGAATGCTGATTTGAGGAAGGAGGCAAGGGATTATGCCTTGAGCAATGCCCAGGCATGCCTTAAGCAATTTCAAGCTATGACAGGGAGAGGGATAGGGACAAAGACAGAAATATAAAGGGACTTAATGGTGGGCCACAAATCAGGTGGTGTGTAGTGGGATTTGAGATTTGAGTTTGGGTACAACAGTACTACCTAGTACCTGGTATAACGCCATGCACCAGCAGATTCCCAAAGGAATGCTACTGTGAACAGCTTTTAGAGTTCAGATTACAAAATATAGTGAACACTCTGTTTATTCCATTACAAATCAAGACAAACATTCAAAACATTACATCTTATCACAGAAAACGGCCACATAGTTTTCACTACAGTGGCCACAGTATTCAGAACAAGGAACAATAGAATCAAACTTCCACTCATGGGGCAACCATTAACTTACTCAGTCACTAATCTAGATTCATAATTACCAAATATCATCAATCACAAATACAGTCATTAGAAAACCACACAAACCCTCCACTCCTCGGTGTCCAAAAAACCTCAGTTTCATCCAAGGGGAGGCCTTTTCTTCATCTTGACTCTGGGTGGTCTCTCCTATTCCCTGGATTCCCTTCCAAGGTCCCAGCTCCCTCCTGAATCCACCAAACAGCCACCTGGATTCAGAAGCAGACAGCTCCAAGGTCCTTGTCCAATCCTCAGGGCAGTCCCTGGCACACACTGAAGTTCACAGGGTCCAGCACATCTCAAACTCTTCACCACTTC
>CM053583.1:171338301-171349739 GCA_028627135.1 Pseudochirops cupreus | reverse complement strand
TAGGGTGTTAATTTCTTTGTTCAGATTGCTGACTCTCTTTTCATGATTTTCTTGCAACATTCTTATTTCTCTTCCCAATTTTTCTTCCACTTCTCTCATTTGGTTTTCAAAATCCTTCTTCAGCTGATCTCTAGCTTTAAGGTAATCTTCATGTTTAGTGGAAGCTTTTGGTGGGGGAGCTCTGGCTATGCTGTCCTCCTGCAGCTTTCTGCCTTGGTCCTTCTTTTCCCCAAAGAAGGAATCTAGGGTTTGGTTGCTGTTCTTACTTTGCTTCTTATGCTTATTCTTATTCATGGTTGGTCAGTCCGTGATTTTTTTTTTAATCTCTGTGGAGCTCTGCTTCGAGAGGGGAAAGCTCTGTCCCAAATCGCTAGGGTCCTCCCAGCTGCTGGAGCTTTTAGGAAGTTGCTGGGCCCCTCCCGCACTTCCAGCTCACTGAATAAAAAAGAACCACAGGACCAAAGCTCAAGACTGCGATCCGGATCCAGGCCGCTCACCGTGAGAGCATTTGGCCTCTGAACGATTGCTTGGTCCCCCTGCAGTCTGCAGGCCGAGAGCTCTGAAGCAGCAATGTAGAGGCAGGTGCAGGACCTCCACTTTCTGCTTTTCAGCCCTGGAGACAGTTTGGCCGACCACTTTTCTCCCCTGATTTCCTAAGGCTCACTGACCTAGTTCTGGATACTGCTGCAGCTGCCGCCAATCTGCTCACTCGAAGCTCCATCCGGGGCTTAGCTCCTCTCGTCCAGCCGCCCCGGGGCACAGCCACGGCTTCAGGCCAGGCTGGTTTGGGTTCACAGTGCTGATATGGTTCCTCATAGCTGAGCTGACTTTAGTGGAAATTATATTTGTGTGCGTTTTGGAGTTCTAGAATTAGTTTAGAGTCATATTTTATGGGTATTTTGGGGTGGCTATGTGAGAGCTGCGATATGTTGCTGCTGCTACGCTGCCATCTTGGCTCTGCCCCCCCATCCCAAATATAATCTAACCCATCCTCTTCCTTTTGTTCAGCCAGCTTAGAGTGTTCATAGATATCAAAGGTATCCCTGATGAAAACAAGAGAAAAGGCAGGTTTTTTCAACAGTTTTCTGTCACAGACGACGTCTTCACAGTAACACAGTGAACTGAAATGTATGTATATCAAACGCAAGCCACCTGTGTTTCTTCCAGATTTTTTAAAAAGTATTTGACTCAGAGTAAAACGCAGACTTAAAAACTGCCCTACCGAAAGTTGTTTTCTTTACATGTGTTAAGCGCATGCAAGTTTCCATGATGAATGCAATCACCCAGATAGCTTTATTCAGTGATGTGCCCTGAAATGGCCAGAAAAGAGTAGACATGAAAGACACTAAAAGTTTTAATATAACATTAAATCCTGCATATTATATATGTATCACATAGAATCACACAAATTCAAAATGCCAGACGTTAATGTGTGAGAATTCTATTAGCAAAAGAAAAGATAGCTTCTGAAGAAAAACAAGACCTATTTAGAAGACAAAGAACAATTTTTTTTCTTATATCTTATAGACACATTACAGGTTGTTGCTGCTATTACATGGATAATGCAGAAATGCCAAATGGAGTCTCGTAATACTGCTAAATTATGCTGTTATATACACCCTTCCAAGTGACAGTACCTAGTCTTGTCTTGAATTAAAATCTGTTCATTTCTAAGTGGTTGTAATATGCATAAAGATGTTGGGGTAATTAGCCTGGATGATCTGTCATTTCTCATTTGTTTTACAGTATAATAAGCCATAACCTTATAGAATGAAAATGAAGTTTTTTTTTCATTGCTGACACTGAAGCGAGAAATGCAGTGTCTTAGGATCCCTTCACATTTCTTTAAGTTAATCTAAGAAAAGGAGTACTTTGAGTGGGAAGCCAAAGTGTCTACATGATAGTGGTGACTCAGTAGACCCCACTGTTATTCTTCATCTTTGCCAGCTGAATTCTTATGTATATTTTAAAGCCAAATTCAAATAACAGTTAATCTGTGAAACCATCTCTGTGGTTCATCTCATTTCTTCCATTCCTGGAGTAATGCCTTTCTTGTAGGACTTTGGATTGTAGCTTTAGAGCTGGAGGGGATTTTTATGAGGAAACCAAGACTCAGGTCATATGCTTTCCCATAATTTTGTTCATTGTTGTTATGGGAGCCATATCTTTGCTAAACTTTGTTTCTCTCTCAGCCCCTGGGATGGAAATAGTATTCTGTGCACAGTTACTGCTTAATAAATGCATGTGAAATTGAATTAGATTGATTTAATTAGTTTTTATGTGCTCTCGGAAGTTTAAGAAATACAGGCAGGTCCTGAGTTAAAGAAAAAGGAACTGGAATGTTTTTAATGTCACCTCTCTCTTCCATTCCACTCCCTCCTCCCCCAATTCTTCCAGTTTTTTGGGTTTGGGGAGGAAACAAATAAAGAGAAATTTGAATGGAAGAGCTGAACAGAACCTTATAGTTCACCTAGCTCAGCTCCTTTATTTGACAAATTCTCTGATTCAGTCATAGTGGTGACTGTAACAAATCAGAGGCAGCATGATTTAGTGGTGAATGCAGTACTGGCCTTGGAGTCAGGAATCCTTCCTGCTTTGTTACCCTAGGCTAGTGTTCATATTTGTGCCTCACCCACTGACTTCATCTGCAGGATGAAGATAATTGTACCTCCCTCATAGGCTAGTGGGGAGGATCACTTTTCAAACTTGAAAACTAAATGTGAGCAATTATATATATTTTTAAATTCCACATGGTCTTCTCATGCCTAAGGCCTACTCCAGTAAAAACATCATTGAGCTTCCCATACCTATCTCTCATACCTTTTCTGTTAACTTAGGAAGGGATAGAATATGGGCAGTTTAGTCTTTGATTAGAGATTACAGAACACGTATGAGAATTTTGTTTGGACATGCTGCCTTCTGCCTCTTGTGTTAAAAGGGGTAGATTTGGTTCTCATCTGGCCAGATGATCACAGACTGTCACACTGTTGTACCAACAGCTTTTTTTTAGCCTGAAAAGAATGTTACTGTATGTTCACTTTTCATCCTAAGAAAAAAATGCAGAGCAAATATACCACAAAATTTAGCAATAGAATT
The DNA here is from genome assembly GCA_028627135.1 of Pseudochirops cupreus. Classification (NCBI taxonomy): domain Eukaryota; kingdom Metazoa; phylum Chordata; class Mammalia; order Diprotodontia; family Pseudocheiridae; genus Pseudochirops; species Pseudochirops cupreus. The sequence continues at coordinate 171,346,643 of CM053583.1, read as the reverse complement.
CTTTTGAAAATGTTTGACTTTAAATTAACAAACACATCTGTTTAGAGTCCAAGTAAGAAATTGTTTTAGAAGTTTTTAGTTTTTCTGCTTCCAGGAGCTAGACCATTCCACATTTAAAGTCATCAGAAATCCCTTTAGACATTGTTGGGGGAATTAACTTATAAAGAAAGACTGATATTCATATGTAAAACCTATATATTTAATTGCTTGGATTTACAAGAAAAAGAAAGATTCCCTAGATATTCATATATTAACCCAGTTGCTTCTCCTTTTCTCCTCAAGAAGACAGAGAACATAAACCTGGAGAAGAATATAGCCTCTGTGAGTTTATAGTGATTGCCCATAGTGAGTGCCTCGCTCCCCACTGCTATAGGACATTCAGTAACATCTAGTATATGGTTGTTATAGCAATTTTTATAGCATGATACAAAACATATGTGGTAATGTGTCTGTGATGTAGGATTTTTAAAAATGTGAATGTTATCTTGCCTTTTGAATGGACATTGCTTACTAGGAAACTTATTCAGGGAATACTGTAGCTCCTGAAATAGAGACCCCAGTGTCTTTTCAGCAAACCACAATTCCTGCTCATGGTTTTTTTTCCTGCCTCTCTTTGCAATTGATTGTTCTCTTTATTTTCCAGCTTCTCGCCCTCACTTGCCATCAGCCAATGTGCCCAACCTTAAAAACTGCCTAACCTTTAAAAAACAAACAAATAAATGAAAAAACACCTGTGCTTGACCCTACCACCCACCCAAGCCATGGTTCTGTATCTCATTTCTTTCATAGCTGATCTGGAAAAAGCACTTATATTCCTTGCCCCCCACTTGTCAGCCACTCACAGTCTGGGTTCTTCTGACGCCACCACTGTACTGAAACTCATGTGCATAAATTTGGAGCTGGGAAGGAACCTTAGAGACCATCAAGTCCAGCTTCTTCATGGGGAAACTGAGACCCAGGTAGGTTGTGACTTGCTCAGGATCACATAGCAAATGAATGTCTGTTGTCTCCATGATCACCAGTGATCTCTTTATTGCTAAATCTAGTTCCTTCTTCTCAGTCCTCACCTATTCCTCCTTTTCAGTTTTTCTGGGACATTTTTCTTATATGATTTCATGAAAGATGAGGGTGAGGTCTCTGTTTCTTCATAGTTTGAGGAAATCGTGGACCAGCCTTGGCAGCCATTTTTGTCTGCCTTGCTTATACAATTTTGCTGTTTCTGCTATTTTGACCTTCACTGACATCTAAGGTATTTTTCATTGAATGTACTGTTTTATTTACATTTCTTTGCACATATTTCCAAAGTTCTAAGCTTCATAATTGTCTTGTCCTTACCTTTCTTAGATGTTTTTTAAAATATCCTTGGATATGTTTATTTTAAATAAAATAAATATTTAAATTTTTAAAAATAAATTTTAAATATCCTTAAATAAAAATATTTTTGCTAATTTCATCTTTAATTTCTACTATGCAAATTGAGATAATTATACTTTTGTTTCTGTTGTTTCTGTTTGTGAAATTTCAGTATATTTTTCTCCCCAAAATTTTGCCTTCTGCTTCTTTTAAATCCATAAGATTGTTTTCATTGTGCTGGTCCTTTTCTTCTATAATTCCTTCTTTGAGTGTTTTGTTTTTCCCCTCTGAAAACAATATTCTTTTGAGAATTCCTAGTTTTCCTTTTTTTTTTTTCCATTTTTTTTCTGCTGTTTTTGTGGTGGGAGTTGAGAGGAGATAAGCTCTGTTAAAGTGATTTGGATTAAGCTCATTTTAGTGAGTCTTATTCAACACTGTCAGTATCTTCTTTCCTGAACTTTGCTCTGATGATTAAGTAGTATAAGAGCCGGGATGGTCCAACCTTCTCATACCCATACCACCTGCCTTCTTTTCTTCCTGAAGATTCTTCATCTGAGATGAATTTCTGAATTTAAACATCTTGTCCAGTGGTATTTTGTCCTCTTTCCCATATGTTTTGCTTTTCAGGTCTTCCTTCTCTGGGGAGAACAGTCAATTAACAATGTATTAAATTATTATATTGTATCAGGAATGATGCTGAAGTGTTGGTGACACAAAAACAAACGTGAAACAATTCCTGCTGTTGAAGAGCTTATAATCTAGTTAGGGAAGACATGTGTGCATCTATACTTACATGCAAATAGATACAAGATAATTTGGAGCAGAAGTCATTAGTAGCTGGGGAAACAATGAAAGGCTTCTTTAGAAAGTGACTCGTGAGCTGAGCTTCAAGGGAAGCCAGCTCTTCTAAGATGCAAAAGTGAGGGAGTAATTCCAGGTATGGGGCCTAGCATGTGCAGATGTACAGAAATGGGGGATGAGGGGCAATTAGGCCAGAAGCAGCACTGACCAGCCAGCCTATCCCATCCTCATTTCCAACCCATCTTACCACTCTGTAGATCTTTCCCCAAACCCCAGGTGTCTTTGACATCAAGTTTCTATTGTAGTAAAATTATGAGAGGGGTCCCTAACCCACCTTTATGAATCCAGTTTGATGGGAAGGCTCAAGTCGACTTCCAAGGGGCATGATATTTCTGTCTATTCCATCAAAATAGATTATCAAGTTCCCTCACTAAAACATGAGACCAATATGGGGACAGAGATACCTGGTTAAATTCTCTTGGTCTGTTCTCTACTCTCTCCTGCCTTTTGCAGAAAGTTTTCACAAACACTCCTGATTCAGGCAACCCTGGACTCTACACCTGAAGCATAACTTGAGATATATTCTGAATATGACTCCTTAGAGTCCTGGTTTTATCAGCTGGGTCCCCACTGAAAGACTCAGCACAGTTGTATGTCCAGTGTCCATCTTTCCTGCTAGATGTATGCCACTCTTCCCAATTCCATACTTAACCTACTCTTCTGATGCTGTCATACATAACAATTAATTAATTATCCATTCTGTCAGATTATCTGCTTTCATTCACCTCCACTATTCTCTCCTCATCCATGAGAGTGTCCAAGGGGACCTTGTCATATGTTATACAGGGCTGCAGCTGCACTCAGTCTCTACCCCCTAAGCCCATCATGTGGGGAGATCACTGACAGAGTGAATTGATTAGCAGGGACCCATAGCTCCTTGGGGGCAGCTGGGTGGTGCAGTGGATAGAGTGCCAGGTTGGCATCAGGAAGACCTGAGTTCAAATTCATCCTCAGAAACTTAATATGTGACTCTGGGCAAGCCACTTGACCCTCTTTGCCTCAGTTTCCTCATCTGTAAAATGAGCTGGAGAAGGAAATTGCAGAGTGCTCCAGTATCTTTGCCAAGAAAGCCCCAATGGGATTGTACTGAAAATGACTGAACATCAACAGAACAAAATAGCGACTTGGCTTGAAGGACCACAACACTTTCTTTAAGTTACAGTATGTATTAGATAGTAGTAAAACTGTCCTCAGATCACAAAAATTCACATTTTGGCTCCTTTGGACCAACATTTGTCCCATTAGCCTAAATAGTGAGGTTCCTACCTAACTGAGGGGTATATTATTTGCTGTTTGGAATTGTTGGTGCCAACTAGTGCAAATAATTGTGAGGGAGTATTTTAGGTAAGAACTTGAAATACCAGTGTTTGTGACAACTAGGAAAAAAAATCCAGCCGTTTAGTATCAGTAGGTATTTATCAAATACCCTACAATGCAAGATACTGTACTCATTTCTGTAGGAGCTACAAAAAGAAGACAGTTCCTGGCCTCATGACAGTCCCTGGCCTAGCAGGGAACATAAAGAACAGGAAGGAATTGCTATAAAACAGGCACTTCAATGTGATTTTTCTGTTGTTGAACAGCTCTCTTGAATTTAGTCACATTCTACAATCATAAAGACCCTTTTCTTTGCATTTTATGTATATTTGAAAATTACAGGAGCTGCTTTGAACTTTAAATCTTGGCACCTTTCTTAAGTGATGAATGTTGACCAAAGCAATCTGTTTTATTTCTCTGGTCAGAAGATGGACCAAATTTAAATGTTTCTGACCTCTTATTTTTATACCCTTCTTTAGCCCATTACTCATTGGTAAAGCTATCTGACTCTTACACCTCCACCCTACATTATACCTCCAATCAACAACTGCAAAATTATTGTCAATCTGCCATATGCATTTACTGTTGAATGAGTGTTCATGTAGACAGAGGTTCAGCAGTGAAGCCTGTGGAAACAAATGAAGACCTGTGTTTTGATATGAAGATCTTCATGGCATGTTACACATTAGGTAGCAAAACAACAAAGAGCTTTCTCTAAATCTGATATTCACTCTTAGCCAAAGCCCTTCTTCAATACAGAGTGATAGGTAGCTCTACTTACAAGTCTGATTTCTTGGTTTTCTTTCACTAAATGACACACTAAAAGACTAAGTTACTAATTTCATTAGTTTTCCCTCTAGGTACATTTCTCATTTTATTATTATGTTATATATGACATATAATGTATTATATAATACTATGTGCTTTATATAAAATATTGCAAATGAAAAATGATGGCTTAGCCCTCAGCAAAAAAACAAAAAAACTAACAACAACAAAAGAAAAACAAAGCCATCCCTCATTTGGAAATAGAGGAATGGAAGAAGAAAGGTCAGTTTTAGGATAAAGTTATCATGTTTTCTTTCCTATTCCATTCACCCACGTGCCCATTCTCAGGAAATCTAGAAACATATGTGTTGTACACAGTTAGAATACATTTATATTTTGAGTTGAAGACTTTTTCTAAAAATCAGCCTATAGAATAATAAAATGTAGTCGAAAATTAAAACTGCACCTATGATTTACTGCTTTTTAAAAAGCATCGGTTACTAAGATGCAGCATTTCCTTTGAATATTGTAAGTAGTACATATTTTTGTGGCAGGTACAGCCTTGGAAATCATTTGTTCAGTGATCCCCCGAATGTAATTGTGGAGCAAAACGTGACACAGAGAGCCCTTTATTCAATTTAGCTCAATGCAACAAACCTTTCCTCAAAGATAAGTAGTCAGCAGATAGAAATAAAGTCTTCAAGAGAAAAATCGCAAGCCATGTAGCCAAATGAAAACGTGCTCTTATCACTCATTATAAGAGAAATGCAAATTAAAACAACCTTCAGTGTTAGCCACACACCATAAATTTGTCAGTGGTAAAAAAAATATGGGGAAGAGACAATGATGGCGTGCCAACACACTGATGCATGGTTGGTAGAACTGCGGAGTGGCCCAACTAGTTTGGTTTTCGGTTTGGAATTATCTGAGAAAAGTGAGTATGTTGTTCCTCCCCTTGTAGATAGATAACTAAGTCAAAGACAGGACCTAGGGCTTGGTGTATGCAAATGTTCATCGCTGCACTTTGTGGTAGCAAAGAACAAAAAACAAACTGGGGGCCCACTGACCAGGGAATGACTGAAGAATCTACTAGATATTAATATAATGTAACATTACATGCAGTAGGAAGTTAAGACTATGAACATTCCCAGAAATGTGGGAGGTTTTTTTATATATTGATTCCTAGCAAAGTAAGCCAAACCAAAAGAACAGTATATGCAGTACCTGTGAACAGGTAAAGATCATTGAAAAGAGGTGAGATTCAGAGTGACTGGAAAAACAGGGGAGGATTTTCTTCATCCGTCACAGAGACCAGATAATGACACATGCGCGCATTAGAACATCAGCCCCTTGAGCGCAGCGGCTCTTTTTGCTTTTCTTTGTATCCTGAGCCCTTAGAAGGAGTGTGACACTTAGTGCTGCACAGATGCTTGTGGTTGGTTAGCAAGTGGAGGGTTGTTAGCACAGCACTCTCTGGGTGGTCAGCTGCAGTGAATACTGTAGGGCATGTTCTTGCTCAATAGGCTTTTCTTTGTCACAAGTGAGAGTTCCGTCTGAAGGGAATGGTTGGAAACGTATCAGCAAAACACATTAAAAATTATCAAGACTGTCTCCTTTCTGTCTCTGTACCCACTACATGACAGGCACTGACACAGAGACAGAAAGAAGGCAGTCCTAACCCTCTAGGGGTACACGTTCTCCCTGAGGGTGTGGAAGGGAGGCATCATTTGCATGGGTAAGTAATTTTGCAAACAGCTGGAAAGAAAGGATTTAAGTACTCAGATCAGGACTAGCGATTATTTAGCAACCACCACTGTAAAGGAATGGAGAACTTGGAATGTAGTATTCCAGAAGGTAAACGATGTAGGATTGCAGGCAAAATTCTACAAAGGAAAAAAAAAGGAATCTTTAGTGAAGTAAAGGACTTCCTAGCATTATAGATGAAAAGACCAGAGTTGTGTAGTAAGAGTGAAGTTCAAACACAAGAGTGAGGAGAAGCAAAAAAAGATCATTAAGAACAAACAATGATAAAGAACTGAACAAAGATAAATTGCTTATGTTTTAATATGGAAAGATGATCCACGTGGCTCCTTTCAACCCTTTCATCTTCAGGAGTCATAGAGGCACTCTGATTAAACAAGACCTGGGAATAGTTCTATTTTTTCTTGATGATCTTAAAAGAAAAGTAGAAATAAGTAAAAGAGGAGTAGAATGAGGGGTTAGGAGGGGAGAGGAGGGAAAGGAAAGTTGGGAAAATTGTCTCACATAATCGGGGTGTACCAATAGACATCTATATGAACGAGGGGATGTAGAGAATGGCTGATACCTGAACCTCATTCTAATCTGAACTGATCAAAAGAAGGAAGGGTACAGTGCTTGAGCTGAGCTTTGGAAAATAGGTGACTTAGGGTTATAATCTCTGATGTAATGGATGAGAAAGTAAAAATGTTACTAAAGAAAAGAAAATTGGAAGAACCGTTAGACTATCAGCTTTACACCAACGATTGCTATCTGTGGCAACTTAGGACAACACAATTGGGATGATGTTGAGAGATTAATTCTCTACTGAAAGGCAAAAGGATATAAAAATCTAGAGAAAAATCATGGATTTTATTATTACCAAAATATAGTCAAGATGTTATCAGTGAAAATGGAGGGGCACACAGTCACGAGTACACATAGTAAGGGCAGGACAGTCTGATAACATGGGAAAGGGCAACTCATGCCAGGGACCCAATGTCACCTGCCCCTGACTGACCGTGTCACGTGGCACACGGAGTCCACTGGCTGTGTGGTCCCTATGGAGACATAGCTCCCTGCTGGTCTCGTGCATCCCTTACTGTTACTGCCATGGGGGCTCCTCTGCTCATAGAACTTCTCTCTGCTTCCAGTGGCTTGTCCTTAGCCTCAATCCTTAGCCATACTGCTACTTCCTTATAGGTACTTCACCTTTGGTCTTTTCGCATAAAACTCAGGAGCTGTTCTAATAACATTATTTTAGACAAACAAGAACCAAAACATACCTAGCCATCCAGTTAGGAATGGAAAAGCTTTACTGGTTTTCTCTGATTAGGAGACATATGTATCAGACCTTGCTTGGCTGGAATCACTGTTTCTTCTTCATAAAGACAGGACTTAGCCCAGGTCTATCTTGTGTTTCAGAGAGGATCAGTCAGACAATACATGTAAAGCGCTTTGCAAACCTTCAATGTTTCTATAAATGCTGGCTATTATTATCATCAATGTTACAGTTGTTACATGTGAGGAGACTTGGACAAGCTCCAGAGGAGCACAAGCAGGGTGGTTTGGGGACTTGAGGCCGAGCCATATGGGGATTGTTTAAAAATTTCAGAATAGAGAGATCCAATTAGACAGAGGCGTAAAAGCTGCCTTCAGATATTCAGTCCTCAAAGAGAGATGTCACCTTAAAGGTGAATGAGGCTGTTTTTGCTATGCTCTGAGGCAGAAGTGTCAGACTCGGGTTCTGTAGGCAGCATAGGGCCAAGGACACTGACTAGCCAGACTAAAATGTAGTTGAGACATGTTTAACAAAATAAAAATAAAACAAGGAGAAGGTTAACTTGTGGTTTCCTAAGTCAATATGTACCCTTAGGGATCCATTTCTATTTGGGTTTGACACCACTGCTCTAAAGAGCAGAGAGGACCAGTGGGGCAGACATTAACAGATACAAATATCGATTCAATATCAGGAAAAACTTATTAATGGTGATCTTGCCCTGGGACGAGCAGATGAGGGAGGTTAGCAAACACCTCTCTCTCCACAGGAGGTCTTCGGGCAGTCCGCACTTGTGGAGACATTTGTGAAGAATCCTTTGCTTAGATCTGGGTTCCGAGGATCCACGGAGACCTTAAATGACGAAACTGGGCTGCAGAGAGTGACTGGCTCAGAATCACATGACCTATGTTTGAAATGGGATTTGAACTCAGGCTTTTCTTATAGCTCCTAAATTTGTTTTTATTTTGATAGAATGCTGTGATTTTCTTTTGTTTTTTTTTATTTTTTATTAAATTAAAATTTTTTT
>CM053583.1:171179426-171337801 GCA_028627135.1 Pseudochirops cupreus | reverse complement strand
CTGCTAATCTGCTCACCTGAAGCTCCCCAGCTCCTCCACTCCTCCCGTCCAGCTGCCCCCGGGGCACAGCCTCGGCTTCAGGCCAGGCTGGTTTAGGTTTGCAGTGCTGATATGGTTCCTCGTAGCCGAGCTGACTTTAGTGGGAAGTATCTTTGTGTGCGTTTTGGAGTTCTAGGATTGGTTTAGAGTCCTATTTTATGGGTATTTTGGGGTGCCTATGTGAGAGCTGCGATATGTTACTGCTGCTACGCCGCCATCTTGGCTCCGCCCCATGCTGTGATTTTCTTAATTTTTTTTAGTTTACTGTTTTCAATTAAGTGAAACACAAGTACAATATAACCTAATTCTCCCCGCCTCCAACAAAAAGAAAATGCAAAACCTTTTTAATTTGAAAAGTTTTTCTGATAATTTTGAAACATTACAACATATGAGAATCCTGTTAAAATCTTCATTAGGTAGCTTCAAAGTTTGTCTGAGAGTGGTACATTTATGTAATGGAATGCAGGGAGACTTAGACTGGAATCTGACAGTGTGGATTCCAGCCTTAGCTCCAAGACTAGATTGTGTGACGTTTGGTGAGTCACTTCATCTGTAAAATGGTGTTCTGTGAAGCAGAGCATTTTGGTCCTTTTCATTGGCTCCTGTGATTGTCCAAGATGTAAATGATTTCTCTCAGCCTGTTTCTTCCCCTATAGCACGTACCCCATTAGGGTAAAGATCAAGTGAGATAACAGTACAAATGGATTTGCAGACTTTGGAGGGCTATTTAATAGGAGCTATTACAGTGTTGTTGTAGCTTTTCTTGAAAGTAGTTGTTCAGTTGTATCCAGCTCAGTGTGACCTCTGAGCTTTTGTCCATGAGATTTTCTTGGCAACGATACTGGAATGGTTTGCCATTTTCTTATCCATTGTGGCCCCATTTTACAGATGAGGGACAGAGGTTAAGTGACTTGCCCAGGGTCACAGAGCTGAGGCTGGATTTGAACTCAGATCTTCCTGACTGCAAACCTGCTTCTCTTTCCACTAAACCACCTAGCTGCTCCATTTAGAGAAACCTTAATTTTTAGAAGGAATATTTTTATATTCTATTTGAAAACAAAAGGAAAAAATGTTATGAGATTTGTTACTTTATAAACATATATTTATCGCCTTGCACTGAGAAGATAATTAATACTGGTTGATCTGAAGTGATTTAAGTTGTGTTGAATTCCACATTTCTTTATGGATTGCCTAAGGGGAGCAAGTGGTAATGAAATTGTGCTGATCTCCCAGCTAGATAGGGCTTTAGTGACCCCTACAATGGGAAAATAAGCCTTCTGGTTTCCTGACAGGTTGTTAAACCTTACTTTTTTTAAAGCCCTAACTCCTTTCCAACTTCCCGTTCTCTGCCAGAATTTTGAAATAGTGTTAGTTTTGTGTCTTCTTAGTTCAGTTGTGAAACAACAACAGGATTAAAAATCAAGGCAACCAGATTTCAAAGAAACAAGTGGGGCTGTAGGAGTTGGCCTGTTGGCCACCACAGGGTTGAGCAGAGAAAGAATTTCTTCTGCAGTCTCAGCTCCTGGGCTGCCTGCAGTAATTTGGGGACCCACTTGTGTTGGATTGCAGTCAAAAAGGAATCACAAGCAGGTGGAAGGAAATGGGTGAATAATTAAAGGAAGAACTTTTACAGTGATAGCTTTTTTTTTTTCTAATGGGAAAGGGGCTAGGAAAATAATCCTTCCATTAGGTAGGTCAGCAAAAGGGAAGCTATGACCATAACCATTGATGGGAAAATTGGCTTATAGGTCAGTGGTATCTTTCTGCATGGTGGGTTTAACCTTGATTTGTCCATGTTGACTTGAATTTTAGATTACTAGGATATTATTTTTTTAAATTCAATTATACTACCTTACTTCTCTCCCTCGTGAGTTTTCCTTGTATTATATTTGTCTACATAACATACCTTTACTCAACCCAGAACTTAAGTTCCTTGAAACCTGGTCTAGTGCCCTACACATGAATGAATGAGTGAGTGAATAAATGAATGAATGGATGAATGAATAAAAGGCATTGCAAAGAACTCCTATATAGAAACTTTCTCCATGAGTGTAAAAGGGCTTCTCTTCTATACCTTGAATCTTAGAGTTTCTTGACTTAGCTAATATGTCTAAGAGTCGGGACTTCGACTCATATTTAACAGTAACAAGAAAGAGCCTTCTTTCCGCTATGCTAGGCTGCCTCTCCTGCTTTTGAATTTAATTCGATAAACATTCATTAAGCACCTATTACATGCAAGACATTATGCTGGGTGCTGGGGACAAAAAACCAACAACCCACAAAGGCTTCACCTAGGAGCCCATGTTCAATAGGAGGTTTACAACATGTGGATAAGTAAGTAAAAAGTGTATATAGATGAATACAGATGAATTTAGAGTCCTATTTTATGGGTATTTTGGGGTGGCTATGTGAGAGCTGCGATGTGTTGCTGCTGCTATGCCGCCATCTTGGCTCCGCCCCCAGATGAATTTAGAAATGATGAGAGCACCAGTAACTGGGGAGATCAGAAAAAACACCTTGTGACTTACACATGACTCGTGCCTAGTAACATCTATAATACTGACTTGGCAGCTTAGCCAGTAAGTCATTCAGTCAAGAAGCATTGATTCAGCACTTACTGGACAGGCAGCGGCCCATGTATTCTAGCAGTGTAGGGCAGCCAGGTGGTACAGTGGTTAGTGTTGGGCATGAAATCTGAGTTCAGATCTAGTTGGGTGACCCTGGGCAAATCACTTAACCTCTCTCAACCTTATTTTCCTCATTTGTAAAGTGGGGGTAACAATGGCACCTGCTTCACAGAGTTGTTATGAGGATCAAATGAAATGACATGCCAAGGGTCTCACAAACCTTAAATATTAGCTATTGTTAGCCAGCCAGGGACATTGAAGGAAAAAGCAAAAGAGACTGGTATCTTTCCTCTTGATTGTTATGAAGCTCATAGCTCTTGAAAGCTTGGGTATTGCCCTGTATTCAACAGAATGAACTGACTGCCAGGTCAGCTAGCGTTTCAGACACAGCTTTTACGTGAAAGGTTCTCCTAAAATAGCAGGCTTCAGACTTTAAGCCTAATCCTTCTCTCTAAGTATTTTCTTCCTTATAAGAATAAAAACAAAGAACTCTAAATTATTAGAAAACTTGCTGTTTAAGGGCAGTATCCAGTTGCATGTTCTATATGTTGCTAATACACTAATAAATTTTAATAAAAATGAGTAACCAATCTTGCTTAACAGGAGCAGGCAGCAAGAAATCTTCTGCCTTCCTTCCCTATGATGAACAGGCTCAGGGTGCTTTAGGGTGGGGTCCTTACCATTCAGGTGGCTCTTTACTTGCTGTGGTGGATGAAGTGGGAAATGCTCTGGTTTGAGATTTCCTACACAGAGAAGAGGGGTGTCATGGTATTCAGCCCTTCCTTCAGTGCACGTGGTTTTTTCCCCCAGACCTCTCTCTTCCTCATGCTCTGGAAAACAGTTTTCCTGGCTAAGTTAAGATATGCATTACTGTAGCTACCTAGCAGTCAGATAACATATAAAGCAGCTAGGAAATCTGGCTACTTCCTGCAGCTGGTGACAAGATGGGTAAGACAGCCTCAAACTGATGGGAAAAGGAGAGGATGGATGAAATGAATGAGGGTGACCCTTCTAGGGAAGCTGCTCTTTCACTGACCAGCAGCCAGGCAGGCACACACAGGCAGTCAAAGAGAAACACACATTTCCGGCAGCCTCTCTTCATTCTTCGGGATGTGTTAGCAATGGCTCATCCAGTTAACTTTAGCTGAGCTTTCCTTAACACGTATTTTTTTTTAAAAGTTCACAGGATCGTAGTATCAGGTCTAGAGCAGAAAGGCTTTGCAGAGGTCATCACACCTAGTTCCCACATTTGAAATAGACACCCTTTAGAGGCTATGGGACTCACCCAGGTTTTTGCAGAGGTAGAATTTGGGCTGAGTCTTTTCCTACTATACCATACTGTCCTCTGCCTTTTAATGAATCAAGCAGAACATTGGGCAAGCAAATTTGATTAATAGATAGATAGATAAAATACTTTGTAAAACATTTGGATATAATATTCATTGTGCTCTTCAGGCTATTTTTGCAGCCTTCTTTTTACATCTGGAAATCTTTTCTTCTTGATTTTTAGATAATCAAGTGATTTTGATTTGCTGTTTTAATAGAAAGCCTTCCATGTAGCTTGATTCTGAGATCTATGTCCTTTGAACCCCTCTGATTTTCCCTCCCAATGCCCCAGAAAATAATGTTTCACTTTAGTCTTGATTCAATTGTTGGGTGGGGGACTGAACCAGATGATCCCTCAGTTTCTTTCCAAGGCTAAGAATTTTTGACTCTAGGAATCGTTAGCATACAGGGAGTTTTCTGCAACAAAACCAAAGTAGCACATGCAGTCAAATTCAAAGTAATGTTACCATCTGGAGAGGAGAAGAGGAATGAAAATAAACCTTGAAGTATCTTTGGCACAAATCTTTAAGATGCCATTGAAATTTCTACTTGTGATCCTGTCTCTTGGCATTGCTAGCTTACAGTTTGGGCCTTTGGACACAGATGATGGCGAGTTCAGGGGATGCCACTGTCATTGAAAGGTAGTGATCCCGGCAGCTTGTCACCCAGAGCTTGTCACCCAGGTCTGCTGCTGTCTGCAGAGAAGCGCTGTGGGGGGCAGGCCACATCCAAAACCCCAGTGCCTCTCTTCACTTCAGGAATTGTTTTGCTGTGAGATGCTTTTGGAAGTCTGCAAGCCCTCATTTTAAATACCTGTCAAAAATGTAAGCATAGGATAGCAATTTCAGTGCTTTTACAAGGGCAGCAAAGTCTTAGGTCTGAGTGCCTCAGCAAGAATCAGGCAGTGTTTTTGCTTCTGAGTGGGCCTGTGGCACCGACTCAGGAAAAGAGAGAGGAAGTGAGCTGGAGGATAGATGAAGAAGAACACACTGTGAGAAGGAAAGGAAAACGTCAGAAAACTACACAGTAGTCAAGATTGCGGTTCTCTATGAGAAGCCAAAATACAAGAGTCTTTGCATCATGTTTCTTGACTTGTTCAGAACATTTGCAGCTTGTCCTTATGGGTACTTTCCTCTTGAGTTTCCATGACAGTGCCCACCCTTAGTTCCCTTTCCTCCTTTCTAACCCCTTCTCAAACTCTTTCTGAATTATCATTCATGTCTCACACCCCAACTGTGACAATGTCCCCAAGGTTCCATCCTTGGCCATCATCTGTGCTCTCTGTTCTCTTTTTAGGCATATCCATCAGTTCCTATGCATTGTTATCATCTCTGCACAGATGATGTACCCCAGACCTATATGCATCTCCTGAGCTATAGTGCCTTGTCACCAGTTATCTATTGGACATTTCTAATTGCGTATCTTGTAGGCATCTCAAACTCACCGGGTCTAAAACAGAACCCTTTATCCCAGTTCACTTCCTGACATGCTTGTTTATGCTGAGGATACCATCATACTCCCAGTTCTACAACCTAGAAATAGTTCTTAACTTCTTACTTTCCCTCACTCCACATATCCAGTCAATTGCCAGCTCTTATTTTTACCCCGATGACATCTTTCCTCTTTTTCCTCTTCTTCTCTCCACTCACAGCATGATCTGCCCTAATTCCCTCCTTCAGCTTGGACCATTGCACTTGCTTCCTGATTGTTTTCCCTTTCCCTAGGCCCTCCCTACTTTAATCTGTCTTCTATCCAGTTGCCAAAGTGATTTCCAAAAAAGCATATGTCTGACCATATCACTCCCCGTTCCCTCTGGGGAGCTATGACATTTACATCCCATTACAACCAGGTCCCAACACACCTTTCTAGTTTTCCTATTAATTGCTCCTCTTAACATACTCTACCATCCTGCCAAACTGACATCCTCTTTGCTTCTCATGCACTGTTTTATCTTCATTCTCCCTAGTATAATACATCTTCTCACTGCACCTGGAGTTTCCTCCAAGTCTCTGCTCCAGCAGTACGTCCTACACGGGGCCTTTCCTGAATCCCTTCCCCTCAAAGTTACTTCGTATTTATTTTGAATTGATAATGTATATATGTAAGGATATGGAGAGAGGGTTGAACCTTTGAGCTTGTGGCTAGAGGGAGTCCCTAGACCGATGCAGATCACCACCTTTTCTGTAACTTAGAGCCTTAAGAGTTGATCAGATCACTGAAAGCAGTTAAATTACTGATCCAGGTCACCCAGCTAGTGTATAGGAATTAAAGGTCTGTCTTTCTGGCTCTGAAGCTGACTCTTTCCCCCGTGTAACATCTCTCACTGGATACACTTATGCAACATTTACAATAATAGTAAAAATGATAGCTAACATTCTTGCTCAAGACTTGTAAAGTGATTTACTATTTTAAATCATTTTATCCTCACAACCAGGGATATGTATTACCCTCATTTTCCAGATGTTTTACTGAGGCTGAGGGCAGTTAAATAAGTTGGCTGTGGTCACACAGATAGTAAATGACTGAAGCAGGATTCAAACTCAGGTCTTGCTGACCCTTGAGTCCATGCCTCTGCCTTTGGCCTCACGCGGCAGCTCCTTTACATGACTGTTATCTGACCAGAGGACGGAAAGTCCCCTGAGAAGAAGGACTGACTTGTGGTTGTCCTTGTAACCTCAGCGCCTGTCACAGGGACTGACACATCATGTTTTACGCATGCTTTTGGCCCAATTGATTAGTTGACTGCATCAAATCATTAGGCTTTAGAGCTGAAAGGAGTCATAGATTAGATGGGGTTTAATCTAACCTGACTTTCTTATTTCACACATTAGCAAAGTGAGACTGAAAGAAGTAAGCAATTTAAATATGCTTACAGGATGTAGGTCCATTGTAAACTTTTTTTGGTTTTGATTATTGATGCATTTTATTTTGATAAAGCAAACAAAAATAAATAAAAAGAATGCCCCCTCCACCAGTTAAGCAAAATTTCAAAAAAGGGATGGCAGACGATCTGCATGCCAGCTCTATTCCTTTGTCATTTATTGTTTAGTAAAAGAGAGTAAGGCTTTGGGCCTAAGCTGAGCTAGAAATGTCCTCATCCGAGTTGTTGTCAGTGAGTCCCTTCATCTTTGGCATCTGCTCTCTTTGCTCTCGATCACTTGATATTCTGCCTGGCAGTTGGAAGTATGATAGTTGGAACATTACTGTAGCTTCCTAGTAAGTCTCAGCACAAACCTAGCTGAGAAGCCAGGCCATGCCAGGGGGCAAAATAGGCCATCTCGGGCTTCCTCCTCCAAGTACTGGCTCTTCGGGCTAGAATGTGAGCCTCTGCAAAGCAAGGCCTGTCTGCATGTTCTTTTTGTATCTCTAGTGCTCAGCCCAGTGCTCAAGACAAAGCAAGCTTGTCGCAGATGCTTTTTCATTAATTCATTCCATTGTGTAAGCTTTGTGTTATAAGGCACACTGTATATCTGTGAACTCTTCAGACGTTTGTTATTTCTTATAGCTCAGTAGTATTCCATCACATTCACACACTATAATTCTTCTAGTCATTCCCTAACCACTGAGCGCATCATTTCCAACTTTCTACTATTGTAAGTAATGTTGTGAATATTTTTGTACGGATAGACCTTTTGTTCCTATTTGTAATCTCCTCAGTCTGTGGGTTAAAGAGTATGGAGAACGTTGCAATATATTGTAAATTCCATATTGAATCAGTTTATAGCTCTATCAATAGCCACTCAGTCCTCCTGTTTTTCTGCAGACCCTCCAATATTGAATTATTAGCGTTTTGATATTACCTTTGCCAGTTTGATGAGTGTAAGATTGTAGTTTCCATTTTCACTTAATTTATTATTAGGGACGTTGAATACTTTTTTTCAGATGGCTTTTCCAGCACCTAGCCTAGTACTAGGCATATAATTAGTGCTTAATAAATGCTTGTTGATTTGTTCATTATTTTTTTTTAATTCCTTGTTTGCACCTTTGGCCTCTTATCTATTATAGAATGGCTCTTCATCTTATGCATTTGTATCAGTTCTCTATAGACATGGATATCAGACTTTATCAGAGATGTTTACTATAGAACATTTTCCCCAGTTCATATTTCTTATTCCCCTGCCTTGCTTTATCAGTTTAAAAGCTTTCTGTTTTCACATAGTCCAAATTGCCTGCTTTGTCTTTTATTACTGTATTATGCTGTTGTTGCCTGTTTTTTTTCCCCTGAACATGTTTTATTAAACATACAAAAAATTAAAACCTTATTTCATTCAGTTTTTTATTGAATTGGAAAAAATTCATTTGAAACACATATATTTTCTGTGCACACTTGTAACAAATTTGGGCTGAAGTGGGTTTTTTTTCTGATGAAGAATTGCAGGTGTGCCAGGGCCCAAGTCTCCCTCATCTTTCTCTGCTCCTCCTCTTCAGCTTCTGAGAGGCAGTTTGTTATGGCTTTGACCTTTTGTGCTCTGTAGGGGAATGTTTGGTCTGATTTATTTGGATAAGATTGGATATTGCACCTGGCGTGGCTAATACTGAACCATATCCTCAGGAAATTGAGTTTTCCTTTTTTCTCTTTAGAACAAACAGCCTTCTGAAAGAAGTAGGCTTGTTACTTATCCCCTTACTGCACCTTACTGCAGTCTCCTCTATAATATTCTTTGAGTTCGTAAAAATTTCTCCCTCTTGCTTCAGTGTTGGTGGATTTCATTTTGTTTTTCATTTTACTGCATCAGTTTTTAACCCTGCTGAACTTGTTTCCTGGTTGGCTTCCAGATTAATTCAGGGACTTCTAATGACTTCTCTTGTGACTTCTGTGTAAGGTTTTGATAAATGTGTGAAAAAGATCTGTTCCTTCATTTCAAGGTATGTGACCCTGCTGAGGCCTACCACCTATTTAAAAACCAGGAGCAAATCAGTAGATCAGACAAGTTCAGGATGCAACACTTGCCCAGCTCCCCAAGAATGACCCAGTACAAGAAAGGGAATGAAACTGCTTGTGCCCATTCACCCAGTGGAGCAAAGAGGGCAAGTTTGGAAAGATACTGTATGTAACAAAATCTTCTTAGCAGCACTTTGTGAGTGTAAGAAAACCAGAAACATAGTAGGTTCCTAGTGATGGGAGAATGCCTGAACAAATTATGGCATATGAAGGTAATGAAATAGTAAAAATTATGAGGCATTCAGAGACCCATGGGAAAGACTTGTATGAACTGATGCAGAGTGAAGAGAGTAAAAGAAAGGAACCATGTACATAACATAAATAACATACATGAAGATGACACTGAAGTAAACTTTATCACATTGACAGTCATCAGAAAAACACATAACAGAGCACACTTCTACTGTGATTGACTGGTCCGTGGCTCTTGGGATCTTTCAAGAGGAGCATTGCCAGCCAGTGTTGATTTCATTTGCCTGGAGATTGGTAAGGAGAAGGAAAGCAATCCCATGCTGATCGGGAAAGAAAAAGAATTAAGTCTGTCACATAGATTGAAAAACTGCATCCTCCCAATAGTTTGGAGAACCTTGAGATAAGACAAGATTTTCTTGGCTATCCTCTCTCTGGGCTTCATTCCTAGGAGGCAAGAAAGAGATTTGTCAGCAACAGATGTCTGAAGGAGAGGGGCAAAGTATCTTTAGGACATTTATGTATTCTTTGTACTGCTGTTATTATATTTTTACCTGGTTAAGTTTTTTCTTGAATAACGTACCTAGTAACAGAAATATTAATTCTTATTACCTTTGTTAACTTAAGATTAATGAGAAATAGCTTTATTGTGAAATTAACTTAATCACCAGACATTTGCATAATTTCATCAAAATAAGCTAGTTTATATGATAGAAAATTTAAAGTTTTTTGTTTTCTTGATGTTTATAGTCATGAAGCCCATTTCTTCTTTTCTAATTCCATATTTATTTTTAGGTGTAAAGGTTGCTGAATTTACTCCCAGATGGAGTAAATATTTCAGTTTTTCTGGCGTGGATGAACTAGATAAAGTGAATATTTAAATTTGTTGATTAGAGAATGCTTTTAAAATCTTTAATTTTAGAAATGAATTTGCTACATCTTTATCCAGCAGAGCATCACAAATACAAACTCTACAAAAATCACTCCTATTCATTTGATACCAGTTTCTAAGTCTTCTTTCCTTAATGATAACTTTTCTAATCCAACTATTCTCTGGTTTTAGATATTTCATTTCTAAATCTTAATATCTTATTAATGTGATTAAAAAGTAAAAAGATTTGATAATATTAGATTTAGATTACGCTGATGTTTTATACTTTCATTCACTATTTCTACGATCAGAATGGAGAAAACATTATCCAAATGTATTGTCAGAAGAAACTCACAAGGTTGATTTCTTTTTATAGTTGACTCAGTATTTAACAAGTTCTTATCATTTATGCAGAATGTCCCTGGTGCAGTTTTAAGCTATTGTTGTTCAGTTGTTCAGTCATACCCAGCTCGTTGTGACTTAAGGGGCCACAGCACGCCAGGCTCTTCTATTCTCCATTGTCTCTCAAGTTCATGTTCATTTCCATGATACTATCTATCCATCTCATTCTTTGCCACCCCTTTTCCTTTTGCTTTCAAAGTTTCCCAACATCCAAGTCTTTTTCAGTAGATCTCTTCTTCTCATTATGTGGTCAAACTATTTAAGCTTCTAATTCAGTATTTGACCTTCCAGTGAATAGCCTGAATTAAATTTTTCAAGTATTGCCTGATTTGATCTCCTTGCTGTTCAAGAGGTTCTCAAAAGTCTTCTCTAGCACCTTAATTGGAAATTGTTGTTTCTGTGGCACTCAACTTTCCTTATAGTCCAACTCACACAGCCATACATTGCTACTGCAAAAACCATAGGTTTGACTGTATGGACTATACTTTGTTGACAAGGCAATGCCTCTACTTTTTAGTTGCTGTCCAGATTTGCTGTTATTTTCCTTCCAAGGAGCAAGAGTCTTTTAATTTCATGGCTGCCATCATCATCTGCAATAATATTTGAGCCCAAAGAATATAAAATCTGACACTGCTTCAATTTCTTCTCCCTCTGTTTTACCAGGAAGTAATGGGACCAGTTACCAAGATCTTAGGTTTTTGATTTTTGGTTTTTTGTTCTTATATTGAGCTTCAAGCTAGCTTTTGCACTCCATTCTTTCACCCTCATCAGGAGGCTTCTTAATTCTTCTTCACTTTCTGCCATCAGAGTGGTATCATCTACATACCTGAGAGTGTTGATATTTCTCCCAGCAATCTCAATTCCAGTTTTTGATTCATCTAGCCTGGCATTTCACATGATATGCTCTGCATATAAGTTAAATAAGGTGACAATATACAGCTTTGTCTTATTCCAATTTTTTTCCTTGACTTTTCCTTGGCAGATCTTTAAAAAGGCTACTGCTGACTTGCTGCCTACAGCCACATATCATTTCTGCAGTCAGCTAGGTCTCTCCTTTTCCAGTCTTAAGCCAATCAGTTTTTCCATGTTCAGTTCTAACTTTTGCTTCTTGGCCTACGTACAGGTTCCTTAGGAAAAAAGTAAGATGATTTGGTGATCCCATCTCTTTGAGGACTTGTCACATTTTGTTGTGATCCACACAATAAAAGGCTTCGGTGTAGTCAGTGGAGCAGAGGTAGATGTTTTTTCTGGAATTCCCTTGTTTCACCGTAATCCAGGATATGTTGGCAATTTGGTCTCTAGTTCCTCCACCTCTTTGAAAACCAGCCTGCTCTTCTGGTAATTTTTGGTTCACATATTGCTGAAGCCCAGGTTACAGAATCTCAAGAATATTCTTGCTGATATGTGAAATGAGTTCAATTGCTTGGAAATTAAGCATTCCTTGGCATTGCCCTTCTTTATGATTGGAGTGTAAACTGATCTTTTCCAATCTAGTGGCCCCTGTTGTGTTTTCCAAATTTGCTGGCATGTTGAGTGCAGCGCTTTTAGGGTTTTAAATAGCTCAGCTGTGATTCCATCACTTACACTAGCTTTATTGTTAGAAAAGCTTCCTAAGGATCCACTTAACTTCATTCTCTGGAATATTTAGCTCTAGATCAGTAGCCTCACCATCAAGGTTATCGGTGATGTTTAAGATCTTTCTCGTATAGTTCTTTTGTGTATTCTTGCCACCTCTTCATCTCTGTAAACTATTAAAGCTTATTAAAACTTAAAGCCTCTAAAACTGCACTAAGTCTTTTGGGACATCTTGTACCTTGTGTAAAGCTATTTATGTTTAAGAAAGTTACCATCAAGATCCTTAACAGTTTTCTGTTTTTCTTATGAAGAGAACCAACCATTTACTGTTGCAAAGGATTCCCAGGCAACAGAGTTTCAGAAGAGCGAAGCAGCTTGGTGCTCTGGCTAACCTCACTGGGCTAATGGCTAGATCTTTATTCTCCCTCCTTTGATATAATGCTTGTTTGTTTTTTAAGTCATGAATTCAAAATCAAGATCATGGAATTATTGACTCTGCAGGTGTATTTTCTCTGACATGCCTTGTCCATTTCCATCAGTATCTTTGTCTCCAACATCAGCAACAAAGACAGACATAAAATTCTAATATGTTCACATCCAAAGATCTTGAGAAACTGATAATGCCCTAATTCCTAGTTTTTTTCTGAGGATGATCTTGCAAGATTAACTGATTTTCCCCCAAAAAAGTGAGGGGTGTTGACAGAAGCATCTCTATATAGAGCAGAGAGGGGGTACCACTGCTGGCTAACTTGAGGCAATATCTGTAAATCTAAACTGTAGTCTCTCCAGTCAGAGACTTAGCTGATTGCAGAAATGGTGTGTGGCAGTAGGCAACAAGGCAGCAACAGCCTTTTAAAAGATCTACCAAGTAAAAGTCAGCTGATAGTTCATGTGATCTTTTCCCTTAGTTCTGTCTCCCTTGAATAGACAGAGAGATAGATTACTGTGGTCATGTGGCTTATAGGGTATAGTGTAGGCAAAGACTTGGAGTACCTCAGAGTTGGAGACCTGAGTCAATCACAAGGTAGCATGAAACTTCTTGAACCAGTCTCTCTGTCAGATGATGCATACAGATTTTGTCTTTTGCTTTCAGTGACTTAGAGCAGTTTTCCAAACTATGCATGGTTCAGGCATGGGAGACAGCCAGAGAAAGTACCTAGAGATGAGAGATGAAGAGTGTCGTCTTCATGGAACACCCAAGAGACCAGGGGCACTGAATCCAAGAGTATGTGGTAGGGAAGAGGTGTAAGGCTGGAGAGGTAGAGGGACCTAGGTTATAGAGGGCTTTGAATGCTAAAGAGAGCATGTTTATTTAATTGTGGAAGAGTAGGAAGCCACCAAAATTTATTGACTAGGAGGGTGACATGATCTGATTTACACTTTAGGAATATCACTGTAGTGGTAGAATGGAAGATGGACTGGAATGAGGAGAGACTTGAGGCAGGCAGACCCACCAGCAGGCTCTTGCGATGATGTAGGCACAAAGTGATAAGGGCCTGGAACCAGAGTGGCAGCAGTGTCAGAGGAGAGAAGAGGGCATATTCAAGAGATGTTGCAAAGTCAGTCAGTTGGAAAATGAAATTCTGGGCTCTTAGGATCCAGTGAAGTAAAACATACTCTTTCAGATGCTAGGAGAACTCTGTATTCCAAGTATCACAATGTGAAATGATCACAAGTATGTTGTGTTAATCTATTTAATATGCTTTAAAATGAGAGTGTCAGTGAAGCAGCCCAGACCCTTCCCAGCAGCAGTGGGATTAGTAAGAACTCATGTCCTGTCCAAGGTGGTGAGCACTAAGCCATCCAGCAGAGACAGCAGTCAAGAGCCAGATCTGTGTTGTTGCCTAGCTTTAGAACATCAGCATCATGTCACCTAAGGGAAGTCAGAAATACCTGGGGCCAGCATTGGTTCTGAAGTCAAGGTCAGGAGCACTGCCAGGTAGTCAAGATAAGCAGATATATAGTTCAAAGGTCGGGGAAGCACCAGAGTTCAGACTTGCAGGAGGGGACAGAGTAGGGCCCTAAGTTGTAGATCACCAGCAAGGAAGGATGCTGGAGCCCTTAAATCCCTGGTGGGGTCTCCCTGGACCAAAGGTTCACTTATGTGTTCCACCCTACCTACTTCTCTACAGAGTCCAAATGTGGGGGGTTATGGTGACCTAAATCATGCAGTGTAATTTTGCATATGATAGCCTATGTTCCATAATATATATCTGCTGATTGGCAAACCCTCATCAAAAATATCTCTTCCCACAGTTGCATTTCAGTATATTTCTTGGATCCGTTTAATCAAGTTTAACTAAGCATCTAAAACCTTGTGCTAAAAAGCATTTTTATCTACTTCCAGTTTCATTTTAGGCCTACAGCATGTTGTTTACCGCTGAAGTGTTGTATTTATAGCATAGCTTAATTTTTGTAAGAATAAAATATTGCCTCACAAAAATGAATTATTTTAAAAACTGTACCATATGTCAAGTGAACAGGCAAGTAAAATAGTTTTAATTCTTTCCAAGAAAACTTAAATGATAGATAACATGCTCCAAGACTTCAAGGATGTGTAATTCTCTTGGTTTAGGTGTGTATTTTCCAGGAAAGGGGAGGAATAAGAGCTTCCCATCCTTGGCTCTGTTTGTGGACAGGGTCTCTGAGGGATTCCAGCATGGATTTGGTAGTTGGACTGATTGTCTCTTAGAGTCCCATCCATCTTTAAGATTCTATGATTCTAAGGTTTAGGATTAAGTGTCCTGTGAATTAAGATATGAAAAAGGTATTTGTGGGTAGCTAGGCGGCACAGTGCATAGAGTGCCAGGAAGACTCTTCCTAAATTCAGATCCAGCCTCAGATACTTACTAGTCGAATGTCCCTGGGGAAGTCATTTAACCCTGTTTGCCTCAGTTCCCTTATCTGTACAATGTGCTAGAGAAGGAAATGGCAAACCAATCTAGTAGCTTGGCCAAGAAAACCCTGAAATGGGGCTTGAAGAGTCAGATACAGCTCAATACAACTGAACAGTGAAAAAGGTATCTGTATTTCATGAAATCATGGAATTTTGGAGCAGGAAAGTACCTTAAAAATCTTCTGGCTCCTCTAGAGCTGTAATGAAACTTAGCAAAAGATTCCATTTGATGTATGAAAATGAAATTAGTCTTAGAAACAGGAGGCTTGCATATATATGCAAAAAGGGGCTCATCTAACTTCTGTTCTGAGCTACTATAGTATGTGATTAACCTTAAGAATTAGTTTTTCTTTCAACTGGCTAAATAGTTATTTGGCTTAACCAATGGACTAGTAATGTAATAGAACTTGCCTCCTCTCCTCAGCACCAGATATAAACTGTTATTTTTCTCATGTCGAACAAGAGTGGATTTTGCTCCCTTTATCTTTATTTGTTCTTTCAGAAAGAGTCTAGAAAGTTTCAGTGGTGCTCTGTCCCAACTTTGTCCTCTGTATCTATAACTTTGATGTTATGAGGGTCATTTAACAGAAAATAGAGTGGTGCCTAGCTCCAGAATTGTAGCATGATGGTGGACTGGACTCCTTAGCTTCTTGGCTAAACTCTTTACCCACTGTTGCTGTCCAGAATTCTTTCATAGCCCTTTATCATAACTGAAATATATATGAATCTGTTCTGGATAGCCAGTGATAAGGTTTTGTTCATTTTCTATTCAATTCCACAAACATTTATTAAGTGCCTACCTTGTGGATGAATGAATGAGTGAATAACTGAATGGAAAAACATTTCTTATTAAGCTCTTATTTTGTGCACAGAACTAGGCACCTCGGATACAATTACAAAGATGAGACAGACTTAAATACTTTTCATTCTGTTGGGGGAGGAAGGAAATACAACATGGACTCAGACAAGTAATCACAACATAAGTACAAAATAAATGTGAGATGATACAGGGAGTTGGCAGAGTTGTAAGAGCTGGTAGAAACAGGACACACTCTTTGTGAAGGGAGTGGAGTTGAACTGAGCCTTGAGGAGGAGCTTGGAGTTCCTAGGGGTCAAGGTGAGGATGGAGAGCCTTCTGGGCACAGAGAAGGGGTGGTGCCCAGGGCAAAGTGCATGGTCACTTGTGGGGAGCAACACATAGCCCAATCTGGCTGCAAGCAGAGTGCTCAGGCCTGGAAAGATAGGCTAGAGCAGATTGTGAAGGGGTATAAATGCCAAACACATCAGGCTTTTATACATCTTGTAGCTCTAGTGAGGTAACAACTAACAAATAGTCATATGGCACTTTTTACATGCCTTATCTCATTTGAACCTCGTAACAACCCTGGGAAGTAAGTATTACAGGTATTATCTCCATTTTACAGATGAGGAAACTGAGACCCAGAAGCATTACCCTATGTTCACGTAGCTAGTCAGTATCAGGAGTGAGATTCAAACTTTGGTCTTTCTGTTTCCAAGTCCAGCACTCTCTTCACTACTGAACTGGATAGGTCCAGAAAAGGTAGACAGAGGACAGGCAGAGTAGATTTTCTACACATATTTTCTGCACACCTCTTCATGTTTCTCTGGCTTCTGAAACAAGTTCATGGTCCAATAGATACTCTTGTCTCCAGCCCTCGTGTTCTTTGACCAAAGTCCCATATGATATTTCCATTATTACCATCTTCTGGAGGGAAAAGAAATTTGTAATCAGTTCCAATAACAGTAGTCTATTTGGAATTTTGCCTCCATTCCTCTTTCAGGTGATAAGTCAACAGAATGCCAACTGGCTAGCTAACAAAAAGGATCTTAAAAAACAACTGAAATTGTTTAAACTGAATAAAACAAGAGATGTCATAATCAGTAGCTTTCTCCCAACAACCTTGATTACAGCCAAGAAGTAGCGAGATCCAAAAGAAAAAGCAGGCAGTAAAAGTTAGCCTATTTTTGCCAATGGGACTGGGGTCACATCTTTGAAGTTCATCTGACCTCTGGGAGTGGCCACAGAAGGGGCCGAGTCTCTCCTCAGATTGCTACCACTGCTATATCCCCAGCTCATCTTCTTTAAACCCTCCTATTTCTTGGCAGGGGACAGATGAGACAAGCCACTTTTTTTCTAATTTGATTTTTTTTAATGAACAGATATTTGGTTTCTCTCCTTCCCACCTTCCCTCTCTTCCCATATTAGAAAAAAAAATTAAGAAAAACCAAATCCTTGTGACAAAAATACATAATCAAGCAAAATGTATTCCCAACATGGCCATGTCCAATAACTATGTGTCTCAGTTTTCACCCTGAGTCCTTCACTTCTCTGTCAGGAGGTAGGTAGTGTCCTCCAGCCTAGAGTCCTTTGGAGTCATGGTTGTTCTTTGAGCACACAAACACCTTCTTTAAAAGATGTTAGCCTGCTACTGAGTAAGATTATATAAGATGGATTTCAGCGTGAACTTCTTATGCCTCTGTTTTAAGTAAGAAAGATGAAACAAGAATGAAGTAAGGCAGTGGGGGCTGGACTGGTCCTGACCATGTAAAGACAACGGACAGGAAGAAGGGAATTGGAAAAGTTATCGGTGACATTGATTAGACTGTGTTATGTTTCCTGATGGGAAAGTTTCTTTTCTGAAATAATTCCTCCATTTGGTTAGTTCTATGTGTGAGGTAACCGATAAAACATATTGCTTACACACAAGCCAGAGGGATTTGTTGGTATGAGACACAGTTAGTATCTTAATTCTTTCCTCCTTTCTCTCCTAGAATTTGTGCCCTGTTCTGGCTTTACTTTCTTTCTTTCTTAGATTCGACCATATTTCAGTAACATCCTCTTCAGCACCTTGAATTCTTACCCCCTTGACCTTTCATCTCCCATTCTTCCTATGCTGGTCATTCCTTACCCCTTATCTCCACCGATCCTGCTCCCCAAAACATGTACAGTTCTACTATAATGTTATATGCCTTCTTAAAAATCACCTCACTGTGCAAAATCACAGGGTAAAAATAACAGGTACAACCTCAGAAATTTTGTCAGTTCATAAAAAAGATTAAGAACTTAATAAAAATAATTGCACAGATTTTTTACATGTTAAATGGTTAAAAAATACTCAAGTACTTTGATAATTAGTGGCAGAATATGAAGACCAGGGCTATTCCCCAGTTCCCTTACCTGGACTGATAAAGTGGATGGCTACAGATGAGAGGGTGGCCTCTTTGGTCTATGACTCCAAGGAAGGCAGAGTGATGGCAGAAGGTGGTGGGGTGAAAGTGCAGTACTTGGATGCCAGTCAGCCCCACCTTACCAGAAGCTAGACCATAAATGTGACACTAGGCCTTAAGAAGGCCCGAAGTTTACCTGTGGAAGTAAGCTCATTGGGGAGGATTGCAGCTTGTGAGTTACTACAAAGTGGTCCAATTTTCTGCATTCTTGCTGTTTCTTAGGATGGCAAACAAGATTTGCTATATGCTCAAATTGGTCCATAGTATATCAGTGGTACAACAAACTCATGTCTTCACAGCAAGCTCTAAAGCAGAGCTGTTGGGATTAAGCATCTCATATGAACCCTAAGGCATCATCGTAGTGGGGAGGTCGTCACTCACCGGTGAGTTCTGTGATTTCATCAGCACAGTGCCCTCCAGAGGGGAGCATCTTAGCACAATCACCGATTCTCATCCTGCGTGACGCTTATGAATGTTGTGCAAGTTCCCTCTAGTAATGTGAGCAGTAATGGGGAAAGAGGGAAGGGGGACACCGACACAGGGAATCCAAGCTAGATTAAGCCCGAAAAGTTGGACGCAGCCTGTATTTCAGCTGCGTGCGGCGCAGAGGTGTTCATCCCTCCAGTTCGGGATCTCTCAGCTTTTGCTTTTGTGGCGGCTTGTTTGAGACATTTAAGCCGCATAATCAGCTTCGGAATGTGGTTTCATAATCTGCTAATTGGGCTCCGCTTGACTCTGCATCTCATGTTGAACTTTTACACTTTTCTGCCCATTTAACAGCGGGGATCATTAATTTAGATTATATTTTAGTGTCTGAGGCTGATTTTTTAAAAATTAAAAGCAGGCAAGTGGTTTGCAGTCGTTGAGATTTAGATTCATTTTAACTCACGAATTTTTTTTCCTCTTAATACTACAGACTAGATCAAGTCGCGTCTGGTAACAAACCTTTGTATTTAAAAATGTTTTGCTCTTTTTACCACCTTGCAGGAAAACTGGTTTCTAATCTACATTGCCAAAAAGGCCATGTTTGTTGATTATGTTCATAATGAAAAAGGAAAAGAGTATTTTTAAAATTTAGACTTAGCTTTAGGAAATAGCATGGTACAGTAGAAAGAGCACAGGCTGTGGGCTCAGAAGTTCAGATCCTGCCTCTGATGACTTCTGTGACTGTACCTTCCTGGGCCTCAGTTTCCTCAATTCCAAAAAAAAAATATGCTAGAGCTATGAGCCCATGTTACACATAACAATGATCTTTACCTTTGAATGCATCTTTTAGCCATTGACTAATCTCCATATATATGTATGTGTGTGTGTGTGTGTGTGTGTGTGTGTGTGTGTGTGTGTGTGTGTGTCAACTAAGCTCCTCCTGTGAACATTTCTCATTGCTCATCTCAGGACTATACCCAATGAGTCAAGCAAATTGAGATCCCAATTCCCTGTGCTCAAGGAGCTTACAATCTAATAGAGACAGAAGTGATATGACCAAATATTAAAGGTTTATACTAACCAGAGACAGTGACAAGTAATGGATATGTACGTACACACACACACACACACATACACACATACGTATACACGCACGCACAGACCCTTAGGGTTTAAACCAATTTGAAGTCATTGGAGCTCAGAAAATTTAACATTTTGTTCTGATTTGCAAAGATAGAGGGGGCTTGGATTTTGGGATTTAAGGTATGATTGTTGTTATTCAGGTGTGTCTGACTCTTCATGACCTCATGGACCACATCACGCCAGGCCCTTCTATCTTCTACCATCTCTCAAAGTCTGTTCATTGCTTCCATGACACTATCTATCCATCTCATCCTCTGCTGTTCCCTTTTTCTTTTGTATTCAGTCTTTCCCAACACCAGAGTCTTTTCCAGTGACTCCTGTCTTCTCATCATGTAGCCAAAATATTTAAGTTTCAGCTCCAGTATTTGACCTTCTAGTGAATAGCATGAATTGTGATGTAATAGACCATTGGGTCATTTTGTTTTATTCGTATTAACACTAACATTCCCATAAGCATAGCTGTATCCAAGTCACAGAAGACAAGGAGAAATAACATAGAGTAATATGAAGAACGTTGGATTCAAAAGACAGGAGACCCGGGGTGAAGTCTAAGTAAGCTCTGATACTTCCAGGCTGTGCTGACCTTAGCCAAATAACACATGAAGTTTCTGGATGTCCTTTCTCAGACAGATCATTGGACAAAATCATCACTGTCCTTGTGTATGTCTTGTGTCTGGCTGTCTTAAATGGTTTCCATGCATGACACCTTATAAAGGCTGCCTTCAAAACTACATTTTCCTCAGCATTTTTTGGGGGTAGGGTAGAAGGGTCAGACCAATGATTTCATTTAAGCAGGGAAATCCCAGCAAGGAACCCTTAGAAGTCCTGCTTTTTAAAGAGTTTTAAATTTTTTTTTCGATTTATAGTCTTATAGATTTGTAAGTCAAATATAGATCATCTTTATTCAAGACCAACTCTCCTTCCAGTAAGCCACATAGATTTCCACTGAGTCAAACACAAAACACAGGAAAGTGGAAGGAAATAAGCATTTATCCAGTCCCTGTTATGTCCCAGGGACTGTGCTAAGCACCTGACAAATATTATCTCATAAGCTTAATGTTTCCACACATTAGCCATTTGTATGGTCAGAAAGATGTGGGATCTGTTGAAAATCACTGGCCATGCCCTCCTTATGTTTCATCAA
Organism: Pseudochirops cupreus; assembly: GCA_028627135.1. Classification (NCBI taxonomy): domain Eukaryota; kingdom Metazoa; phylum Chordata; class Mammalia; order Diprotodontia; family Pseudocheiridae; genus Pseudochirops; species Pseudochirops cupreus. The sequence continues at coordinate 171,316,972 of CM053583.1, read as the reverse complement.
GCATGCTTTTGATTTATTCATTATTTTTATTTTGTTTTTTTAGTTTTTAATTTTTATCAATACCTTTTGTTTTTACATCACCTTTATATCCATATATGTTCCCCTTCACCTTGTAACAAAGGATAAAAAGGAGGAATGGGAAGAAAGACAGTTGCAAAACTAATTCACGTCAGTGGGAGTAGCCAGTGTATCAGTATTTCACACCCACAGTTCCCCTCTTCTGCAAGGAAGAGGTGGAGGAGCATTTTCTCATCCCTTTTCTAGAGCCAAGTTTAGTTGCTACAATTGCATAGCATTCGGGTATTGTTAATAAAGCCTAGTCAGACAAAACCCAGTGTGTGTCCACATAAGGGAGATTTAGTGGGAGCAAGGTTGACACAAACATAAGGTAAAAGTCTACTCACCTGGAAGGCAAAGGCAGAGAAGGAGTTCCCAAACTTTGCCTTCTCAAGCAAGATCTCCTCGAAGATAAAGGAACTGTTCTCCCATTTCATACTCTAGGACTTGTGAGGTCGATCTGTAAAACAGAGACACTTTTTCACTTCGCTCTTGGAAAGATAATGTTCCCGGCTTTATTGGCTCTATTGCAGAGGGCTCTGGAGGCTTGATACGTTGTTAGCACACAAAGCATTAGTGTTGTGTCAGCAGAATTGTATGCTAATCAGCCATCCAGATTTGAGATTTGCTATTTCCAGCTCTCAGTTAAGAGATTATTTTTATGGGATGGAAAAACAACTAGTTGTTTAGCTCATCTTTGGAGCTAGCTGTATTTATGTGCAGTTGCAAAGAGAGTAGTGCCTAGCAGCTAAAAAGACTTATTGGTACCACTTGTCACAGAAATTTGGGGGAAGAAGCAGTGATGAAATACAAAATTGGGAAAAATAACATTAAGACAAAAATATTTGGTTTCCACATCATTGTAAAGTTTAAGTATAGAATAACTAAGTTAATTTTTAATTGGTTTGAAAAAAGCAGACCTTATTTTTGTAATAATTTTATTAAAAAAAAATCTGAAGTCTGCACATAGAAACGGTAAGCCTCCCTTGCCAAGCACACGGAAGAGAACTTTGTATGTGCTGGGCAGGTCCACACTTTTCAGAGTAGATGCACCAGCCCTGCTGTGTAAGGGTTGAGAGGTGCATGAATTGCCCCATAATTGTTTTCCATTGAGAAATGAGCTTCAAACATGCTTTAAAAGTACTTGACATCACAGTAAGTGTTCTGCTCATCCCTGCTTCTGTTCTGCAGGTATACTTGAGCTTGAGAGTCAGCCAACTCATATAATCAGCCTAGTTCTTTCTGTTGTTTTGGGCCACTGTCCTGAGAGGGAGAGCAGAGGCACTCACTCATTTGAGGTGCATTGTAGTAGACCTAAGAATCAAAGATTGCTTTGTCTTATTGACTTGATATCATTGGACCTCAACATGGGGATCTTTAAAATGGACATTGGATTGGATAAATCCTGTCTTAGGCCCTTTCTTTGTGCCTGGAACTGTGCTAAGTGCTGGGGATGTGCTAAGTGCTAAGAAAACAGGGGCAACTAGGTGACCCAGTGAATCAAGCACCGGCCCTGAAGTCAGGAGGACCTGAGTTCAAATCCGGCCTCAGACACTTGACACTTAACTAGCTGTATGACCTTGGACAAGTCACTTAACCCCAATTACCTTGCCTTCCTCTTACCAACAAAACAAAACAAACCAAAAAACAAGATGGTCCCTCTTTGAGGAGCTAACATTCCAGTGGAGAAAGAAAGAAGATAAAAGGGAAGTGGAAAGTGGGCGACATAGGAGTGAGGCACGTGGTATGGAAGCAGACCAGACCCCAGAGTGTCTGGACTGAAGGGAGCAGCAGGCCTTCTGATTTCTAGCAGCCAACAAATTTCAGACTGCGAATTGGAACCCGAGTCTCCCTTTCTCCAGCCTAGCACTCTATTCTTTTTGCCATATCACCTCTACCAAGGAGAAAAAATATTGCAGGTCTTGGGAGAATTCATTAATTAAAAATTCATCAATGAAAACTTTCTTTAGGAGTTTGGAAGCTCATTAAATTAAAATACTAACTATGATTAACAGTAATTATTAAATTTCATATATATTAATACTCACTTAAGAGGCAGTGTGCCAGTGGATAGCATTGTATTTGTATCAGGAAGGTATGTATTCAGATCCTTCCTCTTCTGCCTACTTACTGTGAGGCCCTGAGCAAGTCATGGGACTAATTAGTGGCTCAGGTAGCTTTGTGAGGGCTTAGAGGAACCCCTGATCATCTGCACCATTTCACTACAACCATCTATTAATTGCCTACTATGTGCCAGGCGCTGGGAGAGTTCCCTACACCAGAGGCATCAAACATGTCCAGTGCTCACAGGAGACCCATGTGTAGCCCACAAGAAACATTCCTAGATTAAAATGTAATTGGTAAATATTTAACAGAATAAATAGAAGCACAGTAGAATGTAGATAATGTGAATATGTGGTTTTCTAAGCCAGTATGAGGCCCTCAGGGATCCTTATGGAAGATTCTTATCCCTCTTCTGCTTGAGTTTGACACCACTGATTATGATACACCTTGTGAATTTGTTTAATATCCAATTCATGGTAGTAACCATTTCTTTGCATCCTTTTAAAGGTCAAGTCTTCAGATGTTTTCTTGTCTTTAAGTAATAGTTGAGAGGCAACATAGAGTAACCATTAGAAAGCCCACGGCTCCAGTGCCGTCTCTCAAACCTCACAAACCTTTTGTGACCTGGGACAAGTCCTTTGTCCTTTTGTTCCCCCCAGGAGCTCCCTGAAATCACAGCCAAGCAACTGAGTTGTATCCAGGGCAGTGATTTCCTCATAGGGAATATACTCTAGCAATAAAGTCACAGACCTGAACCAAAAAGAAAAATGCTACCCAGTTCTCTCTCCTAATCTGGGTGGTACCTGTCTATCTGCTCATTTTTTTTCCTGTGCTGATTATGAAGTCCATCATACCTGAATGAAGATGAATCCTCTGAAGGAGGCCTTGTAACATGCTCTAGAGGGAAGCCCGCTTCCCTGTGCGGGCTGCTCAGGACCTAGATTTAGAGCTGTGAATTACTGTTGAGTTTATCCAGCCCCCTCATCTAACACCTAAGCATGCTAAGGTCCAAAAAAGAAAGGGACCTAACCAAGACCACACAGGCAGAGTAGTAAGAGAGCACCAGAATTTGAACCCAGGTTCTCCAGCTACAAATCCAAGAGTATAGCAATCTTCCTACCTCACCATGCTGCCTCTTGGGAGTTCATGCCTTGTCTTATGTGCCAGTGAATACTGGCAATCAAAGGGACATTTAACAAAATTATTTTGGTTACCTCTACCAAATGTTATTATGCATGATATTATATAAACAATATTGTGTGCTGTTGGTGATCTTTTAGAATCATAATTTAACCTATCTAGTCATTACTTCAAGAAGGGCGTCCGGCAGAAACTCAATGGAACCTTGTATTTGTACGTTTCCATCAACCATGAGTCTATGAAAATCGTGTGGGAAAGTCTGCATGTTCTCTTTAAGTAGCAAGAATAGCCTGAAGCTAGTCTTGAATTGTTCTGATAAAGATCTTCTAGGCATGGGGAAGACATATGGGATGGTAATTATTGATGTCTTCTTGATTAACTTTTCCCTTTTCTTGGTAATATTACTGTACGTGATCCTCCCCATTCATTTGGAAATCTTTTGTCTTTGCATTATTTTAAAAAACACCTCTATCACATCCTCTGTGTATGTTTGGTTGAGTCCAATGAGGTTTATTTTCTTGAGTGTCATTTCCTTTTTTTCTTATAGCTTCATGCATATGTGTTAGATGCCAGTCATAATAAAGACTATATCACTGTAGGAGCACTGACAGATATGTTCCATAGTGTGTCTGTCTGTTGTTCTCTTTGTTTTATCTATTAATGCCCTGGGTTGTGGGGAAAGAAGTGAGGAAGTGAGGTGGGGGGCGGGGGGGAGAAGAGAACTATCTTTAGTTGGATTTCATGCCAAGAGTGAAATGGGGGCAATTAGATGGTACAGTGGATAGAGTGCCATTCCTAGAGTCAGAAAGACTCATCTTCCTGAGTTCACAGTTGACCTCAAACACTTACAAGCTTTGTAATCCTAGGCAAGTCACTTAATATTTTTGCCTCAGTTTCTTTATCTGTAAAATGAGCTGGAGAAGGAAATGGCAAACCACTCCAGTATCTTTGCCAAGAAAACTCCAAAATCAGGTCACAAAGAGTCAGACATGACTGAAACAACTCAGCAACAACAACAAAAAAGCCAAGAATTCTGTAGATTCATTTTTTCCTACACTGCTTTTAAATATTTTGTGTGATGCGGTATTACCAATGAAGATTTGTGTGTAAGCAATGATATAAAAGACATAATCAAGGCTGTATAAGACCTAAAAAGGAGGTAGGAGAACTATGGGGTGAGAGTAAGGATAGGAATTAGATTACCTAAATATTACAGTGGTATGTGAAGTACTGAAAGATCCAGAACAAGGCATGCAATATGTTAAGTGGATCCTTTATGAAAGAACATGGCAAGGAGTTAACCTGTATGAGAAGACAGGACTGGGAGAATCAGCATATACAGAAGGCTGCACAGTAATAAAATTACTGTAATAAAATAAAATAAAATAAATGAATGAATGAATGAATGAATAAAATATATTATTATATAAAATAAAATTATTTGGCTCTCCCAAAGTATTTGGAGTAAAGTAGAAAAGCAGAAGGGTTATGAAGTATTTCTACAAAGTCTCATTTATGAATAGTTGTCTTACCTTTCTTTTGTTCTTATGCTATAGACATTGTTATTATACACTTTTATGCTACAAAATCATATTATTAATCATTACGTTTTCTTCCACAATAAAATGCTGTATTTAACTGTACTTCTTTAATATAGCTCCATATTTTGATACTATGATGCAAAAATTGCTTAGACTAAAAAGTTTCATTAATTTATTTAGAATTGAATTGTCCATGAGATTGGTCATTGTTTTAACACAAATTTCATTTAGTAGATATTGAATGTAATTAAGCTCTATAATTTGTCATTTTTTAATTCAATGAAAACAGTGCGTATATTTTTCCAAGTTTCCCTTAGGGCTTGAATTGTTTCCTTCTGTCATTGTAGGAACTGTGCTAAAAAAATTGTCACAGGTTTGTATTGTATAAAATTCCACCAAAAATTTTCACTCACATGTCAGAACCCTGCATTATGTGTTAGGAACATTATTGTTCAGATGTTTTCTTGGTGGGGATACTGGAGTGGTTTGATATTGCTTTTTCTAGCTCATTTTGCAGATGAGGAAGCTGAAGCAAACAGGATTAAGTGACTTGCCCAGGGTCACAAAGCTATTAAGTGTCTGAGGTCAGATTTGAACTCAGGAAGATGAGTCTTCCCCAACTCCAGGCCCAGAGCTCTAACTTCTGTGCCACCTAGCTGTCTGTTATGAGCACTACCGTATTATAACCTAGGAGACATGTTCCCAAATATGGGAAAACAGACTCAGATAAATTATGGCATATACTCTGCTCTAACTTTCAACTCTATAATGTTATATTGCTGAACTTAGCTATGACTCAGATTTGTAGAATTGAGTCCCTGCACATATTGCTCCTATGTTTTACGTTATCTCTTTTGGTGTTTCCTTTTGCCTGTGACAAACTCTATTAGTTCAGCATACTGTTTGTTTTTCTTTTATGTTGGCTTTTATTTCCTCTTCTACTGAAGTTTTACATTAGCAAGCTAGTGACAATTGGATTACATCTTTAATATTGTAAAATATTCTATAGAAGTATGAACTCTTCTCTGCGAGGATCTATGCTGGGCGCTACTACAATCCTGTAGAGTAAATATATTAATTACCGAATTATCGACATGTACAGTGGAAGTTTTTTTTAAAGCATGTTGGTCTTTGCCAGTTTAGGACATTTTTCAAATAAATGACTTTGGGGTTTATCTTTAACAGTTCTGTGATATTCTTCTCTTCCCCATCCTTCAACTTCATGTTATACATACAAAACCAAGTAGATTTACTTTATAACATTAGGCTTATACCTAAATGTTCACCAGATGCCAATTTTTTTTCTCTAATGTGTCAACTTCTGTTCCACAGGCCAGTGAGAGGGACTACCAGACTGTTTTTTGTTTTCTCACACAGGATGTTTATTAGACATCAGCCAAGGCATAGGGGTATAGGATGGAGTTGGGGAGGACAAGCTGCCAGCCCTCTCCCCAGTCACTGCCGTGAATCAAGGTTCAGAACGTTGGATCAGACTAACAAGAGGCTCCACCTGACACAGAGTGATGTGGAGTGTAAAAGTGCTGGGCTTCTTTTGAAGTTGGATTAAAAGTGCTGGCTATGCAGGGCGTGCCCATTAAATCATTGTGGTATAAATCCTGAAGCCTGAAAACTCTGAGGCTGATATTTTTCACTTATTCGGGGGTCTTAACAGGATTAGCTTGACTGTGAAAGATTCTGAGAACATGTGTTATGTTCCTCCAGCAATGTACTTTTTGGCTAATTTAGTATGAAGATATATAACTCTCTTTTTCTTTCATGTCAAGAAAAGGCATGTTTGTTTATAGTCCAGAGACTTAGCAACCATGCCAATAATTAGCATCTTGGAAAATATTTTAATCTCTATTAATCTGTGCAATAATATTTCTTTGTAGATATCTTCAGATGCCCTTGAAATGAGGCATTAGAAAAGAATACACTCTATATGTTTGGTTTGTTTTTCATCCAAATATTTGCTCATTTCATGTTCTGTGAAAGGTCTTTAACTTTTCAATGCATTAAAGAATACTCTTCTTCCCCCCTTATCTTCAAATATGACCATTTTTGGAATTTTCAGTATAAAGTATGCTTTTAAAATGTTCTGCATTTTCTAAGAGTGGAACTTTGCTTTTTTTTAAGAATAGAATTTATATTAAGGTGATGGTATGATAGATACCACTTTGTTGCTAAATAGTATGAGTCCTTTTTTGTTTCCTAGAGGTATAGAACCAGTTCATTGGTTCTATCTGGTGCAATAATCCTGCTAAGCTGAAATATATTCCAGATCCTTATCAGTCATATTCAGAATCAGCCCATTAGGAATTCTGCCAAATGTAACAAATTCCTGCTCCACTGGGTTTCTCCTCATTCCTTGCTTTTCTTTTTCCTTTTTTCCTTTATTTATTTTGCTTTTGGGGTTAAGTGACTTCCCCAAGGTCACACGGCTAGTAAGTGTTAAATGTTTGAGGCCAAATTTGAACTCAGGTCCTCCTGATTCCAGGGCTGGTGCTCTATTCACTGCGCCACCTAGCCACCCCTCTATTTCATTTTTAATCCCCTCCACATGCATTCTTCATCTCTTCTGTCTTTACTTTTTAAAATGTCTTTCTTTACAGTTGCATAATTTTTTTAAAATGTTGGGAAATCTCTTTCCTTGCCTCATAGTTGTTTGTGTATGTCTTGCCACCATTCAGTTATATTGTGTGTCATAGGAATGCTAAAAACCAACAAACAAATCCCTCTGTCATTGACTGATTTGATGTCAATTTAGAGTATCCAGAACATGACATAAAAAGTCTCACTATATTCTTTAAAGGGCAGAACACGTCTGGCATATTGCATTCTGTTCTTCCTACTGCTTTTAAGATAACTACAGTGTCATTAGCTTCCACTTGACTGATTCTAATTTTTTTTTAATCGAAGCTTGAATTTTATTTTATTTTTTAAATTTTATTTTATTAAATTTGTTAATCTACTTTTAGTTTACAACATTCAGTTCCACAATCCCTTGAATTCCAAATTTTCTCTCCCTCCCTCTCCTCACCCCTACCCTCCTCCACGGCCACATGCAATGCAATATAGCCTTTACGTTAAGCATTAGTCAGGTTGTAAGGAAGAATTATAACCAGTCCAGTGAACAACGAGAAAGAAGAAATAAAACAAAAAGTAGTTTGCTTTAAACTGCGTTCAGATTCCATAGTTCTTTGTTCTGGATGTGGATATCATTTCCATCATGAGTCTCTTGGAGCTGTTTTATCACCTTGCCTTGCTGAGAGGAGTCCAGTCTATCAGTTAGTAGTCACAGATACAATGTGTCTGTAATTGTGTACAAAGTGCTCCTGTTTCTGCTCTCCTCACTCAGCATCAGATCATATAAATCTCTCCAGGATATGAAGTCCATCTCCTCTCCATTTCTTATAGCACAATAGTATTCCATTACATTCATATACCACAACTTGTTCAGCCATTCCCCAATTGATGGGCATCCTCTTAGTTTCCAGTTATTTGCCACCACAAAGAGAGCTGCAATAAATGTTTTTGTACATATGGGTCTTCCTCCCACTTCTGTGATCTCTTTGGGATATAATCCCAACAGTGGTATTGCTGGGTCAAAGGGTATGCAGTTATTTATAGCCCTTTGAGCATAGTCCCAGATTGCTCTCCAGAATGGTTGAATCAGTTTATAACTCCACCAGTTGTTGTTTGCTCACTTTCCTGGTCTATTTCTTGACTTTGAACTTTAAAATAGAGTTGGGCTCTGCCCACCTGGGGATGGGGAAGAATTATCCCATGCTTCAGGGTTTTTTGGTTGCTGATATTTTCAGATGCAGTTCTGAGGTTTTTAAAACTTTCAGTGCTCCCAAGGTGACTTTTAAACAAGAAGTGACATGGTCACTGCTCCTGTACTTTGATCCTTGCCCAGGAAAGGTCTTTACTCTGGTTGCAACCACAAGTGGCCTTCTCTGCCCTGGAACTCATGACACAGAACTGAGGAATAGGCAGTGGAGTTGCCATTGCATTTGGTCCTGCTCCCATTGTCTGCACAGGGGTCTTCCTTAATCACTTCCAATCAATTATCCAATCCTCTTACTGTGTCTAGGGAGAGAAAGCTTCTGAAATTACTGCAACTACTTGGTCTTTCCCCTGTGTGTACTCCCAGCAGGCCCCTACCTGGTTCACAGACCTGCTGCCAGCCTTCTAAGCTCTCTTGGGATGGAAAAATGTCTTATCCCAACCTTTTGTTGGCTGTCCTGCTCCAGCATTCTATTTGATGCATTATTTTAAGTTTGTTGGGGGAGTTCAGGGTAGAGTATCCCCTCTACTCTGCCATTTTGGCTTTGCAGAGGACCACAATATCAAACTGGAATCTACTCCTTTTCAATCTCATGGGTTCAGTTATCATCAAAATGCAGGTGTTCCAGATCTGTCCCAGCAGTCCTGTGGAGTCTCCCTGCCTCAGGTCTCTCTGGTTCATCTTCCACATAATTGCCAAATGACTTTTCTTAAGTACAAATCTGACTGTTACCTGCTCAGTAAACTCTAGTGACTCCTTGTTACCTCTAAATCTATATAAACCTCCACTGGATTGGCATTTAGAACTTTCCACAAGCTGTTCCCTTCCTGCTCCTCAAGGTTTCTTATAGATTATAACCTTCATTCACACTGTGATCCAGCTTGCTCTTTGTTATGCACAACACTCCATTTCCCTTCTCTATGCTTTGGCGCTGGCTATCTCCCATGTCTGGAATGCCTCCCCCACATTTCTCCCTTTTAGAAAATTACTAACTCCCTTCAAGATTAAGCTCAATGACCATTGTGTCTTCCCATCCACGATTACTTCTCTTCTGCTTTGTACAGGTCTTATATTTGCCCATGTGCATGTTCTTTCTCTCATTAGAATGTAATCTCCTTAGGATCACAAGGACTGTTTCACTTTCATCTCTGTATTCCAGTGCCTGGTCCATTATAGACACTTAATAAATCCTTGTTGATTGAGGAGAGTGATCGAAATGATGAGGAGTCTGGAAATTTGACCTGTTATATGTGTAAGAAAGGCTTGATGATGCAGCCATGCTCAACACCTCCTGGCAGACTCAGGGTGCAGAACACAATACGTATTTTTTTGGACGTGGCCGATATGAAAACGTGCTTTGCTTGACTATGAATATTTATTACAAGGACATTTTTTCCCTTCTTCTTTAACAGTGGAAAGAAAATAGATTGTCTTTCATTATGTATATATTTTTAAGTTAAAGAAGTAAGACTTGTTTTGTGTAATTCCATAAAGCAGGACCAGCCCCAGTGATTAGATGTTAGAAGGAAGACAAATTCGAGTTCATCATGTAGAAGTATTTTCTGATAATTGGGATTGTTGAACAATAGAATAAAGTGCTTCATAAGTAATGAGCATTTCGTTACTAGAAATATTAAAGAAGAGGTTGGATAAAATATAGGGATATATAAGAAATTCCTACTTTAGATGCCAGGTTGGGTGAAATGACCTCTAAGGTGCCTGCACATGCTCAGATCCTCTTCATTCTTTCTTTTATTAACCAAACAATCCAACAAACATTTATTAGACACCTATTGTGTACCAAGTACTTTTTTATGGTCATTCCATGATTCTCAGACTCAGTTACTTAAAATCAATAGAATTGAAGCAAATTCAGTAATATAATGCCAGACACAGTAGGCACTTAGCAAATGTTTTTTTGTTCATTTATTCACTCATTCGTAGTTCAGTTTTGTCCTAAAATACATTCTAAATATTGATTGAAATATTATATACAAAAGCCAAGGGTAATGACAACCCAGGCAGCTTTGGATGAGGTCATAGAGCAGGAATATTTTTGGTTTGTGGTTAGTTAATTTGATTGATTCTGCTTTGTTAAAATGTATGGTATAAGGTTTATGATTTTAGGTATGATTTTGTCACTGATTTTGTATATTTGGTGATTTATGTTTAAGAAGCTCATAATAATTTTTTAAAATTATTAGTATATGTAAATCTAGCCCCTTAAATCTTAGGGGTCAAGATTTTTCTTATCTCCCCTCCCAGAGTAAGTCATGAATCATCATTTGCTTTAATTTGTAAATAATAAAGATTAGGTTGTCAGAAGAGTCGGGAAGCACCACATGTTACCTTCCATGTGCTTCCTTTTTAATTGAATTTAACCCTTATTTAATAACCTAATCCAGATTTATGAAAATGATTCTGAAGAATAAATTTCTCCCATTTTTCTTTTGTGTTTGAGAAGAAGTTAAAACCATGGGAGATAAATACTGCTTTGTGAGGTTTTTTTTTAACTTTATTGATTCAAAATATATTTATTCACCTGAATTGATTTTACTTTAGTTTGTAATTGATGAAGAATTCTTATTTCTTCTTGTTGTTTAATTGCTGTAATTCAATTTTATATCTTTATTTTCCATAGGTTTTTTTTCTTGCCACCTGTGAGAAGAGTTGAGAGCAAAAATATGCGCAGAAAGCCGATATGGGGGTCCAGGTTAAAATGCAAAACACTACGCTTTTCCTAGAAACTAATCTCCTTAAAAGCTAATGCCTAAATCAAACTAGGTGCCCTTTTCAGCATGAATAAAAATGGGTCACCAAGGATTTAGAAGGCTAACTATGCAAAAGTATAGCAGGGGAAGTTGGTCTTATTTAAACCCACCTTGGCATTTAGGAAGTTACGAATTATCTGACAGCTAATTTAGACCCACACAGTATATGAATCTTCAGTGTCCGGGAATGAAGGAAGCATTATTTTCTTAGAGATTTTTCCATTGCATCTGATGCATAGTTTTGAATATCAGTGCTGGACCAAATTTGCTTATTCAGTGTTTGATCTACTGAGAGAGTCTGATTGATTCTGCAAAGGATCCTTATAGCCTCCCTCTCCCTCTCCTCTTCATCTTTCTATTTCGCCTCTTGCCTCTCGCTTGCCCTCTTGTCCAATACTTGGCATCTTTTTCTAAATAAGTCTCAGTTTTCAGATTTGACTGTAGGTTTGCTGAGGTGTTGTGATGTTATTTTAGTGTTGCTAAGCCTGGTACATAATAAGTTTACTTTTACTGAATTAGCAAACCGGAAGTCTTTACCTAAGCATGAGAGTAACTCTCTCAGGTTAGGGTTCATGTCCCACTCGGTAAAAAATGACGTTCTAAAGCTAACTTGGTAAGTTCTAAAATTTTATTGGCATCAGCTACAAGGAAATTTTGGGCCCAAGGGTTTGTCAGCCAGTGACCCATTCTACCCTGCCTTATTCCTTTCACCTCTCCCCTGGTGATATTGGACTATTATAATCACTTCTTAATCGGTCTCCCCGCCTCAATTTTCTTCCCCCTTGGCAAAACTGGAATAATATCAGATTAGAAAATCCTTGCATCCTGTTCTCTGACAGATCCCTTGTGTTCCTCTAGTCAGAGACTGGTCCAGGCTGGACCTAGAATAGCTGCCCCACTTACTCTATCAGATGCATTACCGGAGGGTGTTCAGCAAGACTTCATCATTAGAGAGTATACATAAGATCTTCTAGCACTTTCTGGAATGGGTTCTATATAGGATTTTATTTATCAATATTGTTTTTGCTTAATGATATTAATGTTCATGTTAACATAAAGATATTAATGTTGCTTCTTGCCTTAGCATGGTAAGTTTATAGAAAAGATCAATATCTTTGTGTGTTGGCAAGGGCAATTTTAATAGCAATTTTCTGCTGTAGAACATAATGAAAAAGGTACTGTTTTGATGTCCAAAGTGATAAACCATTTCTGGTAGATCAGTTTTGTTTTTGTTTTCATTTTCCTAAACTAATTGGCTAGCAGTTCTAGTGAGAACACCCTCCAAAGTGTTTTATCTTTGTTTTTAATTAGGAAAACTTGGTTCTGTTGGGGTTGTTACTTATTTAAATGTTCATGCTGATTGATTATATTATTATTATTATTATTATATTTATTATCATATATATATTATTATATATATTATTAATTATATATTATATATATATTATATTATATAATATAATATATTATATATATTATTATAATTATTATCATATTCATTGACCTCTTATATGGATTCTTTTAGAATCTGGTTACTTTCCTATTGTTCCATGGCCACAGCTCCACTTTTTTAGTACCTCAACAACTATCCTGTGAAATTAGTTTTGGGGTGATAATGGGTATATAGCCTGTGATCCCTTTTTGGTTGTGGGGGATAAAAGGAGAAGGGCAAAGGAAGGAATAGAAATCAACACATTCTCCGTCACTATGATTTAAAAACTGTCTGATGATGTTGGTTCAGTAGCATTATCATGTTTATATTCTTATGTAATATTTTTAAAGAAAATATACATTACGAAGAAAGAATATAAATTAAGGAATAGATTCAGCAGAAACTCATTTGTCCTCTGGAAATGAGCACAATCTATTCTTAAGGCCTGCCAGTGAAATACATAAATATCTGACAGTGTCTAACCCAATTACAGTTCTTGATATAACATCTCCCTGTTCTGAAATAGCAGCAATGATGTTTCAAAATCATGCACTAATATACCTCTAATTAGCTAAGATTATATAAAGCATTATTAAGCACTTAACTCTGTGGAAAGCACCATCAGTCTTCCTCTTGTATTCTTCTGGGAGCACACTTTCTGAATTCCCTTTTGGTGAAACAATTGCTGTGATGCCTATGGGCTTTCATAGCTCATTCTTCTGAATTCAAGCTGCAATGTGGGAATCTTAAAAATATTTCCTAGGGTTACTGAGCATGCTTTTGAGAGGCAGTATGGCTTAGAGTATGCTGGGAGGTAGCCCTGGAGTCCGATGGGAGGCCTAGTTCCCAAACCTCCCTCAGACACTTCCCAGCTGTGGTCCCCTGAGCTTCGGCTTATTCGCTAAGACCAAGTCTGCACCCAGAGTTCTGTGCGCTGATGAAACTCAGGTCTAGACACACACAAAATACAGATGTTCCTGATGAGGCATTTAACCTGAGCCCTTAGTTCTTTTCTTTCCCATTATCTACTAGAGCAGCGGTTCTCAACCTGTGGGTTGCAGCTCCTTTGCGGGTCGAACAGGGTCACCTAAGGCCATCAGAAAACACACATTTCCGATGGTCTTAGGAGCCTCCTCTGTCTGTCTCCAGGTGGGTCCGCCAACATGCAGATACCCCCCATGTGAGAATTAAAGGGTCACGGCATTAGGAAGGCTGAGAACCACTGTATTGGAGGAATTGCTCCTGGCTGTGATTTTATTACAATCGTTGCAGCTCTAGCATGTTTACCTTAATGTGGGTTGTTTTCTCCCTGATGATTTTTGTTGTTGTTGTTGTTGTTGTCGAGTCGTTTTGGTCACATCCAGTTCTTTGTGGCGCCCCTCCCCGTCTGAAGGCTTCTTGGCTGAGACCCTAGAGTGGTTTGTCATTTCCTTCTCCAGATGATGAACTGAGGCTAGCAGGGTTCAGTGACTTGCCCTAGGCTCACACAGCTAGTAAGTGTCTCAAGCCTAGCACTCTCTTTGTTGCATCACCTACCCCTGATTATTTATGAAGTATCAATTCGTCACAAAAAGGAAGCAAAGGAAGGAATCCTCTGACTTCTCTTAAAGTCTTGGAACCTCACGAAAATATTTTTTCCCAACTGCCATCTGCATCAGGTATTGGATGCATTTCCTCTCTTATCTCTGCTTTTGACTTCTGTGCATCCCTACTGCTAAGCACAGTGCCTGGAACTCTGTAAGCACTTACTAAATACTTAGAGACGACTTGTTCATTGGTTGTTTGATTCATTGATAATGAGTTAATCTTGATAGTAGAAAGATGGAAACTTTTTGACCTTAGAGTTAAGTGAAAAGTCACTTAACCACTAACCATCAGTAGATATTATATAAACTCAGGAATCTCATACGTGTATCCATGAATATAGTAAGCGAACATAATTGTTTCAGGTTTTCTGTGAATAAAATGTTTGGCAGACATGAATCAGCTGTGGATGAAATCTCATCTCTGCCTCATTCCTTAGTCTCCTCCCTCTGCATTAGCAATATTCTCTGCTCTTGCATTTGCTGAGTTCCTGGCTGATTTTTAATTGAATTAGCAATTAATTACAGACTTGTAGAAACTTGGAACTGTAAGGTACCAATAGTAACAACAACAATGATAATAGCTAACATTGATACCGTGCTTTTTCTCACAACAACCCTGGGAGATGCTATTATCACTCCCATTTTGTGGATGAGGAAACTGAGACCAGTGAAAGCCAAATGCCCAAGTGTCTGAGACCAGATTAGAACTCAAGTCTTTCTGACTTCAGGTCTAGAACTCTAACCATTGAGCTAGCTCGCTGGCCTGTAATATGTAGGCTGCCTGCCTTCTTTGCAGGTAACAGAATTGAAGGTCAGAGTGATTATGACTTTGCTCCCTGAGCCTCTGTTTTCTCATCTCTATCGTGAAAATCATACTTGCTCTGTCTAGTCACTTCACAGGGATATCATGTGGAAAGTGCTATGTAATCTTAAAGCATTCTATAAAAGTGAGTTATCGTTGTTGTTCTGACTCAAGCCCACACAGATATTTGCTTGCAGATGTGGGACTGGAACCAAGAATCCTCAAGTTGAAAGGGAACCTTAGTGATCCTCATGAGTCCAACCTTCTCACTTAATTCAGGCATCTCTGCTGCTTGACCCTGTCTGCCTGGAAGGAGCACCTTCCCAGAGGATGTGGAGAGTGATAGTGCCTGGCCAGAGACCACTGAGGGCCTCTTAAATCCAGAAGAGCAGGCAGGGCATCACTTTGCCTTAAGAGGCCAAAAATGTTCTCTAGCCTCTATCGGAGGCCTCCTAGTCATAACTAGCTTTTCCCTGTTGGGTGTGATGCCTTTTCTCCCTTGCCTGGCAACCACAATTTACAGTGACCAACCCAGATAGCTGGCCAGTGCTGTTGCCCTGCTTATTGGCTGAACTTTTCCCACCCAGAGAGATGGTCTTCTTTGAGCTCATCTGATCCTGAGTACACTGTTGGCTTGCTGTCCTAAGCACTACATATTTTATTTTTTCATTTATTCCAGAAGTTGACCATTATTTGAATTTTAATTGTTAAGCTGATAGATTTTATCCAGAAGGCTGATTTATTTCTTTCATTTTATATATGCCTGTGGTCCTTAAAAGGGCAGCTGGGTGGCTCATTGGATGGGGTGCCAGGCCTGGAGTCAGGAAGACTCATCTTCATGAATTCCAAACCAGCCTAAGCTACATAGTAGCTATGGGATCATGGGCTTAACCCTTTGTGCTGTTTTCTTATCTGAAAATGAGCTGAAGAAGGAATTGGCAGAGCACTTAGTATCTTTGTCAAGAAGACCCCCAAATGAGGTCACCCACAACAAATAGTCCTCACGTACAGGCACACTTTTTAGTCAAAACCTTCCATGCCAAGAGAGATAAAGAAAGAATTTGTCACATGTCACCACTTAATTGTGTCCCTTTGGCCATACCCTGGCTCCTTTTGACTCAGAACCAGCTCATGCTCCCGAGGCCATCCACTGGCCCATGCTTGTCCAGCAAAGCAAGAACGCACCCGCTAAAAAAGGCAGCTCCTTCTCTCTCTCCAATCACGTTAGACCCCTCGAGATCAGTGTGATTTGTAACCTCATTTTCGCTGCTTTATCTCTTGACTCAAGAGTTTTCTTTTTGATGTAACTTCTATTTTACTTTTTTAAAAGTTAGTATTTATTGTCTTTCTCTTCCACTTCTCTCCTATTAAAAAAAAAGGAGAAAAAAGTTGCAAATATCAATTAGCTTGATAGTTTTCCATTATTTTAGGCACCTGATGACTTTACCAAAAACTACTCCTTCCTTCTAATGCGTTTAGCTCCCTGAGACAAGATGCTGAATTCGTTCATACTGGGCACCTGGTGACTAGGACTGTATTCGCCTCGGGCAGAGTGGCCATCAGTAGCCTCTTCATGGACCTCAACTCCATTGTTTCAGTGTTCCACTATGACTCCACCCACAGCAGGTTGAAAGACACTGTCAAGGCTGAGAATGGAAAGCTGGTTCTCAGTGGAAAAACCATTACTGTCTTCTAGGAATGTGATACCACTTACATTAAATGGGAAGACGCTGGAACTGAATATGTAGTAGAATACCTTGGTGTCTTTACCGCCAGGGCCAGGGCCCATTTGAAGGATGGAACCAAGAATGTTATTCTCTTTCCCCCTTCTGCAGATGCTTCTATGTTTGTGGTAGAGGTGAACCATGAGAAATACAATAATTCTCTTAATATTGTCTATAGTACATAACACTCTACCAACTGCTTGCCCTTCCCTTCCCCCAACCAAGGTGATTCATGACAGTTTTGATATTGTAGAAGAACACATAGCCACAGCCCATACCATTACTTCTACCCGGAAGGCAATAAATGGTTCCTCAGGCCAGTTATGGCATGATGGCTTTAGTGATGGCCAAAAGATCATCCCTGATTCCACTGGTGCAGCTAAAGGTCCTATCTGTGCTGAAATGGAAGTACATGGGAATGACCTTCCATGTCCCTACTCCCAGTGAGAATCTGGTGAATTTTGTGAATTTGTGTGATTCTGATCTTGTGAATCTGATCTGCCACCTAGAGATCTGACCTGGCAGATATGGTGATATCATGAAAGTGATAGAGCATCCTTGAGGGGAATTTTAAGCTACACAGAGGACCACCTCGTGTCTTGTGACCCACTTTTCTACCTTTGATGATGGGTACTAGTATTGCCATCAGCGACCATTTCATCAATCTAATTTCCTGGTATGACAATAAGTATGGTGATCGCAGCCATGGCTCCAAGGAGTGAAATAAAAAGCCATGTATCTTTTTTTCCAGCTAAAAGAGGAGTTCGCCACTGGGGAGCCCATTTCTCTAATCTATGTCCCATTACTGAGAATCTTATGTCCCAAACACAGTCCTAGCCTCGGGATACCACTGTACTAGGGGGAAAAAGCATAAAGTCCTATGTTATGTGACATCAATAAAAGTCACCGTATTCAGTGCCTCGAAAAAAAAAACTGTCTCCAGTCTAGTCCAACTTTGTCATTTTATAGAGGAACTAAGGCCCATTGCGTTTGTGACTTTTTGAAGGTTAATATATAGCTAGCGAGTGGCAGACGTGGACTAGAGAAACCAGGATTCCTCTGTGCCCGTTTTCAAAATGTGGTTCAGCAAAGGAGTAGCATAGCCCTTTTGTTTGTGTGTGCTATAAAATATATTTTAAAAACATTTATAGTTTTACTGTTTCTTTTTACTAATCCCAGTATATTTTTGTCAGTGTCTGGATGTGATTCCTTACATCCTGAATACCAAAGCAACTAAAACACCCATGTGTTAACCTAGTGGTGTTTCCTTAATTATAAGTAAAAGCACAAGTGTAGGGCTTTACTAAATCATTCCATTAATGTTGTGTTTTTTTAAAAGCCCTTCAGATATAACTGCTTTTGTTTCTTTAATGCCCTGCATGTTCTTTTAGAAAGGCCTCCTGTTTCATATTAGCTAATGAGGAAAAAAGAAAGCCCCAGACTTCATTTTATTAGCTGGAGAGTAAAAGGAGAACATTTATAAGATTATAGAAAAGCCTAATAGAGAACTTTTGACGAGCTGCTATCTCCCCAGGGGCGAGTATATTGTATATTTAAGTGGTAAAGTTGAGTCTATTTCCCTGAACCTGAATCCGGTACATGTTTATGGTGGACATGAGGGAACTGGTCAGAAAATATATACATATACATATACATATACATATACATATACATATACATATACATATACATATACATATACATATACATTATATACATTCTTGTCTGATTAAAGGGAAACAATTGCAGTGCCTCTTTATTTTGAGACATTTGAGACATACCACAACATGAGACCCACTGCCCATTCTGTTTGTGCCAAGTCAAAGACTAGACTTGTAGACTTGATTATAGGATCATAACTTTAGGGCTGGAAGGGGCCTCCGAAGTCATCTACTGCAACCCTCTCATCTTACTGGTGAGGGAACTGAGACTTGGAATGTCACCAGTTCAATGTTATGTTAACTTCATTTAATCCCAAATCTATTAGACATAAATTTTAGCTCCTTCTGGTAAGAGTCCACTTATAATACTATCCTCTGTGATGGGATAAGAAGGAAATTGCTTCTATATGCATCTAAAAATGTTGTATTCTATTCACCTTGGTTGTGTAAGTCTTTGGTAGTTACAGCTGTTTTATTTTCAGTATCTTTCAACACTTTGTAAAGAGATATATTTCTTTCTTGAATCAGTTCTCGATGAGAAATAATAAAGTATCTGTCATCTGGGTGCTTTTGAACTTCTAAGGAACAAATCAGTAACTTCAAATTTTAGGATGTGTGTCCAGCTACTTATTATCACTTTCTATGTAAGCATCATTGGCATTAGTTATCTTGGGTAGAAATGCTTCTTCAGCAGTGGAAATGTGTAGGGCATCCTCAGTGAAACCAGTGAAAAAGATTTGGGGGACCTCCTGTGAAAGTCTGCCTGTCCCAATCTCTTTCCTTCAGTGAGGGAATGAGAGGCTTAGAGGGTTTTTTGGTTTGTCTGTTTATTTAGGGGGTAAGTTTGTATTTGAAAAATCACTTACAAATCACCACTCACAAATAGATCTGTAATCTCACTGGGGTAGCTATTCCTTCCAGCAATAGAATACAACTCATTCATACCTGCCTGTACTTTGTGACTTTGGTAACGTTGCAAAAATACCAGTGGACAACATGGGCCATCCATCCGTTTCTCCAAGCTCTCGATTATGAGCTGAAAGAACAACTGCTCAGGACTTGACAAAGTCATTCTAACCTTGTGAAGAAGGATGAGAAATGTGGACTAATTGATAATGCAGATAAATGCATTTGTAACTGGTTGAATGACCCAATGCAAAGAATAGTCATTAATAAGTCAATATCAGCTGGGAGTGATGCCTCTGGTGGAACACCCAGGATCAGTGTTTTGCTTTGTGATGTTTAACGTTGCTGTTGATTATTTGGTTAAAGAATTGACGTCACAGTAATACAAAGCAGGCGCTAAAATAATTTCAGTAGGTTGTAATGCTGGGGCAGATCTAATAAGATAAAATTTAATGAGGATAAATATTTAATCCTATACTTGGTCTCAAAAAATCAAGTACTTAAGTACAATTTGGGGAAACATGGCTAGATATCAACAATCTGTAAAGGGGGCATGGGTTTTATAATGAGTCAGTAATGTGATATGATAATGCTAACCTAAGAAAAGACCTTGTGTATAAAACAAGATTCTTAACTTGGGGCCCATGAACTTGTTTTTGAAAAAACATATATGTGTGTGTGTGTATACATATATACATATATATACACATATGTATGCACATATATATAAAACTGATTTCCTTTATGATCCTATGTATTTTATTTTATGCATTTAACAACATTCTTTAAAGAGGAGGTCCATAGGCTCCATCAGACTGCCAAAGGGATCTGTGATACAAAAAAAGCTTTAGAACTTCTGGTCTCTAGAACAAGAAAAATGACAGTCCCACTGTTGTCAATTCCATTGAATCCATTTCTAAAGTATGGTTTTGATTCCTGACAAAATTATAGAATGAATCAGTGATAGCTAATAAAATAGTGATTACAGAGAACCAGAATGGCTTCATTAAGAACAATTCAACCCAGACAAAACTTTTTTTTTCCTTTTCTGACAGCATTCCTACACTTAGAGATGAGGATAAGGCTATAGATATAGTCCCCTAAATTTTAGCTGATGCTAGATTAAGTATCTCATGCTCTTCTTGTGGAGAAGATGAGATGTAGATTTGACAAAAATACAGTTAAATGGATCCAGAACTAGTTGAATACTAGACTGAAAGAAAAGGCATTGATGGTTCGTTGTTACCTTGATAAGAAGTCTCCAGTGAGGTGCCCAGGGATCTGGAATGTGATGTGGCAGGGATCTGGAATGTGATGTGGCAGTCAAAGAAGTTAATGTAATTTGGGCCTTCATTAAGAGAAGCACGCCTTCCAGGAATAAGGAGGTACCAGTCCCTCTCTATACTATTCCAGTCAGGCCATGTCTAGACTGTTATCCTCAGTTCTGAATGTTCCATTTTAATTAGAAGAACATTGATCAGCTTGAGAATATGCAGAACAGAACAAGTAGAATGGTGAATGGTTCTGAATCCATGTCACAGCAAACATATGTTGAATGGCCTGAGGAGGCTGAGACCAGGGGTGGGGGATCTGTGGCCTCAAGGCCACATGTGGCCCTCTGGGTCTTCAAATACAGCCAAAGGACCTCCAGGCCACAGGTTCCCCACCCTTGCTTTAAACTAAAGAAGAAAAGATATAGGAAATATGATCACTATCTTCAAGACTTTGAAGTTTATGTGTAAAAGAGGGGTAGCAGTTGTTCTGGGTGACCACAGAGGGTAGGTACAATAGAAGTTGGCAGGAGTTAACCGAGGAAAATTTAGACTTTAGATCAGGAAAATCGTCCCACAAATTACAGCTGCCCCAAAGTGGATGGGACTGCCCTGAAAGTTTTCAAGCAGAGGCGGGGTGACCATTTATCCAGTATACGCAATGGAAGATTTCTTTAGGGGTGGGTTGGACTAGATGGCCACTGGCTTGGGGAATATTGTGTTCAGTTCTCGGTACCCAATATTCAAAGACCAGAAATAAGTTGGAGAATACCCAGAGGTAGGCAAGCAGGCTGAAAGTCTGAAGACTGTTAGATGTAAGAATCTATTAGAATAGAGACTGTTTAGCCTGGAGAAGGGGGAGACTTGGCAGCAAGTGTTTGAAGGAGGGTTTTCATGCAGAAGAGGTATTTGTTTTGCTTAGTCCAAGAGAACAGAACCAGGAGCCTTGGGTGGAAATTGTAGAGAGGCACAATTTTGGCTCCTAAACTTCCCCGCAATGATAGCAGTCCCAAAGTAGAATGGGTTGGCTAAGTGGTAGTTGTTCTTTCTTATAAGAGGCCTCTAAATGAAGGCTAGATGACAACATGTCATGTAGCAGAAAGTGAGCTTCCTGAGAATATGCATAACAGAACAAGTAGAATGATGAATGGTTCTGAATCCATGTCACAGCAAGCATATGTTGAATGGCCTGAGGAGGCTGAGACCAGGGGTGGAGAACCTGTGGCCTCAAGGCCACATGTGGCCCCCTGGGTCTTCACAGACACTGTTTTGGTTTTTTTCTTTGTGTCCCCAGACCCCAGCATGGTGCCTGGCACACATTGAGTGCTTCACGAACGTTTGTGCAATTGGTTGAACTGAATTGCTAAGAACGTTGTTTAAGTGGGATTCTTGTTCATGTCTGTGTTTCTAAGGCTTGAATGGTCCCTGCCAACTGTCTCATGCTGTGCCTCTGTGAGAATCATCACCAGGACTTTCAGGTTTATGGATTAATTTAAATATATTATCTCACAGAGTAGAGTTATTGCTATAATTCTCTCCATTTTACAGATGGAGAAACTGAGTCTTAGGGAAGGCAAGTGATTTGCCCAGAGTCACCCAGCTAGTAAGTGTTTCAAGCCTTCCTGATTCCAACTCCAGCATCCTATCCACTATGATACTTATATAGTGTCATAACCCTGATGAGACCTGGGTGAATATTAATTTATCTCCAGTTCAAAGTTATTTTAAAATAGGCTCTTTAACTTTGGTCACCACCAATATTTATCTGTGAAAAATGGTTAAAGTTAGGATTAAATTGTTGACAGATATTTCCAGAATTAACATATAGAAAATAATTTAAATTCCTCCACTTGAGAATATTTGAAGTGTCAGGAACACAATAGCAACTGTTCCTGCTATCAGGAAGCAGAAAGTATGTTACAGGTTCTGCACATAATAAAAGGCATACATTATATATAACTATGCACTTGGGAGAAAAGATTTGATATTCAATAAAACCCAGATCCATGGAATAGCTGGGTATCCTTCCAGCAGCAAGAAAGTAAGGTTTTACTGGTTATCATTTTGAGCAAGATTCTTTAACATAGCCTAGGAGCTCACCAAACAGGAACATTTTCTATAGCAGTTACCCTTAGCTAGACCCACTATGCTAAAGGGCATGCACAGGCCAAAATAGATCAATTAGTGCTTTAACAGGCTCCCTAAGCCAGAGTTTTATACATTTTTAATCAGTAATGTTCCTCCTACTTATAGTTTCAATTGTTACCTCTGGTGCTGTGGGGTTAGAGGCAGAGAACTTGGATTCAGACCCCAGATCAAACTGATACCACATATGTAACCTTGAGTACCTCACTTCATCATTCTAGATCTCAGTTTGCTCATGTGTAAAAATGAGGGATTTGGACTGTCTGACCTCGAGATCCTTTCAAGGTCTAAATCTGTGACCTGACTAACCTGTGACAAGGTTGTTCTGACCCAGAAGGAAGTTCTCCACTGCCCACGATGTCCACGCTGCTCTCAGTGTTTGACGTGTATTATTTGGTTATGTACATTCACTCATTTTATCCTCACAGCAGCCCTACGAGGCTATGGAAATGTCATTTATCAGGTCAGGAACGACATTAATAATCATTTTCGTTTCTTAAGACACAAATTTTACAACATGAAGAAAAAAGAGAGAGAGAGAGA
The DNA here is from genome assembly GCA_028627135.1 of Pseudochirops cupreus. NCBI lineage: Eukaryota > Metazoa > Chordata > Mammalia > Diprotodontia > Pseudocheiridae > Pseudochirops > Pseudochirops cupreus. The sequence continues at coordinate 171,293,539 of CM053583.1, read as the reverse complement.
GATAACCATAACCTGGGCTGTGAATATTTGCAAACACAGAGAAAAACTCAGAAAACAGTATTTTTATTTTATTTCTTTTTCTGCTCTGGCAGGTTATAGACAATAAGAATTAGAGTGTGATGCAGAAGTGAATCTTTAAAAAGTCAAGTTCTATAAAGTATTTATAGAAATGTGTATATGTATATCATATACACATATATTTACATGTATGTGGTGGAGACCAAGCTCTAGTCCCAAGTCTGCAAGTAAGTGACTGTGCAACCAGGTAGAAGTCACACAACCTTCCCTCCTCTTCTGTTTCCTCATCTGTAGAATGTTGGGGTTGAGCTGGTCAGTCTCTCCATTCCCCTACAGCTCTAAATCTTATTAGCATCTTACATCTCTAAAACTATGGGTTGACCTAAAGTGATCTCCAGTGGTCTCTTCCAACTCTAAATCCTCTGATCCGTGGCTTGATGAATCTAGAAGTAGTTTATCAATTTAATCTAATCTCATTTTATTTGATGAAGGACCTACATGAATCCTTTCAACCCATTAGAGCAAGTATTCAGGAATTTTTTTTTTAACACACACAGAAAACCAGAGACCTTGGGCAAGATGGGTGAGTGGGAGCTGGGGGTCACGGTGAGGGGGGAGACGAGAAGGGAGAAGTGGAGAAGGGAGGGAGACATAGTATCTCCTATGCCAGGAATGTTCTCTCTTCTCCTCTCCACCTCTTAGCTTCCCTGGCTTTCATCAAGACTCAGCTCACAGCCCAGCTTCTGCAGAGGCCTTGCCTGGCCCCGCTCACCTATTCACATCTCCTCCAGTATTACCCTCCATCAGCTCTACGTATGTCTTGTATGTAGCCAGCTGATCATTGGTTGTCTTTCCCATTAGAGGCCAGCTCCCTAAGATCAGACACTCTTTGACTTTGAACTTTTGTATCCCCAGCCCTGGCACATTGTAAGTGCTTAAGAAAGGCTTGATAACTGACTGACATTGAGAGCCACGAGCTACCTCAGAGGACAACTCTCCTTTCTCCTCCCCCTCCTTAAAACCTTAAGAAAATCAGATGCTTTTCCACTTTGTAAGGTTTCACATCTACAGTTTCTTAGGTTGCTATTTATTTCTTTGAATCAGAAATTCACTAAACATTCCCCTAAGGACCTGAAAAAGTCAATCACATTCCCAAACGTAAATTAATGTGCTTTTATTGAGTAACCTAAACACAGAGAAAATCTGGAATGATGCAAACAAATAGGCAAAGTTTGTTCTATGTAAATATTTTGCAGAACCTGCTCCTCCCTTGATGAAGAAAGGAAAAAACAATTAAATAACCACTTCTCCAAAGACTCACTGTTTTGTCTCTACAACTTTATGGCCTTTTTGTTTCATTTTGGTCTTTTGGGCAACTTAAAAGGATAACCATCCACATTCTTAATAACACATCCGTGAGTGCTTACTTTTGTATAAAGTTGTTAAAGAAAATGAGATTTGTTTTCACTGTTTCTAGGTTCTAGTTTAAAAGCCCCAAAGCAGAGGTAAAATGACTGTAAGATTTTCATTGTTCACCACAAACGAAGCCCACAGAGATCTCTTGGCAGGGTTTGTGGTTCTGTGACATTCTCCAACGTAGTAGATGTTTCTCTCTCAAGCCTTACTCTGTTCTAGTAAACTTTAGGGATTTGTGTTTGGGAGTTTCACACTAGAATTATATATGGGGGCAGAAGAGGGTGCATTCTTAATAAGCATCTAGAATATTGTGGTGAGGCAGCCAGATGTGCATGGCCTGGAAGTCAGGAAGACCAGAGCTCAGCTCTCACCTCTGACACATAGATTGTCTGTGTGACCCTGGGCAAATCCCTTAACATCTCCGTGCCCTGGGCTGTTCTCTGGACTGCAGATCAGGTACCAGCCTGCAGTGGATACCAAAGAAATTACAAGTCCAGTCCTTATCCTTTAAAATACAGTAATATGAAGATCTTCCCCATCTTTATTCATTTTTTTCTTCCTGGATAATCCTCTTTTGCAACAAAGTGATTGCTTAACCTCCCTGTAAACTATTTCTCAGCAAAATGAAAAGGTTCCCTGCTGGCACATGGGCAGAAAGTAACTTTTTTTGTGGAAAGCATAACACCCACAGGTCAGTTCATTTAGTTCATTAAACAGAGTGGTTTATAAGACCTAAAATAATGCTGAATTGATGTGCCCCCGAGATTCTGAAGTTCAGAAATTAAATTGCTCCTCTATGTTGGTCGACCTGTTCTGGACCATTTCATTTGGGGGACGAAATAAAACAAATAGCTTTTCAATACTGAGTCTCAAGAAAAATACAGTCGCCTTTACATAAAATATAAATGGAATGGGCAGTCCCCTGTGTGCAGTGTGCCATGGCATGTGCAGCTAAGGCCCTCCATTTACCCTCCCTTTGGAAGAATTCCAACCGACTTTTTGTTACCTTTGTAACCTCAAGTGTGGGGCACATAGATGAAAGGGGAAAGGCAAGAGTTTATATTTAATCTTTGTGCTCAGCTCCACTGAAAAATAAACGTGGGTTCAAGTCCTACCTCTGACATATACTTTTTGGGCAAGTCATTCAACCTGTCATTGTTCTAGGTAACTCTCTTGGATGATAAATTGCATAGAACATGCCAATTTCCATTGGTAGAGGAAGTTTTCTCACCCAGGATCCCAATGAAATCATAGGTTCTGCTCCCTCTGTGCCGTTTCAGAAATAGGGTGTAGATTTAAACCAAAGCTAATTTTAAAGGATGTTATATTGAAATAAGTTGTCTATGGCAAATGTAGGTAGGAGATCCTTAAAAATGAGAAGAAACACAAAACTAGTAAGGTAAAGGCTTGGATACCTTTGCTGTGATGTGGAAAGATGCTCCGTGAAACATTAACACTTCCAAGAATTCTTTGCAACGTCACTACTCTTTCAGTTACATCTTAAATCTGCACAGGCCGGAGAGGGACATGTTCTCACAGCAGCACAGATAGCCAACACCATATATCATCTTCTAAGGTGTCATGGGTGTCAGGTGCCTTCGGATTTCCTGGATTTCACCCTGGATGCATATCCAACCCCCCTTAGAATCTTTGAGTAGAGGTTATTTTCTTAAGCCTCTAGAAAGACACTTAGCTTGCTTGATACCTACATGACGTCACTGTACATATGGTGGCAGGAGACGAAGTCACAAAAGCAGAGACCGTCTCCTGCTCAACCTTCATGCATTCATTGAACTTGTATTTTCGAAGGCCTGTTACGTATGTTGAAATGTACCTCTATTCTCTCCATTCAGTCAGACTCATGGTTCTACCTTACATAGTAGTAGTCCTGGGAGGTACCATCTCTATTTCAGAATAACTAATGGTTATAGCTAATGATAACTAATGGGTCTCTTCTAAAGTGATTGTTATATAGAGTTGTACCATCTCTGGAATTTCAAAGTGAGTTGTTTCTAACAGTACACACAGCAGGTTTGCTAATGTATTAAGAAAATCAATACAATTATTTTGGATGGACATGAAGAATTTGGAAAAATAATGACTTAAATGAAGTATGTTATAGTAACAAAATTTCTGATTTTACAGTCTTGGGCCCTTTCATTTCTGATAAATATAAGAAGTTTGCTTTTCATGGATATTTACTTACAGGGCTTGGTGTATCTTGCTTGTCTTCCATTTTGTTAGTAGTTAAGAACCAGAATTCTTGTTGAAGGGTGCTCTTAAATTCTGTAGTAATTACATATAATATACTTACTTCCCTGCCTTGTATGAGAAAAATTTAAACCAATGGCATTGTATGAAATTTTTAAGCATTTTCTTATTGAACTTTGGTGATTAATTTAAAAATGTAGGGGTGGCTAGGTGGCGCAGTGAGTAGAGCACTGGCCCTGGAGTCAGGAGGACCTGAGTTCAAATCCGGCCTCAGACACTTACTAGCTGTGTGACCTTGGGCAAGTCACTTAACCCCATTTGCCCTGCTTTCCCCCTCCAAAAAGCAAATAAACAAACAAACAAATAAATAAAAAATTCAAAAGCTGAGCTGAGCACAAAGATTAAATATAAACTCTTTAAATATAAACTATATCACCTGATATAGTTGTTGGCTATCCTATAAAAAAATCCAAGAAAGACAAGAACAGTTTTCAAGGCTATATTCAATTTAAGGCAAACCTGGCAATTGCTCGTGACATAATGAGGACATTTAACTAGCACTGTCTGTTCTACTCTGTGCTTCAGATTCTTAGTCTCTAAAATGAGGACATTGGACTAGACAATCTTCAAGGTCATTTTGAGCTCCAAGTCTATAATCCTATGGTCTTCCATGGCAGCACTTTTTGTATTTTCCATGGAAATTAAATTGGCTCAGTGGAGCTCAAAGCACCTTAGACTTGATCACATCATCTCAAAGAGCTAGATACCTGTTTAGGGGTGCCCGTTTTATATACAACCTTCAAGCACAGAGAATCCGATTGATGGCTGCTCAGGCTCACATACAAGACAGCAACTACATTGGAACTCCCTGTCCATGACTCCATAAAGTAAACCATGCTAACATTAATCAGGATGGTCTTTGTTAGTGTTGCGGATGAGACAGTATTCACAAATGGTACCATTCATTATAGTTTCTTTTATTACTGGCACCTCTTTCTTCTACCTGTCTTGCAAAATGCTGATCCAAGTGGCACATTTAAGAAAGCTTTTCTCAACAACTCACTCACAAAATCTGTCCAATTTGTGTAATTGTATGCATTTTCTAGTCTTATTTCCGTAGCTTTGCAAACTTTCAGGATTTAAAAAAACCTTTTAAAAGTAATTTCATTTCAGCAATTATAATTTTTGCCTGTTTCATTATATTTAAATTTTTCAAAGAACTTTTCACATATAGAATCACAAAGAAATGTTTGAAAAGTGGAACAGTCAAAAGAATCTTTAGTTCAAAAGTCTAATTTGTATCTAAGTATTATCTTTCTCCTTGTACAAGTAAATTACACTGTGCAAGGTAATTTATTGCTTCAGGTTAAAAAAAGAGAAAAATCAAAACTATGTAATCTGAGCTGTGCACTATTGGCTGGAGCTCTGGTCCTGGCAGCCCAGCATAATATAAATCATAGCTCCCTTGTTTGGTCAGGCCATGCAGAACTTCATTGCCTTATTTGATGCTTTGGAAAAATTATGCTAGTATTTCAGCATATCTCTTTTCTAGCTTGAAACATATTCTCTGAATGCTGATTTTTTTTTTAAGTGATGAAGACAGTGTCTGAACAGCATTAAAATGGTTTAAACATCTAGGTTTCTGGCGAGCTGGGCAAGGAAAATGTTCCACTATGGGCAGAATGATATGTCACAGAACAAGTCCAGTAATTTTATTAGAAGTTTGAACCATCTCTGGTTGCTTTCTTTACGAATACCTAGAGTAACTATCATTTTTACCAAACTATAAATGGATCAGAACTCTAATTCCTGTGTTTATAAGTAGTTTCCAAGACACTAGAACAATGTTAAAAATAGAAAATCACTGTGAAAAATTAACACCAAATCTCAATGTATCTTTGCCTAACTCACTGAATTTTTTTTGAGGCTATGTTCAAATTTCCAGAAATTTGATGATATTTATGAACTTTGGACTTGAAAGGCAAAAAATACTTGAGCAAAGATGTTCTTTTAGATGAGGATCTGGACATCTTAGCACCATTTATGTCTTTCTGGGGCAAGCAGCCTCTTTGTTGTTTTGCTGAAACTCGTAAATGCCAGCTTTTTGCAGATAGGAAGTATTCCAATAGATTCCTTGGATTTTCTGGATGAGTTCCTTCCATGTACACGTACTGCTCTAGTAGAATAAATGCATTGGATTTTTACAAAAAGTTTTAAATGTTCAAATAATTCTAAATTGCTTGTGAAAGCATGTCAGTACTTGCTATTTTGAGACTCTCTAATAAATGTCTTTTGACTACTCCTAGTCTGAGACAAAACTTTGTTCTCTGACTGCTTGTGCAAAATCCCTTCACCAAGAAATGAGAAGGGTCCACAGAGCAGATCAGTTGCAGAAAGTGTTTGTACCATGCACCCCGACCTAGAGCCTGCTTAGCAGAATGTCCTGTGCAAAGCTAGCTGCATTCAGTTTTCATTTTTTAAAGAATCCAGACTGTAATGTAGTAAATGCTACAGTTAAAAAGAAAAACCTAAATGTCGTGAAAAATCCTTCCACAGGAGGAAAGCCCAAACAGTGTTGCTTAAAGATTCTTCTCATTTCAGTGATAGACCATGCTGTGTATCCCCCAAAATGGAGACAAGGATACCTTTGAAAACTTTTTCATCAGAAAAGACTTTATGAGGTTTTTTTTTTAGTTGAGTCATCAAACTTGATAGGTCAACATTTTATTAACCTGTCTTTTGTAAAGAGCATACTTGAAATATGTCAGTATTATGCTGGCCAAGTAGTTTCATTCATTTGATGCTTTGATGGACTTGATTAGTGACTATAGAAAGGAGAGCTCAACTTGTTTCTTGTGGATGGGTTTAGGTCTTTCCCAGATGGAGAATGCCCCTCTTTCAGTTGTAAATTGCATTAAGTTTCAGGGGAAAGGAAGCTCATTAGAAGAGCTGAGAGAATTTGGCTTCCATTTAATGATAGGACTCATTCATATCTTTCAAATGGTGTGATTCTCGTGTTCCCAGGACTTCCTAGATGCCACACAGATAAACACTGCCTTTCTGTGCCAGGGAAATAAGGATGCCCTGTGGTAGGTAGCTGCCTTCCCCAAAGAGGTCTGAGTACTCTATAGATGTTAGTTGTTCCTCTCAAAGTCTCTGTAACACAGGGATCCTTCTCACAAATAAACTCAAGGAATACATACCTAGAACCACAATATTTCAGAGTAACAGGGACCGCGGACGTCTAGTTGGAGTCGGGCCTCAGCGGGAGTTCTTTCTGCCGCATTCCAGACAGTAGGAGGCATCCGACCTGTGCGCGAAGGTCCCCGTGATAGAGGAGCTCAGCACTCACCCAGCACCATGTGCACTGGGCTGGACTGAGATCAGGACTGTCAGACTGAGCCGAGAATCCCATCTAATCCAGCTTCTTTGTTGGACAGAGATAGGGACAAACACGGACTGTGGAGGTTGCTTCCAGCTCCCTCGAATCCTGTAATTCTGCCTTGGATGGTGTTCAGTGTGGGGGAAATTGTCTTTTGTTGAGCTGAACTCCGACTCTTCATACCCAGCTATATTGCCAGAATAACTTTATTTCTTTTTCTGACAGTGTCACTAAACTGGTAAATGAGAGGAATGTTGTAGATACAGTTTACCTGTATTTTAGCAAAGTTTGATAAAGCATCTCACGCCACTCTTGTGGAAAAGAGGAAGCTACAGGCTAAATGCAGTCAGAGTGAGTCAGATCTGTTTAAATGGCTGAAGTCAAAGAGTGGTTTTTAGTGGTTTTGATGTCGGCTTGGAAAAAGGTGTTCAGTAGAGTGTCCCAGGACTATGCTTGACATTATGCTCTTTAGCAGTTTTAATTAACCAAACTTTTCTGCTTGTCTCTTCCCATCTTCTGAACTTCCTTCTACTCTTCTTTCCTGTATTGTAGATCACTTGACTTTCTTCCTCAGTGACTGCTTACATTTGTCACCATTGCCTTGGAGTATGTCACTTAACTCTTTAAGATCCCACATGTGCCTTCTTATCCCTTTACAGTATCAAGTGACTGCATTCTTTCCATTCTCTCCTTTCCAGGCAAGATGTCCCCCGAACGTGCTTTGCGGAAGCAGCAGCAGTTAAACAACCTGGTCTCTGTGGTGACAAATATGGCCAAACCTGGTGATGTAGTTGTGGATTTCTGCAGTGGTGGGGTAATGGATCTTTTCCCTCCCCCTTCCTTTTCTTCCCATTTTTGTCTAATAATTCTAATAATAAGATCTAATACGTAATTCTAAACCTGTGCAACTATATGGGATCCCAGATGTTACTTACAGTCATAGGCAGGCAGAAGGACCACAATTTAGAGAACCAGTTCCTATTTTCCCCCAAAAAGCTGTAGGAATACAACCAAGAGAAAAATAAATAGATAAACAGCTAAAGCATTTATTAAGCTCTTATTATTGCCAAGTGCTATGCTATGTGCTGGAGATCCCATGAAAGTCCCTGCCCTCAAGCAGCTTACATTAGAATTGAAGAAGACTCATATAAGGAAGGTGCTGGAACAGGGGAGGAGACAGCCTCACAGAGGTGTGTGAGGAGGCTGCAGGAAGTCATCTGGAGGCCTGGTTCCCAGCAAGAGAAACCAAAGGTCTCACCTTTCAGAGACAGCTGGAGTCAGGAGTGAACTCTGATCTATTCCTAGAGTGGTTGAATGAAAGATATCAAAGAGTAGGGCCATGGAAAAGAGGCTTCAGGCCATGGTTGGTTGCTTGTTTTTTGGTGAAATAAACAGACAAAACACGAAGCTAAAGACAAAAATACCGCCCCCCCAAATTAAAAAAAAGTACTAACCAACTTGGAAGAGCTACTAGAATTACCCTCCATGATGCAGCTTCTCTCCTGCCACTTAATCTGCTAAGGTAACTGGCCTGTGTTCCCCTAAGACTGGTGGGAAGAGAGCCAGAGAATCCTAGGATCATCCATGTAGGGCTGGAAAGAGTTAAGTGCCATCCAAGCGAGTGCCTTCATTTTATAGATAAGGAAACTGAAGCCTGAGAAGATGAAGTGATTTGACTGGGGCCATGCAGCCAATGAGCATCTTGGGCAGGATGTGTTGAGGGGTTGAGGAGTTACTGTCACTGATGAAAGGGCGTAAACAGTCTGCAGCTTCGTGACGCTCAGGCAAGCAGTCATGTCAGGGTTGATTGGGGGACTGGAGAGAAGGGATGAAAGTAGACTTGCCCTTCCAGACTTTAAAACTGTAGACAATAAAAACTGAAGCAGAGACGCATTATTCAATAAATATTAGGGAAACTGAGCAGCTGTATAGCAAGAAATAAATTTGGATCATCAACTCACAGCACAGCCTCCAACAGGATAAAAGAATTAAGCATAATAAAGTGGACAATTGAGAAAGTTGGAAGAAGAAGGAATATTTCAATTGTCTCATTGCATTGTGGAAAGCAGACAAAATACGTAGCTATTAAATAAATAGAAGGAATTGTTAGAGGTGAGAAATATGAATTATTCCATAAAAATAAAGTGCTCCAGAACAAAATATAACCAAGATCAAAAGAAGAAATAGCATTGGGGAATACATTTGTAGCAAATGATAAAAACTTATCATCTCAAATTCTAAGGCTCTTATAACAAGTATCAATGGTAGCACCTAGTCACCACTGTATGAATGTTCAAAGGATCTGAAAACAATTCATGAAAGAAGATATATTTTGGAAAATCATTTGAAAAAAGCCCCAGCCTCACTAATAATCAGAGAAACGCAGATTAAAATAGCCTTGAGGCATGATACTTCACACTCATTCAACTGGCAGAAAATAACTAAAAGTGACAAAAGCTTGTGCTGATATGGCTATGGAAAATCAAGTGCATGCATCGCTTGCCGGCAGAATTCAAATTGGTTGAATCTTTGTGGAGGGTAAAGTGTTGAACTAAATTCACAAAAATAACCCTACCTCTTGACATGGTAATCCCGGTACTGGAAATAAACCCCTTTGACTGTAATCATAAAAGAAAAAAAATAAATCTTTTCATTTGTAGCATTATTTGTCATTGCAGAGAAATATAAGCAATTTAAACATCTGATACATGGCTAAAAAAACGTAGAAATTTATTCTGAAGTGTAAATAGTTATAAATGTATGCTTATTTGGGTTTATTGTTTAATGTTAAGTGCATAGTAAATAATTTGGAGAGGAAAAACCTTTTTTGGGGGAATGGCCATCTCAGAATGCTTAAATGTGCTGGGGACAAATGTTAACATCTTTACTCTCTGCCTTTTCTAGGGACATGTTGGAATTGTCCTTGCTCACATGCTGCCGTCATGCCAGGTAAAGACTGAAAAATCGATTGAAAAAAAGTTAATTTTCTTTGAAGACCATAATAACCCAGAATTCTGCAGTGCTCTGTAAAGAAAAATGAGCAAACCAAACCTGATCTTCCCCTTTTTTATAGTTTGCTTTTTGCTTTGTTTAGAGGGAGAGGGTAGAAGTGGAAGGATGGTTCCTTTGGTCTGATTTCCCTGGTGAGCAAACAGTTCCTCCCAATGCAGATCAGCCACTTCTGTGTAAATGAGCATTTTGGGGGGTCTCCTAGGTTACTGAGAGTTTTCCTTGCTGGAGGTGACACAGCCAGTATGTGTCAGAGTTGGGACCAGAACCTCAATCTTGACTCCAGGCCCCAGCTGTCTCCTTGCCATGTGGCCTCTCCAGTGCCCTGCTTGTTGTTACCTCACTTGTGTCTGACTCTTCGCGAACCCATTTGGAGTTTACTTAGCAAAGATACTGGAGGGGTTTGCCATTTCCTTTTCCAGCTCATTTTATAGATGAGGAAACTGAGGCAAACAGGGTTACGGGACTTGCCCAGGGTCACACAGCTACTAAGTGTCTGAGGCCAGATTTGAACTCATGAAGATGAGTTTCCCTGACTGTAATTGCACTGTGCCACCCAGCTGCTCCAGTGCCCTGTTACATTCAGGTAGAACTTGTGTCAGATTGCTAAGTGGTGGGAGGGCTATATCCAGGAACTTTTACCCTCCTTGCTGAGCTCTGTTATTCTTGGAACCTGTGCAGCCACAAAGACATTATTGATCTAAAAAACAATAATTAGACATAAATTGGCCAAAGAAGAAAGTATAGTAACCTTTTGATTTGAATACCTTCAGGCTCTGTGAGGATTCAAGCCAATATTAGCTCATTTTACCTTTATTCTTTAAACAGAAGAAGTATTTACTATCCAAAGCAATAATAAAAATAAGATTGAAGACTGCATGTTCAGCCTGCAACGTAAACTTTCCAAATGTTTTGGTTATTCTACTTACATAAGAACCACTGAAGTGTCTCTTCTAGCAGTGAATCTCTGCTTGTTGGCACTGCCATTTAAAATGAACGTCTTCCATCTCAAAATTCCATAATTAAAATTATTCATAGGCCTTTGTTTATAAAAAAAAATGTGATGGCATAAAGATGCATCTGTCATTGTCATATGACTTTAACATGTGTATATGCGCTTGTCTCAAGATAAAAAGATGACATTTACAGGTAAATGTAATAAAGATGTTAATACATTGTAGCTAGAATGCTATTAGCCAGTATAATATTGTTTTCTGTTTGAAATCCAGGTGGTATTGATTGAAAACAAGGAGTTATCATTAGCGCGGGCTAAGAAAAGAAGTGATGACCTGGGTCTGAGCAACATTTGGTTCATCCAAGCAAATCTGGACTATTTTACAGGGAAGTTTAATATTGGGGTAAGTTACTGAGATGCTTCCACATCAGATTTTTTAAATAAGAGAAAATGGTATATAGTACACCATTTGAACTAGTAAAAAATAATCAAGCTCATTGCCAAACAAGAAAATGACTATTATATAAATTTCACTTTGATTTAGTTGAATATTACTGCCTTTTCATAAAAAGAGAAAGATTTATGTTCTTAAAATTAATTCTCAGGAAGACTGGGGAATACATATTTTGATCCATATTTGGAAGTGATTTAGCAATGATAATAATAAATAATGGACTGGGGAAGGGGTAGAACTCTATAGGAAGAAGAAAGCAGATGAGATTACACTCAGAAAATTCAGCAGTGCTTGTGATGACCAAAAGCCTCTCCCCAACACAGTCTATTTTTTAATACCAATAGTCCATCAGTTGCAATCTGGATCAGTGGAAGAAATTTCCATACTGACAAAAATCACAGATCATTGAATATATTTGTATATTCTACCTATGATGCTCCATGGCTCAGAATCTTAGAGCATCTCAGTCTCTTAAGAATCAGTCAGTCATCAGGCATCAAACTTATGATGTGCCCAACACTATGTTAGGCACTGGGGTTACCAATACAGTAACCGAATCAGTTCCTTCTCAAAGGTGAGCCAAGGGCCAGTAGAGAGATAAGTCATGGCCTGTGTATCGTTGGTGGTGTTGGAGATCATGGAAGAAATGTAGAGTTGCCAGTGGAGGTGTCCCAGTCACAGAGCACAATAGAAAAGTAACCGATGGCCAGCCCAGGTACTTCATGACCTGTTCTAAGACTTCCTATCCATATCAACTCACAGAACAATTGAACTAGTGAAGAAGTATCAGTAATGTGGATAATGTAATTATTTTAGCAGAAAATTCAACTTGGCATGGTTCTGTTCAAATGTGACAATTTTTTGATTGATTTGTATTAAGCATGAGCCTAAGCTAATATATTTGGCCCAAGAGGAATAACAAGTCATATTTGTATGATTTACATGCTTTGTGCCCCAGTAACCTTACACTCCTTGAGAGTAAGGACTGTTTTTGCCTGTGTTTGTATCCCAAGTGCCTGACAGTAGGGATAAATGTTTATTGACTACTTTCATGTCATTTTTTTTTTGCACAAAAGATAGAATAAATTATACGGTGCTTAGTCTGGGCTTCATTTAAACAATATTACAGTTAATTCCAAGTCATGTGTTCTGCTTATCCTGCGTAATATTGAGTGAGAACCCAATCTGCTACAGAAAAATGTGTCCAGAAAAGTAAAAAAGCAGAGAGGATAATAAGGTACAGAGCCAGAGGTGCTCAAAAAATGTGGCTTTTCATGAAAAGAGGAAACCTCATAATGAATAAAAGAGAATCTTCAACCCGTGTGCTGCAAATTAAACAGTGCTTAGTTCTCTTAAGCTTCTCCGTGTTGAAGTGGACCAGGTTTTATGTGTGGCATCACTTAGATATTCTTATTCGAAACAAACTAGAATTTAATACTCTTTGGGTAGCCACAATTACTGGCCAATAGAGAATTTCCCCAAAGGCCTAACTAAAAATGGCATGTTCCTATAGCCAGCAGTAATGAAAATCACAAGGTTAAAAAGGAGCTCATTTTATTGCCCTCTCTGAAGACAAGGCTACAGACATGCTAAGGCTATTTAAAAATGTTTTTTGAATCCCAGAAACAGATATTCTAGAATGATTTCCTAATAACTAAGATCCTATTCCATTATAACTCCAGTGATGCTTATGTTTCCTTCTGTTTTGCTCAGCTGGTGCTAGAATCTTCAAGAGGTCTGAGTCAGATATCAAGTAGGTCAATAAGAGAACCACACTGAAGGGTACACATTGCCGTAACAGTGCCCTAGCTTCTGATGATGTGTACTGCTAGTCGAGTAACTATGTGGTCACCATTGAGGAAGACTGTGGCAACCCAACTCCTCATTGTGTTCCTGGTCTCATGTAGTATTTCACTTCATAGCAGAACTTACTGGTATAGTGTTTAGTCTGTCAGGTAACCCTTCCTTGATGATTTGTCCTCAACAAGTTTTACAATAAACATTTATCTTGGAGAGGAAGGATTGAATTGCTGGTTTGTAGAGCATATTAACATAGATTAATGGGAAAAAAAATCACTAATCACTTAACTATGTGTAGGCACTGTGCTAAACCCTGGTATACCACTTGAAAACGGAAAATAGTCCTTACCTTCAAGGAGCTGACACTCTAATGGGAGGTCAAGCCTATAAAGGAGGAGTGGGAGAGAGAGATTTTGGACAGGGAAGTTATAAGAAGAGTGAATAGCATCATTGAGGAGTTGGCTAACAGGCCCTTTCTAGGAAGGTTAGATTTGATTCTTGTTCACAGTGCCAGAGATGAAGGCCAAAGGAAGGGGAATGCGGGTGATGTTGTTATGAGGGGCAGCATGGAATCCAGATGGCTTAAAGAACAGCAGCGTAGGGGTCTTGGTGGAGCTTGAAATGGTGAAGAATAATGTGGTGGGGGGGGGTGCATAGGTGGATTTTTCTCACCTACTGCCTCACTTAGCTATATGGAATTGTACACCCCACCACCAGTAGTCAAGCTCAGCCTTTTTTGGGATTAAGGTCCACTCGTGGAATAAAATTTCTCATATCCCTGCTTTTGTCTGGATGCCAGAGTTTGGATATAACTTACCCCTGTAGATTGTGCTGGTAACTTTTACATCTGTTAGTGTCTCCATTTTGATCTAATTATGATTTTGTGAAATATATCTATGAGGTTTTTAATAATAATAACAGCCAGTAGCATTTATGTAGTGTTTTAAGTTTTGCAGTACATTTTACATACTTGATCTACTATAGTAATAGTAAGGACTATTTTCCTTTTTCAAGTGGTATCCCAGGGTTTAGCCATCACTTGATCTACACAATAACCCTTTTTTTACAGATAAAGGCACATGGAAGGTCAGTGACTTATCCAGGATCACACAGCCAGTAAGTAACAGAGGCAGGATTTGTTCTCAGGTCTTCCTGGCTCCAAGTCCAGTGCTCTGTCCTTTATGCCACCTAAGAGCCTAGACCATATGTTTTGGGGTAAAAATCTTATATGTTTGAGGAAGATAACTGCTTATCCTGTCAAATGGTCATGAAAAACCAGCAAGTCCTGTTATAGAGTTCTGATTTAATTATTTGATTTTAAAATATTTGGGCGTAAGTTCTTCTAGGCTTTTTCTTTTGTTTGGCCTGAAATCACTTTAAGCAGTCTAGCTGACTTTTCATACAGTGTGTGATCTATCACTAGTGTAACATGTGAGGTAGGCGCCTCACACCTGGATACTTGGTTCCTTCACACTGTGGGCTGGCCTCATTATTCTGATCGGCCCTTACTCTGGCAGATCTGGATTCCTAGGGATGGGCCCCCACACAGCTACTCTCAACCTTGATCAGGGTCATGGAGATTACCCTGTTTTCATTCCATTTAAACAAAACCAGACGCTCACAGTGATGACACACGGGATCTTAAACATAACGGATATCTTAGCAAGAGACAAAAATAATAATGCCACATGTGCAGACAAATTAAAGCAGACGAAAGAATATATCGAAGTGCAGGCGGTCAGTAGACACTGATTAGGCCTACTCTGTGTGCCAAGCGCCCAGGACAGAGAAAAAGGAAAAAGATAGTCCCTGACCCCGAGGACCTCACAGCCTACAGGAGGAGGGCACATGCGAGCAGCTGCGTACCAACAAGATAGAGACAAGGCAGATTAAAGACCACCAACAGGTGGAAGGTGCTAGAATTAGAGGGGGGCAGGAAATGCCCATCATTATCTGGCGGGGAGGGTGGGTACAAACAGAAACCTGGCAGAACAGGAGAAGCCTCTCTCTCATGCTTTTGTCCCATGAGCTCTGATCTCTCAGCCAGCCAGAGGAAGCCTTGTGCAGCTGCCCGGGTGCCTTCCTCACCCAGCTCTGCAGGGCTCTGACCCCGCTCCGATTGGAGTGTCCTGGGATTCAGAGCTTTGCCTTTCACTGAGGATATGGAAGAACTACCTGGTGTCCTCTATGAAATCAGCAGTTGGAATTCTGCGTCTCTTTGTATCCCTAGTGCTTAACACAGTGACTGGCACTTAGTAAGCATGCATGAAATGCTTTATTGACCAACCAGCAGTCTTTATAGAGACTCCATAGTACTCAGTATTATGATTTCTTAAAAAATGTTGACATATTCTATCTTAAAAAATGGTAAATGCCAGTTTAACAGGCTTTGCTCCTAATACTTTTACAAACTTTACATTGTGAATTTTTTTTCTATATTCCAAAGAAGCCTCACCCTACATTCTTTACATGATGATTTGAGCCTTTTTACTTATGCCCCAGTTAATTTTCTGTTTTCTGCAAGCAAACTTGTGCAGGAGAAAAGAAAACCATTTCTTTACATGTAGATTTTTCTCAGTCAGTCCAATAAGATCTTCATGACCCTTTTTGGGGTTTGCTTGGCAAAGATACTAGAGTGGTTTACCATTTCCTTCTCTAATTCATTTTGCAGATGAGGAAACTGAGGTAAATAGGGCTAAAGTGACTTGCCCAGGGTCACAGATAGTAAGTGCAACCAGATTTGAATTCAGGAACCTGAGTCTTCCTGACTCTAGGCCCCAGTGCTCTGTCCACTATACAACCCAGCAGCCTCCATACAGAGATTTTAGCAGTTTGGTGTGTGTTTTTTTTAATCAAAGTTCTTTTCCTTCTCCTTTCAGGCATCAAATCTGTGAAAGAAGCAGTACCTTCCATCCTTTATCAGTTCATTAAATCTTTTTTTTCTTTGTGCAAAAGCCCCTTTTCTCCCTCTTTCAGCACCAAAGTGCTCCATAGGAAAGAATACTACCTTTAAGGGCTTTAAAGATTAGAAAAATGGAAATTAAAAAAAAAAGTCTGAGGTATCACCCTATACCTATTAGAGAGGACAAATGCTGGAGGGGATGTGAGAAAATAGAGACCACCTTAATCTGCCTTGCTCTAGATTTCAGGCAGCTTGACAAGAGTCTAAGTAACTTGGCAATAGGTTTCTTTTTTCATATATATAACATTTAAATTTTTTAAAACTTTTTTAAAATTTTGGGTTCCAAATTCTGTTCTTCCCCCACCCCTCCCCAGTCACTGAAAAGGCAAGCAGTGTGATACCTGTTATACATGTGAAACCATGCAAAACATTTCCTTGTTAGCCATGTTGTGGGGGGGAAAGAGAAAGTGAGAAAATTGCACTTTAATTTGTAATCAGAGTTCATCAGTTCTCTCAGGAGGTGGATAACAGTTTTTATTATGAATCCTTCAGAATTGTATTGATCACAGTAGCTGAGCTTTCACAGTCCGTTATCATTACAGTATTGTTGTTACTGTTTATGTCGATCTCCTTGTTCCACTCATTTCATTTTGCATCAGTTCATATATGTCTTTCCAAGTTGTTTTTTTAAACAATCCCCCTCGTCATTTCTTATACCATAATGGTATTCTATCACAGTCATCTACAACAACTTGTTCAAACATTCCCCTGCTGGTGGACGTTCTCTTAATTTCCAATTCTTTGCCACTACAAAATGAGTTGTGATAAATATTGTATTTGTACAAATTATGTTTGTACAAATAAATAATGTATTTGTACAAATATTTGTGCATATTAGTCCTTTTTCTTTTATCTCTTTAGGATGTAGACCTAGTAGTGCTATTGCCAGGTCATAGGGTATGCACAATTTTGTAGCCTTTTGGGCATAGATCCAGATTGTTCTCCGGAATGGTTGGACCAGTACACAGTTCTATCAGTAGTTTATTAGTGTCCCTATTCTCCCACATTCCCTCCAGCATTTGTCATTTCTAATAGTTATAGGGTGGTACCTCAGACTTTTTTTTAAATTTCCATTTCTCTAATCAATAATGATTTAGAGCAATAAATCCCTTGACCATTTATCATTTGGGGAATTGTTCTTATTTTTATAAATTTGACTCATTTCCCTATATGTTTGAAAAATCAGGCCTTTATCTGTGAAATTTGCTTTAAATTTTTTGATATTACTTCCTTTTCCATGGTACCTTTTATTACACTTTCCCTGATTATTTTTTTAAATTAGGTCTATTTTTGCTTTACCTCTGTCTGAGATCATGATTGCTAACCTGCCTTTTTTACTCTGGCTGAAGCATAATAGATGCTACTCCTTAACGTATTTTATTTTATTTTATTTTTTAAAAATTAAATTGGTTTATTTACTTTTAGTTTACACTGTTCAGTTCCACAGTCCTTTGAGTTTCAGATTTTTTTCCTCCTCCCTCTTCTCCGCCCCCATCATGGTGGCATGCGCTCGAATATAGGATCTACAAATATCTTCCCAGTAATCATCAGTCAGGTTGTAAAGCAGGATTATAACTGATGGAATGATCAATGGAAAAGAGGAAACAAAACAAAACAAGAAAAAGAAACACAGCAAGTAATTTGTTTCAATCTCCATTCCGACTCCATATCTCTTTCTTTAGATGTAGATATCTCTTTCCATCATGAGTCTTTTGGAGTTGTCTTATAACCTTACATTGCTAAGAGGATCCCAGTCTATTGAAGTTAGTCATCACACATATGTTGTGTCTGTGCTTTTGTACAAATTTTTCCTGGCTCTTCTCACTCAGCATCAGCTTATATAAGTCTCTCCAGGTTATTATGAAGTCTGTCTGCTCCTCATTTGTCATAGCACAATAGTGTTCCATTACATTCATATACCACAGCTTGTTCAGCCATTCCCCAATTGATGGGCATCCCCGTTTTCCAATTCTTTGCCACCACAAAAAAGAGCCACTATAAATATTTTTGTACGTAAGGGTTCTCTTCCCATTTCTCTGATCTCTTTGGGATATAATCCTAGAAGTGGCATTGCTGGGTCAAAGGGTATGGACTTATTTATAGCCCTTTGGGCATAGTTCCAGATTGCTCTCCAGAATGGCTGGATAAGTTCACAGCTCCACCAACAATGCATTAGTGTTCCAATTTTTCCACATCCATTCCAGCATTTATAATTTTCCTATTTTGTCATCCTAGCCAATCTGGCTGGTGAGATGTGGTACCTCAGAGTTGTTTTGATTTGCATTTCTCTAATCACTAGTGATTTGAAACATTTTTTCATATGCTTATAGATATCTTTAATTTCATCCCATTTATCAATTGGGAAATGACTTGTATTCTTATAGATTTGACTCAATTCTTTGTATATTTTAGAAATGAGGCCTTTAGAGACCCTGGTTGTAAAAATTCTTTCCCAATTTTCCACTTCCCTTTTAATCTTGGTAACATTGGCTTTATTTGTACAGAAGCTTTTTAATTTAATTTAATATAATCAAAATTATCCATTTTGCATTTTATAATGCTCTCTAACTCTTGTTTTATCATGAAGTCTTCCGCTCTCCATAGATCTGACAAGTAAACTATGACTTGCTCTCCCAGATTACCTACAGTATCAGCCTTTATACCTAGATCATGCACCCATTTCGACTTCATTTTGGTATACGATGTTAGATATTTTATCTATGCCCAATTTTTGCCATACCATGTTCTACTTTTCCGAGAAATTTTTGTCAAACAGTGCGTTCTTATCCCAAAAACTGGGGTCTTTGGGTTTATCAAACAGTGG
The DNA here is from genome assembly GCA_028627135.1 of Pseudochirops cupreus. NCBI lineage: Eukaryota > Metazoa > Chordata > Mammalia > Diprotodontia > Pseudocheiridae > Pseudochirops > Pseudochirops cupreus. The sequence continues at coordinate 171,274,508 of CM053583.1, read as the reverse complement.
ATTACTATAGTTATTGGCTGCTGAATCTCATGTACCCAATCTATTCCATTGATTCACTACTCTATTCCTCAGCCAGTACCAAGTAGTTTTGATGATTGCTGCTTTATAATACATAATAAAATCTGGTATGGCTAGGCCACCTTCCCTACCATTTCTTTTCATTAATTGCTTTGATATTCTGGACCTTTTGTTCTTCCAAATGAATTTTGCTACTTTTTTCTAGCTCTACACAGTAATTTTTTGGTAGATTGATTGGTATGGCATTAAATACGTAATTTAATTTAGGTAAAATTGTCATTTTTATTATATTAGCTCAACCCAGCCATGAGCAATTGATGTTTTTCCAGTTAGTTAGATCTGACTTTATTTGTGTGAAAAGTGTTTTGTAATTGTGTTCATGTAAGTCCTGGGTTTGTTTTGGCAGGTGGATTCCCAAATATTTTATGATGTCTACAGTAACTTTAAATGGAAGTTCTCTTTCTTTCTCTTGCTGTTGGATTTCATTAGAAATATATAAGAATGCTGAAGATTTATATGGGTTTACTTTATATCCTGCAACTTTGCCAGATTTGTTTATTATCTCAAATAGTTTCTTACTTGATTCTCTAGGATTCTCTAAATATGTCATCATATCATCTGCAAAGAGTGATAGCTTAGTCTCTTCTTTGCCTGATTTGATTCCTTCAATTTCTTTTTCTTATTGCTACTGCTAACATTTCTAGTACCAAATTGAATAAGAGGGGTGATAGTGGACATCACTGTTTCACCTCTGATCTTACTGTAAATGCTTGTAGCTTATCCCCATTACATATACTACCTGCTGATGGTTTTAGATAGATGCCATTTATTATTTTAAGGAAGACTCCATTTATTCCTATACTTTCTAGTGTTTTTTATAGGAATGGGTGTTGTATTTTGTCAAAAGCCTTTTCTGCATCTATTGAGATAATCATATGGTTTCTGTTAGTTTTGTTGTTAATGTGATCAATTATATACTGATAGTTTTCCTGATATTGAACCACCCTTGCATTCTTGGAATAAATCCTACCTGATCAAAATGCATTATTCTCATGGTGATTTGCTGTAGTCTTTTTGCTAATATTTTATTTAGAATTTTTGCATCTATATTCATAAGGGAAATTGGTCTCTAATTTTCTTTTTCTGTTTTGTCTCTTCTCGATTTAGGTATCAGTACCATATCTGTGTCATAAAAAGAATTTGGTAGGACTCCTTCTCCAATTTTCCCAGATAGTTTGTAAAGTATTGGAGTCAATTGTTCTTTAAATGTTTGTTAGAATTCACTAGTAAAGCCATCTGGCCCTGGAGATTTTTTTCCTAGGGAGTTTATTGATGGCTTGTTCAATTTCTTTTTCTGAGATGGAGTTATTTAGGTAGTTTATATCCTCTTCAGTTAGTCTGGGCAACTTGTATTTTTGTAAATATTCATCCATCCATTACCATATTTTAAATCTATGTGTGTCTTTCTGTTTCAAGTGTGGTTCCAGTAACCCGCATATTGTTGGATTCTGGTTTCTCATCCATTCTCCTATATATTCTATTCACAATTCACAGTTATAATTACTGTGTATTTACCTCTATCCTATTTTCTTCCATTTATCCTTTTTTTCTTTTTATCCTGAACCCCCTCAAAAGTCTGTTTTACTTCTGAGCAATGATTCCCTTTATATTCCTTCCTTTTTATCATGATCTGCTCCTTTATGCTCTTCCTCTCCTACTTCCCTTGAGTAAGATAGATTTCTACACCCAATGGTGTGTATGTGTATATATATTTTCTTCTCTTTTTGAACCAGTTCTGATGAGAGTGAGGTTAAAATATTGTCCCCCCCATTTCTTTTTTCACTGTAAAATCTCTCCCTTGCATACCTCTTTTATGTGAGATAATTTTCCCCATTCTTCCTCTCCCTTTTTTTCCCAGTGCATCCCTTTCTCACTCATTCATTTTTTAGATCATCCCAACATCATCAGCTCACACTCATGTTCTCTGTTAGACTCCATCTACCTGCCCTAACAATGATAAAGTTCTTGGGAGTTACATATATCATTTTCCCATATAGTAATGGAAACAGTTTAACCTTATTTAATTCCTTAAGATTTCTCTTCCATGTTTTCCTTTTTATAAGCTTCTCTTGAGTCTTGTATTTGAATAAAAATTTTCTATTCAGCTCTCTAGTCCTTTCATCAGTAATACTTGAAAGTCTTCTGTTTCATTAAATATCATTTTTTTCCTCCTAAAGGATTATACTCAGTTTTGCTGGATAGGTTATGCCTGCTTGTAGTTCTTGATCCTTTGCTTTCCAGAATATCTTATCCCGAGCCCTTCACTCCTTTAACACAGAAGCTCCTTGTGTGCTCCTGACAGTAGTGCCATAATATTTGAATCGTTTCTTTCTGCCTGCTTGAATTATTTTCTTTTTGACATGAGAGCTCTGGAATCTGCTTATAATATTCCTGGGAGTTTTCTTTCCAGGATCTCTTTCAGGAGGTAATCAATAGAGTCATTCAATTTCTATTCTACCCTTTGGATCTAAGATATTGGGGTGGTTTCTTTGATTATTTCTTGAAATATGGTGTCTCAGCCCTTTCTCTGGTCGTGGCTTTCAGTTAATCCAGTAATTCTCAGATTATCTCTCCTTGATCTGTTTTCCAGGTCAAATGTTTTTCTCTGTGATAGTTCACACTTTCTTCTATGTTTTTTTCATTCTTCTGATTTTGTTTCATTGTTTTTGATGTTTCATGGAGTCATTATCTTCTATTTACCCAATTCTAATTTTTAAGGGATAATTTTCTCCAGGGAGCTTTTGCACCTCCGTTTCCATTTTCCTTTTTTAAGAAATTATTTTCCTCAGTGATTTTTTTTTTGTGCCTCTTTTACCATTAGTCCAATTCTGGTTTTAAAGTTGTTACTTTCTTTAATGTTTTTGGTGCCTCTTTTACCAAACTATTAATTGTCTTTTCACAATTTTCTTGCATCATGCTAATTTTGTTCACCAATTTTTCCTCTTCACTCTCATCTCCTTCTTTAACTCTTCCAGGAATTCTTGTGACACCTATATCCAGTTGGCATTTTTCTTTGAGACTTTACTTGTAGCCAGTCAGTGCCAGCTCAGGGTGTCCTGTAATCTCCTTCTGAACAGTTGTACAACTCCCTTACTATTTCTGAGTTGAGGATTCCCAAAGCTGCTGGTGCAGCCACTGCAAGGCCTACGCTGCTACTGCTGCCCCATGCTGGCTCCCATCCCAGGGTCACAGGCCTCTCCTGCCAACCTCTTAACTTGCCTTAGGCTGGAAATGTTTTTTTCCCTGACCATATGTTGGCCCTGCCACTACACAGTTTGATTTGATGTGTTATTTTAAAGTTGTTTGGAGGGGAATATTGAGAGAGTTCTGCTGGGTTGCTGCCATCTGACAACAGCTTTCTCAGGGCCCTTTTTGCACCAGCATTCTCTGGTTCTTTGTTCTCTATAATGTCAGCATCTATTCTCCTCACTCCTTTGCTGGGCTTGGTTGGGATCATTGGGTCTTTTAGTCAGGTCTGTCTCAAATTATCTGCCCCACTGTGGCCTCAAGTATCATGGGTTGCCTTTGGTCCCCTCAGTAGCCCTATCACTTCAGTGCCCATCTGTTTTTTGGATGCATCCTTGTCTTAACAGACAACGGCCAGCCCTTTTCCTCTTCAAGACAAAGGGCTCGATTACCAGCCCCCCAGATCCCACAAGCCAGAGCCCTCCTGCTGAAACCCAGTGTACTCTTTTCTAGCACTGTGTTCAGATAACACAATAGTAAGGGAAATGTTATTTTAAGAATCCTCCCAGAATCAACATCATCTGTCTTGAGAACATAGCAGTAGAAAGACTCAGTAAAGCTGGCACATACTGAGGTTGGACAGACTCCATTAATGGGGACTTGAGGGACTGAGATAGGAGGCTGTAGATTTTGCCAGAAGCAGTAGGGGTCAGTAGAGACCTCACTCTGTCCTGCCCGAGAGCCAACTATAATCTGCTGGGGTGGTAGAAACTAGGGAGGAAGAACACAGTCCTCAGAGATCCAGCAGGGCCCGAGCCAAGGAAGCAGAAAACAGACACTTACAAAGGGGATCTGAGGTCAGAGCAGACAGATGGAATAAGTAGCTGACAACGCCGGGAGAGAGTAAGGAGGCTCACAGGGCTAAGAAGCAGGTGGGAGGTCAGCCCTGGAAGGGAGGCGGGGCTAAAAGTCATGGGCAAACTGCATTCATCTGTCTGCCATAGGAAAGGGAGGGGAGCGAGAGCATTTTGATACCATCAAGAGGCCTCTCTCTCTTTTTAATTTTAAATTTAATTTATTTCACTTAACAACAATCTATTTTTTGCCCCTCCCACCTCACCCACCACAGTTGAAAAAAGAAAAACAAAACCCTTGTAAAAACTATGTGCGTTCAAAACAAATCTCCAATTTGGCCATGTCCAAAAAATATGTTTCAGTCTGCATCCCAAGTTCCTCATCTTTCTATGAGATGGCAGGCAGCATTTGTGATTGTGGGTCTTTTAGAGATGGGGCTACTAGGAAGAGTCTGTCCAAAAGGAGGTCTGTGCCTAGGACCTCATAAACTGAGTCCAGTGCAAGTTGGGTAGACTGAGCAACCCAGTGAAGCAGACCTGAGTTCAAGTCTCTCCTGTGACATCCTGTTACCCTGGGCATGCCTCTCAAGTTGCCAGGGCTATGGGCAACTTTCTAAGACTCCAGTTACAGACCATACCTGCATTGGTAGAGCGGGATTTTTCCTAAACCAGTGACATCATGGTTCCAGTTCTCTTCTTTTCATGTTGAAATCACATAGCCTGTATAATAATATCATTTCGGTCATGGAGAGAAAGAGCCTAAGATATTAAGCCATCCATCTCAAGGATCCTACTTTATAGCACAGTTTAAATGACTGCAAGCAGTGTATTTTTAGCCCAGTCATCTAAAGCGATTGGTTAATAAAATAGAGCAAAAAGTTCTTATTCCACGATGCTTTTCTAGACTTGATGAAATAGACTTGGTTGAGTTTATAGTGACTGCTGACTTAAGTACCACAACGAGGATCTCATTCAGTTTATTTTATGGACATGTAGAATGAATGTTAAATGTTACCTGTTTGGCTTTTTGGTTATCCTTGTGATGAAAGTCACCTGGTAAGGTTTGTTCTATAACTGTTAAAATGTACATGGAAAGCAAGCCAGGTATTTAAGTGTCTGCCATAGTGCATAGAGCCCCAGGCCTGTAGTCAGGAAAACTCATCTTCCTGAGTTCAAATCCAGTCTCAGGCACTTAACCAGCTCTATGACTGTGGGCAAGTCACTGAACCCTGCTTTCCTCAGTTTCTCATCTGTAAAATGAGCTAGAAAAGGAAATGACAAAACGACTCCAGTATCTTTGCCAAGAAAACCTTAAATGGAGTCACAGTGTCAGACAGAACTGAAACAGCAAAAAACAACAAAAATTTTGCTAGACGCTATGCTAAGCACCAGCAATACCAAAAAAGGTAAAACCAGAGACATCATGAAAGCCCCTATGTACAGACAAGATATATATGGGATACATTGGAGAGGGAAGGCCAAAGAATTAAGGGGATCAGGAAAGCCTTCTTTTAGAAGATGGGATTTTAATTGGTATTGAAGGATCCATCAAAGTATGAGATCAGAGGGAAAATCTGATTTTCATATAACCTCCAAATAGTGTAGTCTTTTTTTTTAAACCAGAATTAGGCCTCTATAATTTAGCTGCCAAAAGACAAAAATGGTAAAGAAAAATTTAAAAGAGTGATATATGCCTTTGTGGTCATATTAGCTCAAACTGGATTGGTTTAATATACTAAAAAGAGGCCAAGAATTAGAAAACTTTTAACAGCGTCTGACTTTTTAAGCTGTGATTTTATGATCTCTTCTAGACCTTTAAGCACAACTAATTTTACAAAGCCCAAGAGGGAGAGGGTGATTCACAGAGCTCTTGGAAGAGGCTCATTTGAGGGTCAGCCCCACCAAAAATCCCTCTGAGCTGATAGGTCTGGGCTTCTGTGGCAGTACTGTTGTCCTGGGCCAAGAAGCATAGGAAACCCAAGACTGTGCTTTGAGGTACGGGAAGTCCTTTGTTCTGTGGTTTGTGATGTCAGGAGGCCTCATTATGTCATAATGTGATCTGTGAGGCCTGACATAAAATCAAAGCGTTGAAACTTGAATGGAATTTCAGGAAACTGCCAGGGTTACAAAGGACCTCTAAAAGAAATTGTTTCCTGAAACTGTAAAGAGGCTTTGGTTATTTAAGGGCATGTTTGTATTGGCCTATTTCTCAATTTCAGAGAATTGCATGTTATAGTGGAAAGAACACTGCCTCCAGAGTCAAAGCCCTGGGTTCAAATCCTGCCGCTGATGCTTAATATCTGTTGTGACCTTGGGCAAGGTACTTACCCTTCTTTTGACTCAGGTTTCTCATCTTTATGCTGCAGGCTTTGGACAGGATGGCCTCTGAGGTCCCGTCCAGCTCTTTATCTAGAGATTGACATTAGATGCACTCTGGCTTCTGAACCTCTTGTACAAAGTCTGTACGAAGTGGTGTTAACCAGTATAAGTGAGAATAATGTTGATATGTCATCCAGAGGATTTAGCCCCGCCACCCTCAAAAGAGTCATTCAACACTTTTTAAACCTCCATTTCACTTGCATGTTGAATGATAAATATTAGAACTACCTTTACAAAACAAACTTGGTGAATTCCCTAATGAGACCTCATTAGGCAGGGTTTTCAGAGCAGCAGTATTTTGACTGAGAGCATCTAATTTTTTAGTAATAACTCAACATGGTTATATCTTCTTTGAAAATACTGTTATCTCCACATTGCATGTTAATTTTCTTCTAGTAGGTTTTTTCGTAGGGGGTAGGATTGTTGTTAAATTTTTCTGTAATTCTTATTGTTGGGGTATATGGCAAATGAACTAGAATTATAGACACAAACCAGAATTAGTCTTAGTATCAAGAAAATAATTTGCCTCAGAGAGACATTTGAAGGACTGTCAGCATACAAATCAGACTAGATATATCAGGTGCTCTAAGTCTTGGGTTCCATCATTCACTTATACGCAAGGAAAAAATGAGGACCACGCTGTATTAGAAATCCATTAAAACCTCATTAGGCCATGATTTGTGAGCTTTCAAACCAGCTGAGCCTGAGTTTTACCTGTGCTTAGCAAGCTCTTTCTTCATAGACAGTACAATGACCAAGACCACAGAGGGAATGTTGAAAACCCTTGAAGTTAGATCCAGCTATTTTTAAGAATTTTTAAAGCATCATCATTTAGATAGGAAAAATACATATTGTGATTATAAATCAGTTAACACGTTCAGTAAAACAGGGCTTTCAAAAACCTTTGCTAGGCAGTGGTAGTTCATAGGATCCCAGATCATAGGATCGTAAAAGCTGAAAGGAAACTTGATGGCTCTCTTGTTCAAACCCCTCATTTAACAGATGAGGAAACTGAGGCTCAGCAAGCTGACAGATTGTCCAAGATCACACAAGTAAGTATCAGAGGCAGAATCAGAATAAACAAATGAAAGAATTAAGTTTTTCGATCTGATTTGATTTGTCACATGTGGTAAAAAGTGGTCAATATAAATTTCTTCAAAAATCATCAATTCAGGCTTTCCGATTCAGCCTGACGTTACTCCAAAGTTAGAGAAGATTTATTTTGTTTATTTCATAAAGGTATTATTTTTTCTTCATATTATAACTTTGATTAGGCTTAACTGCTTTAAATTGCATTAACATAAAATCACACTCCTTGTAAGTGTTAGCAGAGAGATGTTTACCAATGCCCTACAGCCTTGAGGGAGACTGGGAGTGTTGGGAAGGATTCTGAACACCCTTTCACAGTGTCTTAGGCACCATATTTTAAAACCTGGCACTTGGATGTTTTGACTTGTCCAACTATTGATTATAACAGGGATTATGATTTTAGTAAGAATAGTAAGAAATAGTAAGAATAGTAAGAAACAACTAGGAATCATGTTTTTCATTCTTCAGCATATGCACCTGCACAAACCTGAACTGATCATGATTTGATTGCCATAGTGTCAAGGTGGCTTATAGAAAACATTTGCAGTAGTGTTAGTGCTTTGGATCCAGGTTCTTCTGAAATTTGATGCCATGACTTTAAATTTTAAAATATTGCTTAATTGCAGTCACATGTCATTCTTAATAAAATAAGCATGCCTGAGAATGTCTGCAAAAGTGGGTCTGTGATTATCCAATTCAATTCAATTCACCAAGTATTTATTAACCTATACTAGGTTCTGGGGCTACAAAGAAAAAAGAGAATCACCTCTTGCCCTTAAGAACCTTCCATTCTACCAGGGAGAGGGGTAGAAGCAACATGTGCACAAATAAATTCAAATTATTTGCAAAATGATTTCAGGGGGAGGAAGACCCTAGCAGCTGTGAGGGCATCAGAAAAGGTCTCATGTAGAAGATCATATTTGAGCTAAGATTTGAAAGGAGCTAGTAAATCAATAGCAAGTGACCAAAGGATGGGGAAGGGGATGACATTGCCCAAGAGCAGAACGTGAGGAGGGAGGGCAAAGACGGGGTCTAGGAAAGGGGATGGCCTGTGTGGGTAAAGGCAAGTAGGCCCATTAGGCTGGAATGTAGTAGTCGTGGACAGAAATAGCATAAAATCAGCCTACTTTTGTGAGTCATGAGACACACTGTGGTGTTATTATGGGGAGATGTGGACCACGGACATTGACGGAAGACATTCATGTTGCAACCAACCAGTCGAAAAGTGGGGGGGGGGGATGAGTAAATCCATTGATATCCAACATCACATGTCAGTATTGATGAATATTTCCGTGCCAGTCATAGCTAAGCAGTGACGCTTCTTTATTTGTGAGCTGTTGTTGTACGTATCACTCCTGCTGTAGCATCATGTTTAATGTGCAGGTTTATATTTTATTGGTGTTTAGCTGCTTAATTACAGCTTCATTCCTTAGTTATGTCCCTGGGTATAAAATTAGTGTAAGCATAAGCAAATGTGGAATGTAATCTAGTAATGATTTCAGTGCATAATTTATATAAGCCTTGTTTTTAGAAGTAGGGTTTTTTGAAATATATCTATAAAAAGGAAATTTGGGATATTTTTGCTATTACATTAAGAAGAAGCAGCATAAGCTTCTATAATCATCCCTAAATTAGCACAGAATTACCAATTTGGGGTATTAGTCTAAAATAAAAGGTAACTTTCTTAACTTTCAAGATTTGTTATTTTACCTCCTTTTTATTTAATAGCAAAATTGATTTGCATTATTGTTCTAAATGTTGACTACGTCTCTAAAAGAAAATTTCCTTGAAAGAAAACAAATAAATACTTGCATATGTATATAGAAAAATCACAATGGTTATAGACCACACTTGCATATTATACAGACCAGACTTGGGGGGTAGAGGATAGAGAAGAAAGTACAGACTGTATTGGGATCAGTATGGTATATACTTTTTCCTGACTTATGTCAAAAAAAAAAGGGTCATTTTGCCACTTGGGAAGAGTCTAGCCTTATAAAGTATCTGCAGACTTTGGGTGAAAGTCCATTTATTCTGAGTGGTAAAAGAATATAAATTTAACTCACTGTACATTGCCAAGGACTATGGTGTACATTTTCTGGGCTGTTAAATTTTATTGTATTTGCTCACAAGACTGGTATTGTCTTATACCAAAAACTTTTTTCTTAAATCTGTAAGTTCTATGTCCATATTGTAACATGAGAAGCAATATGGGCCTAGTGGATAGTCAGAAAGACCTGGGTTTAAGTTCTGCCTTTAATAAAGACCAACTGTCTGTAACTATGGGTAAGTCACAAATAATCTCTGAGAGCCTCAGCCAACATGCAGAAATTCTGATTTACAGGCTGGTAGCAAATCTTCATTGGTGGATTGAGTTTTGAGACCAGGAGTTCCCCATCAATGAAATCACAGGTCCAGATTCCCACCCCCACCCCAATCCACCACCCAAAAAAGCACTGTGACACAAAAAATGATTCCAGAAAGTGCAAGTTAAGGCTATTGTTTTTGCATTAGTATATGAAATAATATTTCAATAACATCTGGATCAGATATATTTGGGTTTAACACCTTGGTGTAGCAAATAAATTGACTTGTAAAATTTCACTCATTATATCTTCTCTCTTCATTCTGTATATGAGTGCTCCATAGGGAGAGGGAAGGCCCATAAGGATGGAATTCCTTGGGTCAATTCACTGAACCTGTCAGCTGAACCAGTTACTTGGCCTCATGGTCACCCAATAATGAGCAGATGAACTGAATTCCTCACATTTCGGCTTGTTGTACTGGGTCATAGCTTCACACTCAGTGTCTCAGAGCTTATTCTACAGAGGTTTAGAATCTGTTTTTACAGAAATGAAAACATTTTGCACTGTGTGCATTATTTTGATTAACTATCTGAGTTAAATGTCTCAAGTGTAATTAGAAAATGGATTCAGCTCACTGTGGAGGGGGATGGTTTAAGAAGAAAAAAACCCAAATGTATTTATCTTCTGCTCTTCCTTTCTCCCACATGAGACAATGAAGATAGAGTAGGTTGTGTTTTCTCCCCTTGTAGTTGTGAGCATCTGGTTAATTGCTTTTTCTCTCATGACAAGTCAGTGTTGGAGCTAGAAGTAGGACCTATAAATTCTTCCTTTGTCCCCAGAGCACTGCTTCAGGGCCCTGAAATGAGAGGAGTCACAGTGCCACCAGAGCGGAAATCACAGCCAGCATTTATAGGATTCCTTAAAGTAATGGCAGAGCACTGTAGGTTAACTCGTTCAATCCTCGAAACAGCCTTGGGAGGAAGAGTGCTCTGATCATTCCCACTTTACAGTTGAAGAAACTAAGGTAAACAGAGATTAAGTGGTTTTCTCAATGGTCACACAGCTACTAAGTGTCTGTAGCTGGATTTGAATTTAAGTCTTGATTCCAAGTCAAATGCTATCCATCTGTCTAGAAAGGAGAAAGAACATAAATGTGTAGATACTGTTCTACTCAATTACAGCTTGAGAAAAACTAAAAAAAAAATACTCTTCCAAGAATTACTCCATAACTAATTATTATAATAATGACAAATTATAAAATATAGCTTAATGTTATATGTTATATAAAAATGTTATATATTAAGTATATGATATAATGTTATATAATAGCCAAGAAAATCAACAGAATAAATGGTGTCATCCTTAGTCAAGAAGAGCTGTTGTCTTTGGCCTAGTTTTGCTACTAACTAGCTGTGTAATGAGCCTTTGGTCCCTCATTTATGAAATGAGAGTGTTGAACTACAATATGTCTAATCCAGCGCTAACTTTCCTTGGCAATGCACAGTTAGTTAACTTTGCATTATTTTACCACTCGTCATAAGCATGTGTGTTTATATTCATGGTACGTCATTGTAGAAAGCAGCCATTTACTAAGGTGGTCCGTGCCAAGGAGAGACCCAGAACAAGCAGCAGTAGCTAGCTACTCACAGGTTAGAGAAATAAACCTGAAATATGGAGTGAGTGAATGAGTGATTGCAAAAGAGAATTCCTAATAAGAAAAATCTCAGAGTAGGTGGGAGGAAGATGAGCTCCCATGTCTATAGAGGTGTGTGCAAGGCCTTCCTCCTTTTGGTTCTGCGGTTTCAGGCTTTTCCTGGATTTTAGGGGAGTCCCTGGATTTTGGTCTGTGGTCAAGCCTAGGTGTGCATTCAGTGTTCCAGGACAGCACGGAAGGTTTGTCTTTAAAAAACAGGATTTAAAAGTGTATGGGATGAGGAAAGGCCAAACAAATTGTGGTACATGAATAAAATAGAGAGTGACTGTGCCATAAGAAGCAATGGACATCGAGAATTCAGAGAAACCTGAAATACAACCAGGAAAACAATGTGCACAATTAGTGTAACAAAGTAAAGGGAAAGAATAATTAAATGAAACTGAATGCTGTGTAATTATAGTTTGCACACTTGGCCCTAGACAAAGAGGTCGAGGACCACATATATGACGTAAGACGCAGTCAGTGTCTTTGTTGGTTTTGCTGGACTTTTTTTTTCCTGTCATCTTCACTCCATTGTTTGGTTGGAGGGGTATGGAGAATTCTATTGGAAATTAATCATGTGCAAAAGCATGAATTTTTAAAAAGCTTAACCCCCAAAGTTGTTTAACTGAGTGGCCTCTTTTCTTCAACATCTCACACATGCTTTGGTATCTCGATGGTTCACCGGTTGGCATCAGTTTTCATTTCCCCTCATTTCTTCAGCCTTGCTACAGGTGAGCATGGCAATAGCTGTTCTTCCCCTGGAGGGAAAAGGAATCTGAATAGGGCATTTCAGAGTGTCAGAGAACCTCGGTGGTTAGTCTAGACCCCCTTGAAGAAGCTAGTAGCTACCTTCATAAGGTGTTGATCTCTTTCATGTGTAGGTCTGGCATCAAGCTCAGGAAGGCTCAGCCCGGAATTCTGATCCTGAGGTGGTTGAAGCTGCCAACAGCAGCTCTGAACTTTTAATGAAAGAAAGTCTAAAGGCTTTGGTCAAATCATTCTTCTTGGGTAGGTTCTGGTGCCAAAGGACCTCAAGGATTTCTGGGAGGAAGATTTAACAGAAAAGGATAATTTTCTGGACCTTGGGCTTTAGTTAAGGATCCTGGGCCTAAGGCATTTAACAAGCTTGGTGAAGGAAATAAGGGCCTGCACCTTCGAAGCAAAAAAATTTTATTCATTATTTTAGCGACTGCATTTTAAAATTTACCTTCATATGCTTTTAGCAGAACCATACACACTTAAGGTCATCTCTCAGGACATAGCTGAGCCAACTTCTGCCACATATATGTCTATTTGTGACTGTGTTTAATTTCTGCAAGTTTGTATATTTCCAGTTCAGCCCACAACATCCTAGAATTACAGTAATGGGGTCTTTTTATATTTTTTAAATGCTCTTTTCTTTTAATTTTTAGTTATTGCCATTCAGTGGTATGCTTTTCTAATTTTATTTTACATAAAGCCTGAATGTGATTTGCCTGCAAAAAGTCATTGAACTAAGGTTGCTCTCCTCTTTTCCTTGGGCCACTACATTCTGGGGATAGGGGAACTGGCTCCAGGTTCAATAGAAGAAAAAGCCTCTGTAAGTCTTGGATCATTTGTACAAGAATTTCTTATTATTCTGTTATTCTGTTAAAACTAAGTAAATAAATTCACTGCTGCACTTCAAAAAGAGAATGTGTGCCTGGAGGAGACAAGACCATATTATGGGAGTCAGCTGGCTAAAGTTTTTGATTACTTTAGGAAGATCAATTTGACATGTGAGTGAAGGATGAACTGGAATGAGGACATACTTGGGTCAGGGAGACCGACCAGCAGGCTACTGCAATGGTCCAGGAATGAGGTGTTGAGGGCTTGCCCAAGCATGGTGACAGAATAAGGGGAAAGAAAGAGACAAATATAAGAGATATTACAAAGGTAGAAAGGATAGGAGTTGGCAGCTGATTGAATATAGCGGTGAGAGAGTAGGAGTTGAAAAGAAGACACCTATGGGGCAGCTAGGTGGTGCAGTGAATAGAGCACTGGCCCTAGTGTCAGGAGGACCTGAGTTCAGATCCAGCCACGACACTAGCCATGTGACCTTGGGCAAGTCACTTAACCCCATTGCCCTGCCCTCCCCTGTTCAAAAGAAGAAAGAAAAAAGAAAATAAGACACCTAGATTGCAAGCCTGGGTGAGTGAAAGCATGGTGCTGCCTTCTGCAGTAATAGAAAAGTTAGGAAGAGGGAACATGGAAGGGTCAGGGGAGATGATGAGTTCAGTTTGGGACATTTTGTGGTTCAAGATGACCAGTAGACATACATGTACACCCCCATGTACATACACACAGATACACATGGACTCATCTTCTTGAAGAAACATTAGCTCACTATTATTTTCCAACAAGACATTTCCATAAGGTCTTCTCCATCTGTGTATTCTGACTTCTCTTTAAAATTAGTAAGAGTTTGGGCAATAGAAAGCAAAATTATAAATGAGAAGAACTTGTCCTAGGCTTTATACAGGATTCACAGTTTGTGTGTCAGCAACATGAAATAGAAAGTAAAAGTTTTCTGTGTTACCCACTCAGTGTAATAGCTGCCGGCCCCTGGGGTGCAGGGTCTTTAGGACTCTTGCTCCTCCACAGTAGATTATTTTCCAGATTCACTCTAATAGTTACACCTTTTCTCTACTACATATTGCCTGGATGAATAGAACTAAAGATCCTTAAAGGAAATATATGCCATGAAAGCAAATGGAACAAAAAACATGGTCAGAATTTGGTTTTCCCTTCGCAGATGATCAACAACAACAATTAAGGCTCTAATTATGAGATCTGCACCCAGCTTTTATTTGTGCCTTTTTCCAACAAATCCTTTTAAAATGTCTCACAAATTACTCTAAAATTCACAGTTAGTAAGATTACTAGTTTACACACTGCAATTTTAGCTTTTCTTCCTCAAGAACTTTCTCCAGGTTTTTCAAATTACATAAAATAACTTTTTTGCTTGGCGTTTCTTTATTGGTTCCAAATGACTGGATTTTGCACTGAAACACAGGATCGGGAGGAAGTGGGAGAGAATGGTATAATAAAAAGAGCAGTGGGCTGGGACCCCGGAGACCTGGATTGACATCTTGACTTTGCTAATTACCGGTCACTTAATCCTCTCTGAACCTCAGTACCCTTATGTCTAAAATGGGGATAATATCTACCTCCCAGGAGTCTTGTGATGAGAAAGTAAGATTGTGCATCTAAAGCAGCAGTTCTCAACCTGTGGGTTACGTTCAGTTTGTAACAATGAAAATACATCCTGCATGTCAGATATTTACGTTTTGATTCATAACAGTAGCAAAATTACAGTTATGAAGTAGCAACGAAAATAATTTTATGGTTGAGGGGGTACAACATGAGGAACTGTATTAAAGGGTCACGGCATTAGGAAGGTTGAGAACCACTGCTCTAAAGCATTTTATAATAATAAGATGCTGTCATGCAAATGAGCTCCTTGCTGATCTTGGAAAGTTGTGATCTTTCAGCCTGGTGAATTTTCCTCATTGATATGAATAAATCAAGATGATGATGATTTCTTTAGCCCTTTTAGGTTTACAAAGCATTTACAGACATTATTTCATTTCATCTTCACGACAGCTGGGTAAGCTATGTGCTGTTACACTCTTCGTCTTATAGATGAGTAAACAAACAGACTGATATGTTCCATGAGCTGGCCAGGGCTGCATGGGGACTGAGTGTCTGAGGCGCAATCTGAACATTGTTTCTTCCTAATTCCAAGTCCAGCACTCTTCTTATCCACTACATCAGCTCCTTGCTTCAGTATAACATATTTGATTGGACTATGTAATTTATAAGGTGTCCTTTGCAATGTTTTTAATAGGAAATGTTTAGTGAATAATGAGAATGTTTAGAAGCTTGGACCTTCCTGAGAGGTCAGTCCTTGCTGCTAGAAATTGTAAATCTTCTTAATGCAGTGGAAATGATTTCCAGGTAATCAAGATCTCATACAATTAACCCCATAAGAGAGCAATGAGTGTATCACTAAGCTTTGATTTTGTTTTCCAGGTGGCTTTGCATGCCTGTGGAGTGGCCACAGACATGGTAATTGAGCATTGCACCGAGGCTCAGGCTGCCTTTGTTACTTGCCCTTGCTGTTATGGTTTTATTCAGAACACCCTGAAGTTTACATTTCCACGAAGGTAAAATCAGGAGTCCAAGGTCAAATAAAAAAACAACTTGGACTCATGTATGCATGTATGTATGCATGTATGTATGTATGTGTGTATGTATGTATGTATGAAAAAAGCTGTCCCGCAGATTGAGGAATGGGGACTTAGTTTGCTGGAAATCATTCCTGTTTGAATTTAGAACCAAAGATAATTGGCAGTCATTTATTAATTCACCATCTTTATCCCTCCTTAAAAAAAAAGTACCTGTTCAGTGGAATTTGAAGTGGTTCTTTCATTGTTAGTTGATGTTATATGTGTTGTTCTTGCCTGTAGAGGCATAATTGAAAATGCTTAGACATATATACCTCAAACCAAAAGCTAGTGTTACTTGTAAATGGATAAACATTAGAAGCTTTCCTAGTATGATGAAAGGTAAAATGAAGATGCCCATTGTCACTATTTTATTTGACATAGAACTAGCTAGAAAGGCTAAATGCTAGCTATAACAATAAGACAAAATAAAGTAATTGAAGAAATAAGGATAGGCAAAGAGAAAGCAAAATTATTCCTATTTAAATATAATGAGGTTCCAGGGAGGTATCCAGCTCCCAATAGAGAGGTGACAGCTTCGGGGTGCAGATTTAAACAAATATTTTCTGGCTATGACTAGTGCCAAAATTTGTTTTGCTTAACTGTGCATACATGTTATAAGTGTTTTGTTTTTTATGTTGTTTTTCTCCCCGTGGGAAGTAGGTAGAAGGAAGAGAAAGTAGATTTTGTTCATTGAGAAAAATTAAATTAAAATATGACATGAGGATTAATTTAGGAAACATTAGAGAAACAATGAAAAATTAATTAAGACAATAATTTCAGTAAACTATAACCCCCCCAAAAAACTATCAGTTTCAGAAGAATAGCAGGATGAAAAATATGTCCTCAAAATTTTTCTTTCACTTTTTATTAAAACCCAGGAGGAAGAGATAGGAGGATAAATTCCATCTTAAGATGCATTCTTTTTGGGAATTTACTTGCCAAGACACTCAGCAGGATCAACTAAATAATTGGAGTATTCATTGTTCATGGTTAGGCTATACCAACATAATCAGTATCATAATACTATAAGCATAAAATACTATAATACTATATATATTACAATACTACAAATATAAAATACTATAAATAAAACTATATACAGAGTTAATGCTATACCATAAAAATTGTTTAAAAGGACACTTTCCAGAAATAAAGAAAATAGTAATAAAATTCATTTGGATTACCAAAATCAAGAACATCACTGGGACAAAAAGTAGAAAGAAGAGAGAGTTGGCACTGTCAGATTTCAAACCAAACTACAAGTTTGTAATTATTATCTGATATTAGATTAAAAAATAGAAAATTAGATCAATGGAGTAGACTAGAACATCTAGAAACAAATATTCCCAGCAGATTAAAAACAGCAGCACCAACTACTAAGGAAAAGATTTTTTATTTAATAATCACTTCAGGAAAAGGTGGAAAGGAGACTGATGAAAAAATAGATTGGTATCAGCATCTTATACTTTCTATCACAAACTCCAAATGGACAAACTCTCCAAATATTAATTTCCATCACTAAAAAAAAAAATAGAGAATTGAAAATGATGTGAGCAGGCAAAGTACCTAACCAGGAAGAGATCTTTATTTTGTTTTTAGTCCAGATCTAATTTCATCAGTGTCAGGAATTCCTAATGTGGAAACCTCCTGTACTGATTGAAGATTGGAAATTGATCAGCAACTGAAATCTTCTAGTAAGAATCATGAATGATTTCCAGCTCTAGCATTTCTGTATCTCTGAACACTGAAAAATTATTGAGGTCCTTAGGTTAAGACTGAAGTGACCTTTCCAGATACATGGAAAAATGCCAGGACATATTCATGACTCACCCTCAAATACAAAGAGCCAGTTTGTTAAGTACTTTGATCACATACTGAGAAGAGAAGAAATCTCCCTACTTCATCACACACACACACACACACACACACACACACACTAATACTTTGCTTCACCGATATTTTGAAAGACAATGCTTTGCAATCTTCTATCACAATACAAACTTGATCTATAATTTTTTATACCAAAATATGACAATTTGGTAAATTCTGACCTATCCAAATTAAAATCAACCACAAAATTAGTAAAATCTTGAGGATGTGCAGCATTTTCTTTAAAAAAAACTCTTAAGGGGTGGCTAGGTGATGCAGTGAATACAGCACCAGCCCTGGAGTCAGGAGGACCTGAGTTCAAATGCGGCCTCGGACACTTAACACAAAGCTAGCTGTGTGACCTTAGGCAAGTCACTTAACCACAACTGTCCTCCAAAAAAAAAAAGCGAAAAAAATCATTAAGGGAACCTAGAGGTCACCTGGCCCAACCGTCTCATTTGACACATGAGTAAATGGAGGCCCACATATGTCAAGTAAATTGCCCGAATAGTAGCTAGTAGTAGTAGCAGCAGCATTTGCTAACATTTATAGGGCACAGTGCCAGGCACTGTCCTAAGCACTTTACAGTTGTGTCATTTGATCCTCACAACAATCCTGGGAAGTAGGTGCTATTGTATTTCCATTTTACAGTTGAGGAGATTAAGTGACTTGCCCAGGGTCACACAGCAGTCAAGAGTCTGAGGCCAATGCGTGACCCTGGGCAAGTCCCTTCATCCTTTTTGCCTCAGTTTCCTCATATGTAAAATGAGCAGGAGAAAGAAATGGGAAACCACTCAGTGTCTTGACCAAGAAAATCCCAAATGACTGAATAGCAGCAAAGCTTCCTGAGTCCAAACCCAGTGCTCTATTTACTATGCTACCTGGCTGTGTGATTGTGTACTGATGCTAAGCTGTCTCTGGATTCAAACCCAGGGCCTTGGACAGCAAATACAACACATCTTTCATTGAACCTTATGGCATCTTCTAAATCAACAAGACATAAAATGGCTTTTTTCTTCTCATGCCATGTGTTTGATCTGTAGCTACCTACGCATCTCAACAGACAGAAAAAAAATTAAAGGCAAAGAAGTAAAATCATATTTTAATGATAAAAGCATTTACTTGTTTCATTTTCAGTTAAATACTGTGCATGATTATAAGTAAATGTATATTTTAAAGCTTCCCAGGAAATTTATAACCACCCAGTGAACTCATACATACCCAAGAATGACTATCTGTGTTTTCTAGTTATCAGTAAATTTGTAAATTAAAGGTAATGCTCAGCCCAGCCTCCTAAAAATTGTCACTAAAATTTTTTCTATTCCCTTAAGTTTTGGAAAAAAGTTACTTTCAATCCAAATAAGAGACTCTTATCATTTTCAGGAGAATCATACTAAAGATCATATCAGCTTACAAAGTGCACATATAAATACTATTGCATACTTGGGCAGGTAGGGAAAAGCCCTCATTTTTACACCAAAAAGTACCAGGTGAGTTAGCAGGAGGATTAGTGCCTGTGTCTGCCTGAATTAGTGGCCTGGAACTATTGTGAAAATTTAAAACTATTTTTTAATATTATTGTAGTTCTTTTGAAAAATGTAAGCACTTATGAAAGAAATAAAACAAAGACAACCCACAAAAGAAATAAATTAAAATAAATTAGATGCTTAGCATGCTATACATTAGCACCTTTAGAGTAGGAGATTCTAACAGCTAGATTTTCTCATGTGAACTGTTCAGATACGGCAGTTATTTCTTTGGAATTTATTCATCTAAAACTGTTTGTTAATTAGCATTTTCTGTTATTACTTAAAGTAATGATTGAATACTTTTTCTGTTTCAGTGAACCATTCAAGGAAGTTTTATCCTACAAGGTAATAAATAATCCAAGAATGCCTCATATTTTCTTTCCTTAGCTTCTCTATGTTTTCCCCTATCAAGTTTGTAGTGGAGTGAATAATTTTTTTTAAATTTTAATTATGAATAGTCCAGTGTGTCAGTGTTTTTAAAGATATTAAAAATGTACAAGTTGGACTAGTGCATACCAGTTTTGATTCACGACAGTCTGACCCAGCATTGCATCTGACGGTGTGTTAGTGGCTATGACGGTCGGTGCTGTTAGCAACATTAAAATGCTGTTCTTGGATCTTCTCTCTTGTCTTTCCCCCCTTCCTGGAAGGCCCAGACTCCCCACCTTGGCCCCTTACAAACCCAAGTTCTTTATGAAGCTCTGCCCAGGGGCCCCCAGAGCAGTCCTTGCGTGCTCCCCTCGCCTTCCTTGCTTTTTATTTGCTTTGTGTATGTTTTACATGCATCTGCACATATGCTCCTTGGAGGACAGTGACTCTTTGTGTTCTGGCGCACAGTAGGCCCTTAATTGATGCCTGCTGATTGATGGGCAGAACGTCAGCTTCCTTTGCCGTCATCACTCTTTGTTAATCTCTGTAGTGATGTCATTTATTTCTTGTTTATCTAGTTATTGGATTTATGATGCATCCAAATAGATAGCATCATAATGTGGTGAAGAAATCACCTACTTTTTTTAAAGCAATTCTTTGTGATCCTTTGAGATTTTCCTCTATCAATTCTACTGCAAAGTTATAATTAAAATGGGAGGGTTAGTCTAGATCTCTGGTGTCAGCCTCACATAGAAGTGAACTGGATCCCTGCCGGCTGCAGAGAACCTTAGAAAACCACTTGTTAACATGATCTGTATTCTGTTGTACTTTTATTTATTTTGTTCCATCTTTCCCAATTACGTTTTGATCTGGTTTGGGTCCTGCTCAGAAGTGTTGTGGCCACATATGGCTGGCTAGGTGACTTCCAAGATCCCTTCCAGTGTTAGGTCTTTTATGTTATCATATAGGTTGAAAACCAACAGTCTCATTTCAAATAGAAGTTTTTAGTGGTTATTTTGTCTTGACACTTTCTGATTTGAATTTAGCATTGGATGCTGAAATCTGTCCTGCAGGGTAACTGTCCTTCACATCTTTGTGTCTTTAAGAACCTCGGTGATTTTTCATCCAAGTCACTGGTCAAAACATTGAACAGGACAGATCTCTCAGATACTTCACTGGACAACTCCCTCCGAGTCAATATTGATCCATTAAAGTCAGTCAGTCAGTCAGTGAGCATTTATGAAGTACCTCCTGTTTGCCACAAAGTGTGTTGTGCACTGGGGATACAAAGAGAGGACATCCAAAGCTCTGAAGGAGCTCGCAGTCCTTTGGGGAGACAGGGTGAAAACAAGTGTTCAGCATGTACAGAAAAATGGGTGACAATCAACTGAGAGCAGGGCTGAGCACTGAGGGGGATTGGGACAGGCTTCTCATAGAAGGTCAGATTTTATCTGAGATGTGGAAGAAGCCAGGAGACAGAGATGAGGGAGAGAGTCCATTCTGGAGCTTGGGGGCTAGTGCTGGATCTGCTCTCAGGATCACATTCCAGAATTTCCACAAACAACCACTAATAGTGCAGTGACTTCAGTCGCTCATCGTTAAGTGACCGTATTGATACAGGTGGCCCTCCTGTGGTGCAGATCACGTCTCATCCCTTCTTGCTTTTCCTTTGTGATTCTACTATTGAGTATATCTAGTCAGTCACTATCTTTCAGTAAGTCTTCCACAAGGTCTGTCCAAAGTGCTGGACATTGGCCTCCTCGCCAGTCCTCAAGTGAAACATTTCATCTCCTGGCTCCTGACTTCAGGCATTTTTACTAGCTGGCCAGACATAAACATTTACTTATCACCCTTCTGTTCTCAGACATCCCAACTGATACCCATTTGGTGTGATCTTAATGGCCTCCTGAACTGTCCAGTTTAACATGATTTTCCTAAACTATAGCATGCAAATGTGAATAATCAGTAATCCAGGGGCAGTCTGATAAAGTGAGAATTCCCCAGTCTTAGCCTTAAGACAGCCTAAGATTATAGTAGTAGCTTTCTTAACTGTCATTATCATAATATACATTAAATCAGATTGAACTCCCAGGACTTTTTCAGTGAAACTGCTATCTAGCTACATGTTCTCCATCTCGTTTTTGTAAAGGTGATTTTTTTGAGCGTACATGACTGACATATTTGTCTCTATTAAACTTCATCTCCTTAGATTCAGCTTGGTGTTTAAGGCCTTAAGGTTTTGTTTTTTTTTAATCTTCAGTGCGCTGGCAATCCCTCTCAACTTTTTGTAATCTGTAAATTTGGTAAGCATAGCATTGATGCTTTTATACAAATCATTGATTTTAAAAAAGTTAAGGACCATAGGTCCAAGCTCAGATTCTCTCCCAGAGACCAGAGACCCAGGCTTCCATCATTGGCTTATATCTTGCCATTCAACTATCTCCAAATCCATCTAAACTAACAGTCATCTAGTTCAAAATTGTCTGAATTTTCTACATGACAAGATGAAAGATATTGTCTTATTTTTCTGAGATCTCAACAAATTATTTACACACAGACACACACACACACATATACACACACACACCATTCTGCTAATCCTCTGTCAAAAGCAACGAGGTTAGTACAGCATGACCATTCTCTTTGTAATCCTTGCTTCCTTTTTTATCAGTGTTCTCCAAGCCTTCTTTCTATTATGTATTCTAGAAGTTGACCAGAAATGAGAACCAGGCCCACTAGCCAGTAGCTGGAAAATCTCTTCCCTGTTCTGAAAATCCACATGATGTCTGCCCTTCCCCAGGCCTGAAGCATTAGTCCCATTCTCAGCACACTTTCAACAATCCCTGGAGGGTTCAGTCATGCCAGCTAGTTATTCTTGACAGAGATAGATGACAGATAAGTGAAGTACTTGTACTCTGAAATATTAGGGCCTATAGACTTGAGCTCATTGAGGGGCTAATATTCTCTTACTTCCTCCTCACTTACCCTTAGTAATAACTCGCTGTTAGTCACTTCTGTTCTGTCCCTTCCTTTCCAAAACTTATCCTCCCTGACAAAGAAGAAAAGTACTGAATAGTATTGACTTCCCTCGACATCCGTTAATCAGTCTCCTGTCCTTCCTGAACATGGAGCCCTTCCCTTGGATCGTTCTCTTTTCTCCACTTAAGCTTTAAAAACAAACAAATCTTTTAAACCTAATTTACTTGAACTCCTTCCTTACAACCGGAGAAAAAATTCAGATATATTCCCCAGCAATCATTGACAATTGCCTTAGTTTCCTCATTAGGAGACCCTGTACTTAATGAACAAAGGGCCTGGAGGCCAAATGATGGGTGTGGACTCACTCTTGGTTCACCTGGTAGATGGGAAAGTTTTGTTCCCTTAGGAAATGTCATTGTCCTCTCCAAAACAATTGTTACATAGCATTCATTTCATTTTTGCCTCTTAGTCTCTGCTGGCCCTGGCCACACGTAGATTGAGAGTGCTGGGCAAAATGGATAGGTGTCCATTCAGCAACAAAAAAACCTCCTAAAATTATGTTACTCAGGGAAATAGTTTTTTTCATGGCAGAAAATAATTTCCAACCTTTCTATTAGGTTCTTTTTTCTGTAAGGTACTGAAATACTTACATAAAGTTGTAGGGGACAAGAGAAAAATGAGAGTTAATTATATATCTTCACTAAATTGGTGGGTGGGTGGAAGGAAGGGACAAAGCAGCGGAGAATATAGCCGTGATTAAGCTGTCAGATAGAGATCCCTGGGGACTGGAATAGCTAGCACTAGATTATCCACCACTTCTCCCCTTCCCTGCTGTCACTGGGTACAAATCCCTGGACGCCATTTGCACAGAACTTTATTACTACTCTGTCGTCTAGTAGAAAGGGCTGGACTTGGAGGCAGGAGATTTGGGCTGATAGAATCGCCTAGACACTTAGATGCAATGATGGGCAAGTCTTCAGAGCCCTCCAAGTCTCAATTTATTTAATTACAACAAAATGAAGATAATGATACCTGCATTACCTGCCTTACTGTGCAGACAAAATGAGATGTATGTAAAAGTGCTTTGTACTGAAAGTGATAAAATGTAAGTTGTTATCATTACTGGGCATTCAAAGAAAACATTTTCTTAAGGGGAATAAAACATTGTATCACACGTACTCCTAGAATATTGTGGCAGCTAAGCTAAGATCAGTTCTTGATCAGGGTTTTCATCTGGGTGCCTCATTTTGGTCAGTTGCCACAGGTGAGAAAAATGGACTAGAAGATAATTTCTTATCAAGTACACCTGAAGATGTGTCTGCTGGAGGAAAACATGACTGGGCACTCATCTCAAAAAGCTGGCACTTTTTCAGAAATCTTCATTTAAAAGAAAACGTTATACTTTATTTTAAAAAGTATAAAGTTTTGTGTTAAATAGCAGAAGGGGGTTGTGTGTAGAGTGGGAAGGTATGTCCTTACTCTTCAGGGACAGGGACTGGCCTGTGATTTCATTGCTATAGGGAGCTCCAAAGTGAGGGCACTCCCTCTCACAGTGCAGGTCAGCACCTTCTCTGTAATTTAGAGTCAGAAAGCCCTGAGAGGTTAAAGGATCAGACCTGGGATGTGTCAGAGATGGGACTTGAACCCAAGGCTTGGCCTCGAGTCCAGTGCTATCCATGACACCATGCTGCCTCTCACTTTACTATTAAGTAGTCTTTTTTTTTTTAAAGCTTCTTTGAAACAGGAACCTGAGATAAAGCCTTGCTCTATTGCTTTTTTTCTTTTAGGAACACATGATTCTTTGCAGATTTGCAGATCAGACAGCTGTCCAGCTACCTCAAGAACGAAGACTAATAGGTGTGTATTTTCACAGACCAGCTGTTATGAACTCAGGCACAACTGGCTCAGTGATATAGTAAATTACTAATGGGGGAAGATGGGTCCAGCATGGCACTAGAGGTCATTTTTTCCCACAGTGCTTATCTAAGAATTAAGAATATATTGTAACTACAACCATTTTTTTCTTCCAACCTTTATAAACTTTTGTTAGGTTTCATTCTTTTTTTGTAAATCCTGAGTTAAGAATGATTAGATATTTGTATCCCTTTTTATACCAACAATATAATGCATCTCTTTGCTATCTACATAACCAAACTCCAAGGCCACTCCAAGAAGACTGAAGAAGAGAGTAATGATGGGGAAGTCTGTATAGCCAAGTATATGTTTTTTTTAATGTATAGTAATAAAAAGAGAAAAGATAATAATAGCCGGCATTTATTAGACACCTACGGTTTATAATGCCCTTGATATGTATTGTCTCATATTCCAGTACCTATTCCAGTGAAAAGCAATAAATTCTGAAAATGACCAGGAGAAAGACTTTCAATGTAATGTATGTATAAATAAATGTAAAAGAAAAGAAATTCAAATAACTCGACTGTTCCACACCCACCAGAAACCACAGAAGGAAATAAAATAAGGTGTTGAGAGAGCAAAGGAGTTCAAGGTGCAACACATCCAAGGTGACATGCCCTGCAAGTCTGAACCTAATCAATGAAAAAAGACAGACTTTCAGTGAAAGAGGCATTTAAGTTATTCCTACCAGAGGAAAAATGAGAGATCATTTGCTTTGCAAACACTGCAGACAAGAGAAATACAGGGAAGGTTAAAAAAAATACAGCAAATGAGAAAGACACAAGGAAGTAACAAAACAAATTACTCTAAGAAAAAAAGGAAAAGAAACTAGACAGAGAAAGACTCCTACAAGGTTAAAAACAGCAACAACGCAGTAACAGAGGGACCGTTAGGACGTTTCTTTTTAAAAGTACGCAGGACGGCGGAGATGAAAGACGTTAAACTGAAGAAGTAATGGAGGAGCGGGCCTAAATCTCTCACTGCCTGGGCTGCGGGTGAGGCCGTGCTTCAGGGAAGACTAGAAGTGAAGAACGGCCGGGTGCGCGAAAGGAGGAAAGAAGAAGACCAGAGAGCACGTGTGCTGTGCCCCCGTCCAGCCAAGGTAAACAATGAACAGAAAACCATGGCTGTGGCCTCTCAGGAAGAAGAATGGTATGAGGTGGCAAACGTGGCCCTGAAACAGGAAAACAAAGGCAGAGATCTCAGCTCAGTGATTAAAGGGGCTCCCACTGAAGAACAAGAAAGGAAAGAGGTAAACAAGCATTTATTAAGCTTATTTGTTTATGACCATGAGCCCAACATTGTGCTAAGTGCTTTACCAATATGATCTCCTTTAGTCTTCACAACAGCTCTGAAAGATGGGTGCTGTTATTATCCCCTTCATAGAGTTGAGCTAGTCTGAGGTCAAATGTGAACTCGGGCCCTGGGCTCTCTCTCCGTTTTATGGTCTCCCTGCTTCTCCTCCTGGGAGGAAGGAGTCGGTAAAGGGAGACCTTACAAGCATCAGCAGGATTTTGGTGCTTAGAGAGACCGCTGCCTCCGAGAGAATGTGCATTTGTGGACAGCACTGTGCTTCAGGAGAAGGGGAATCAGAGCTTCTGGAGACAACTAACAGTGCAGTGACCTCTTCGTGTGAGAGAGGGATGAAGGAGGAGAGTGTGACAGAAGGCATCTGAGTGATCGGAGATTAAGAAGAGAGGAGAAGAGGGAGCTCATAGCAAGTGGCCTCAGTTTTTTCTGTAAAATGTGAGGCAAGATTCTCAGCTGAGCGAGTGGAGGTTGGAGGTATCATGGAAGACTTGAGGAGGGATGAAGAGGTTTGGAAGAGCTGCTGTGGAGAGTGGGATAGTGAGTTGATTAGGGAGGTATGGTAAGATTACCGAGCGTCAGTGAGAGCCCAGTTGAGTTGTATAACAAGGATGTCGTGGACTTGATCAGGATGATTGTGTGATTTTCTTGTTATTGATTCAATATAAGTGTGTAGGAGCAGAGGCGAGGATGGTGGAAGTTACCCAAGGCTGAGGCTTGGCAGGGTGCTGTCAATGATATCTTAAGGGGATCTGGGATTCAAGAGGATAGTGTAAAGGTGAACTGGTTCTCTAAGAGTTCAAGATGGGGAAAAGAAGAGAGAATGACTAGTACTGGGAGCATGGCCTAGGAGAAAACTGAGGAATTGAAGGATTGGAGGTGATAGTGTGGACAAAGAGGGTTTGGTGAGGAAAGGTAGAGGGAGAGGTGGAAAACCAATGGATTATGGTAAGATAAAAGAATCTTGGAGTTCATGAACACGTGGGTGATGGCAATATTGAAGTTACTACTTTTGTGTGTGGTGGAGGTGGGGAGGAGTAGCTCATGGGAGGTGATTAGGTTGAGGAACTAAATAATTAGAAGTGTTTGAGGGAGAGTCAGTGTGAATGTTCAAAGTCCCCAAATATGAGGGCATGAGTTGAGGAGAGAAAAATTGTGAGCCAGGTACTTAACTCATTGAGGAAGGAAGGGGAGTGACCTAGGGTTCTATAACAACAGCTACCAGGATTTTGATTGGGTAGTAGATACAAGTTGCATGAACCCCAGGTTACTGAGTGAAGGAGGAAGGGGGGAAACCAGGAAATGGAAATGGGGAGCCCAGTATTTAAACTTCTCCACTTTGACCACTGAGCCAAGGGCAATGAATGAAAGTGTAGCCAGTGCTAGAAGGGTGACCAGGGAGTCTGTCATGGGAGGACAGAACTGTGTTTTGCCCTTGACAAATGTTAGTTGACCAACAGATGGATTGATTGATAGCTAAAAGATAGAAGGAGTGAGAAAGGAGAAGGCATAGGCTGAAGTAAGTTTGTTGCCTATGGAGCAGGCATTCCAGGAGTCACAGGGAAGGAGTGGATGGCATTTGGTTGTCACTTTGGCAAGGGAAGGATGAGGGGGATAGAAATAGGAATTGAGTGAGGAGGATAGGGAGTGAGATTTGGATGGTGGCCTACAGGAGTTCAGAATCACTTGGATGTGTAGAGTATTTGAGATGTGAGAATGTGCATCCCAGAGGAGGCTAAAGAGATCTAGAAGCAGTGCTGGGTGAAAGGCACAGAATCATTTGGGAGATCTCATCTCACTACTCTTCCTTTTTTTGGGGGGGGGGGCCTTTTGGAGAGAGGAGCACAGGGCAATTGGGTTAAGTGACTTGCCCAAGGTCACATGGCTAATAAGTGTTAAGTGTCTGAGGCCGGATTTGAACTCAGGTCCTCCTGACTTCAGGGCTGGTGCACTATTCACTGTGCCACCTAGCCTCCCCCCATCATTACTCTTCCTTCTGAAGGCCTGAGATTAGGTAGGAAATTGTGCAGCAGGAAATAGAATTTGGACTTCCCTCAAGGGCCCCTGAGGTCTCCAGGAAGGTGGCTCCTCATTGCACTGGATGTTCCACATCCTGGTAGGGGGGATGTTCTGGACCATCCTGGCCTAGGCAGAAGTTGCTTTGCTGGCCTCTAGCAGCTTTCCTTACAGGGCCAAAAAACGGGAGATGGAAAGCAGGCTGTCAGAGGAAGGTCTCTGGAGATCAGGTGGCAGAGTAGGAAGTGGAAGCCTTCCCACCTCTTGCTGCCTTCGGTCAGGAGACATACAAAGCAGGACACAGAGGGTGCGGGACTGCTGCAGTGGACTGCCGTCGCTCCCTACCACAAGGCTCTCCCCACTGCAGCCATCCTTCCTTCAGCTGCTCCTCCTAACGCTCAGGTCTGCCTTCATCACCACACCACCACACCACAACCCTCTCTACTTAATGAACTCCTAAGGGTCCCTATTCGCTCCATAATCAACTAGAACGTTTCTGGCATTCAGAGCCCTTCATGACTTCTCCCACCACCCCCATCACCACCTTCCCGTCTGCTTGCACTTGACTCACCCCCATGTACCCTTCTTCACACTAGATAGATACTCTATCCTCCAACTCATTTTCAGTGGCTGCTTGCCCTCCTCAGCCCTGCCTCCTGGCTTCCCTGGCTTCCATTGAGCCCCTGCTGAAATCCCCCTTTATATGGGAATGTTCTCCCAGGACCCCTTATGCTAGTGCCCTCCTTCTGCTGGTTATTGGCAGCTTATCCGGTACATACCTAGTTTGTGCACAGTTGTTCACAGATTGTCTCCTCCATTAGACTGTGACCTCATCAGGAACAGGTGCTGTCTTTGGCCTTTCTTTTTATCCCCACCACTTAGTAAGCACTTAATAAACGTTAATCAATTGACACACCTACCCTACTCTTGCAAAGGTTAGAGGTCACACTGTGGGGTGGTGCATAGCCTGTATTTTCAGACTTTGGGAATGTATTGATCAGTGTGGCTGACTTTTTAAATTGTTATTTGTTTTATAGGATTTCTATCCATGAGGACTGGTAGAGAAAGGATACTAGTAGAAATTTTGGTGATATAAAAACAGTCAAAAGATATAAAAAAATTTATTTAAAAAAGATATTTTGAGAGAAAAAATGACAGATGTTCATCTGTTGATACAAAGATGAGATGGATAGAAATGGGATTTGACCTTTCTGTGACATTTCCTTTTCTTCTCACAATTAAGCTTTTTTTTTTTAGTTCTGGGTTTTTTTTTCAACTGTACAAAATGTACAATTTTTGTGCCCTGAATCCTTAAATGTGCGTTTCCATGGACAGGACAAAAAAAAGCTTATTGCCAACTCCAGTTTACCCTAGATTTCCTCTTCTGCTGTTTTTGTGGTTAGGCTTCTCCACTCTGCTGAAGATCTTTGCCATTGCAACCATCTGTCTCTCCCTTTGGAATTGTTTAAATGGTTAATGCAGGTTGATTTTTTTTTTTCAAAAACTGATGTAGCAGGGAGACAAGATCTAGCTTCGTGCTAATGCATTGTTGTATTTTTCGTCTTCTCCTGACCCTCAACAGATGATCAGTTGTTTGTTTAACTGCCCTTTCATACTCTGTCTTCTTTTCTGAGAGAAAAGTGAGGAATTTTTAGTGGGCAAAAGTGTACATATTCTACTCTTCCTTGAGTTTTCAGAGGTTTTATAAAAATGCTTCTTAATCAGCAAAAACTACCCTAGCTGAAATGGTATACTTCGGTACCCCCTCAAAAAAAATTAGATAAATTTCAGTGTAGCCAGTAACGTTTTTTCCAAAAAGATAGTATATAATTTGAACTTAGATCAGTTGAAGATTAAAAAAATACCACTTAAAAAAACCCAAACCCATTTGTTTTGTTTTCTTTTTTTCCACAAGCCACTTCTAAAAACACATTTGGGGATATCCAAAGAAAGGAATTTGACTGCTCCACTTGCCAATCTGGTTTCTGGGCTTTGGGATAAAAGTTGAGTATAGCTTTCCTGGAGGGGCGTGGCAGCTTCTCTGCTAACTTACAGTAAATCTTCTTAAAATTGGGTGTTTTTGTTTTTTTTTTTAAAGAAGAATACGTTAAATGAAACATAGATCCACCTGAAATAGTTATGCGTGTTCCAAGCTGGAAAGGCTTCCCAAGGAAATAGTTAAGAGTGTCTTGCCCAAGGTCCAAAGGTAATAATGACAGAGCCGATACTGAAACCTATGACCTCTGACCGCAGTCCTGCTGCTTTTTTTTTTACTTTATCTTTTGGAATTAGAAGGCAAGCACTTATCATGTACCAAGAACTATGCTAAATCATGTGAGCAGAAAGAAAGACAGCCCTGGCCCTCAAGGAGCTTACCTTCTACCAGGAGAAGACAATATAAAAGGAACTAAATGGGGTGGGGAGGGGCCTGGTGGCAGAGGCCAGAAAGTCAGAAACACAGCCAGGAGGGGAATCAAACATGGCTGGCCTGGCCTAGGAACTCAGTGATGGTGGAAAGGGGCAGACGGGATGGCGGGATGTTCTAGGGTGAAGAGATCCTAAGTGCTGAGGGACATTTCTGAGTCTCTTTCTGAAAGCAGCTGGGTCTATAAAGGAAGTCATAGAGCCATTTTATCTCCATCTCTTTTATTTTTATGTGGAATTTATTCTGTGTGTGTGCTTCCCCTGTACTTTACGACTTAATGTTGATATTGGTGTTGGAGTGAATAGAACTCCGGACTTGGAATCAGGAAGACCTGAGTAGTTCAAATCCAACCTTAGACACATACTAATTGTGTGACCCTGGGCAAATTACTGTCTCAGTTTCTTGATCTGTAAAGTAAAAAGGTTGGATTCTATTTCTACAGGCCGTTTGAGCTCTAAGTCTATGAACATATATCCATGTAACGGAACAGCTTTTAAAATATCTTAATTGTCTTGAATTTCTTTAAGATTGATCTTATAGACAGAAGCAGGATTAGGTTATATTCCACAGCATTACAGATTCACTATCTTCAAGGGGATTTCAGAAGGAAATACTAGAGAATATATCTTTATTTTAAAGTGTGACTGAAGACTATACTTTCAAAAAATACCAGAGCTAACACTGATGCCTTTAAAATGTTAATATTTTAAACAAGCAAAAGTTGGCACCGAAGATAAATCTTTCATCTTGTGATGTTCTCCCTCTACATTTAAACAGGAAAGTAACCAGACAAAGGAACTTCTTTAGGAAATGGCATCTGCATCCTCTCTGCTATACTTCCAATCCAGAATTTGGGGAATGATACTGAATTTTATTGATTTTCCATCCTTTGTGTATGCCTAGAATTACCATGCTTTTGAAGAAGGGTTTCTCATGACACTCTTCTGTTGTGTTTTAGGCAAACAGTGTATGTGCCTTGTGGATCTGGATCGGGCCTGGGCTGCAGAAGAGCGTGGCTATTCTGTCCAAGTGATATCCATGGAGCCTGAAAGCTGCTCTCCAAAAAATAACATGATAGTAGGTGTCCCTGTTTAAGCCAGGATACTACTCCTGTTTGATCTTTTAGTCTTCATAATCAAAACCCAGTTATTAGGAGCTTCCTGATCAATCTAGGAAGCCCCTACAGACATCTCCAGCCCATCGTCTTTGGAAAAGAAAGCATGGAGAGAAATCTGCAAAGCCAGGCTGCCTACAAAGCATAACGAGTCCTGCTTATGGCATTGGGATTAGGCAGCTGCTGGTTCTCATGGTGAGAACCCCCAGCCCACCAGCTGGCTACTGAGGAATCTTCACTTAGCTGTCTTTCAAAGAACTGTCCTTTGACTTCCTGGTGTTGCTCATTTGACATTGCTGCTCAGAACACTTTGAGCCTTTTTGTATGAGTCATCCTGATCTCTACATGGAAAGTAAAGCTGGGTCTTTAACAAAAATTAATCTTCTTTTGGTTTTGTTTTAAACAATTTTATTTCCTCTATTAAAAAAATTTTTAATCATATTTTGAGTTTGTGGGGTGGTAATTTAGACCTTTCATGTATATCTTGAGTGTGATTTGGTAGGGATATTTCTCTCTCTCTCTCTCTCTCTCTCTCTCTCTCTCTCTCTCTCTCTCTCTCACCAAATCTGTCAATTCATTGGTTTAGTGAACATCTAATGAGGAGTCTCCCTCTGCCTGAGCAGATGGGCCCCAGCTCTGCATTTTTGATCTTCAGGAGCTCCTCAAGCACTAAGACTCAGTGACTTGTCCAGGGCTACATTGCCAGTAATGTATCAGAGGTAAGATTTGACCTTAGGTCTTTCTGATTCTAGCTCCAGTCTCTACACTGCCTATTTCTTGCCTGCTTTCCAAATACTTTAATGTAGTTTCACTCAGATAATTTCACCATGACAACTTTTCGTTTAAAAGTTTTTGGAAAGATAGAGTGTGTATGTGTGTGCGCGCACATGTGTGTATGCGTGCATTTGTGTGTGTGAGTATGTAAATTTTCCAAAACAGGACTTGAAATTGATTCAGACTTAATTGTAATATATCAGCCAAGACATAGATTTTTTTACTTCAGAAAAGAAAGATTCGTAAAGAGAGAATTTATTGATTTAGTTACATTAGTTCTGTCCTTATACAACTAACATTTCCTTTATTATCTTCTTGACCAGATATTAATCACAATTTACTGTTTTTTCATGCATATTTGTGTACAGTTGGAGGATAATTTTTTGTATATTTAGGAAATTGTTCTTACTAATTCTCAGCACTGTAACCCGCCCATTTTTCCCATTAAACACAGTTTTAGGGGCACATGGCGTTTCCCTCACCTCCCTTCATGCTGCCAGATTCTTCAGACTAGCTTGTGCACTGATTCCCTTTTAGATAAGAGTAACTTCATTGCCCTCTCATTCTCTTTTTTGGGGGGGATGGGGACAGGGAGGGGCTGTAGTAAACAAAACAGGTCTTTTTCTTGAACGTAAGGAAAATAATTTTCAAAGCCATCATGATGTTCATTACAATATGAATTTAGAAATAAAAGGGAGTTTAGAGGTCACCTAGACCAACTCTCTCATTTTACATATAAGAAGACAGACTCTCAAGATTAAATAAGTGACTTGCCCAAGGTCTTCCAAGTAGTTAGTGGCAAAGTCTAGATTTTAACTACCCAGATATTCAGACTCTAAATCCAGCACTCTTTCCACCATACTATGTGTTTCAAAGGAAAGCTGCCAACTTTTGATCCCTAGAGATCCTGAAGAAGAAAACAGATAAATAAGTCCTAATCTTGCATGGTTTATCATGTAGTCACTTGCTTGAAGGCAGAGAGAGACTTGCCTCAAAAGTGATTTTTTTGAAGGTCACTTCCAAACTGATTTAATAAACACATGGCTTATAACATATGATTCCAGATCCAGCCAGCTGATTCATGGTGAAGTGGAAAGAGCCCTAACTTGAGTCAGAAGACATGGGTTCAAATCCTGCCCTGTATGTACGGCCTCAGCTCAAGTCTCTGATGCCCTCCCCAAAATTCCGTTTCCTCATCTGTACTATGAGATCCCTTCCAATTGTAGACCTATGATACTAGCCCTAGTTACACATTTGGTTTGCTTAAGACCATCACATAGCGTTTTCCTCCAGCCCACTTTCATGCTATAGAGTTCCTTGGCTATTCAAGAAGAAAATAAGGTAATAACAGGCCTTTATCCCAGAGGTCCCATGGGTCATGCTGCTGGGATTTGGGGACAAGGTCAGAAAATTTCACCTTTTTTTAAAACCAAAGTTAAATAAGATCAGCATATGTGATTGAGACCCACCTAGAAGATGGTTTATGAATGGATTCTTGCTGAGACTGTCTCCCAAATCCAGTCACGGAGAGTGGGATCTCTCTTGAAACCCCATCAGGGAGACACCAAAGGCTAACAAACATAAAATAAGCTATCATCCATCCACTCTCCAATTGTGTCATAGCCATCATATTATCATAACAGAATGGTGATGTGGGTAAAGTTTGGAAAACAGAGAATGAAGAATTTGTCATCTTGTCTCACCTTGATCCTTGGGCGTGGGGGGGAGTTTTGACCCACAATGGGTATTCTGATGACCTTGGCACCCTAGAGTGGAGCAAGAGACCTTCAAGTAATTATAGTTTGAGAGCATTGCCTCTTAAGACTTTTCAGTTTCCATTACCCTTTCTCTGAGATCACTGAGCACCCTCAGAAAACTAGATGGTCTTTGATGTCACTTCTAATTCTTAAAAGTTTAGAATTCTCTTATTTGGTTTTCTAAATAGACTTTCCTCCTTGGAACAGAATGCAAGGCCAAGCATTCTAGTCTTGTAAACAGGGAGAAGGGAACAGAATAAGCATTTATTAAGCACCTTCTGTATGCCAGTGTACAGAGTGTATGGGTGTTCAAGGAGGACTAGCTCTCTGGTGAGAGGGCTTGCTGAGCTCTTTTCAAGACTCCACATCCACCTTTGGGGTGTCCCCTTGGCACTCAGCTCCTACCTGTGGCTCCAAGAAGCTTAGCATTTGCTCGGAGCTACACTGAAACACATGGTGGGTCTTCGAGCTGGAGTCTGCTGGTTCCCTGGCTGTGCTGGGGAATGTGTATGTGTGTGTGGCAGGGTGGGGGGAGTGGTTGGTGTTTGCCTCCTCCACCATACTGGGACTTGGGATCTCTCATTGGTTTTCTGGGGTGGGACTTGATGCTGGCTTGTTGGAACACTTCTTGTTCTGGATTGCACTCCCCTTTTGGCTGAGTGAGATGGACCTTTCTTGCCTATCTTACAAGTTTCTTGGACTAGGGCATTGTTTTAACCCCATCTTTGTGCTGGTTCTGCTGTTTCAGTATTTGTTTTGGGCCACTGTTTTATGGTCGTTTGGAGGTGAATATGGGAGTTATGGCGATGTTCTGCTTACTCCCAACATCTTGGTTTCTGGAAGTGTCTCAGTCAGCAAATTTCTCTTATAATCTAGAAGTTGTTAAATGAAGAATTGTACTGTTCAAAAAAAATGAATGGATTAGGAAGCTATTAGGTCATTCTATCAGTCCTGCTGACCATGTGTTCTAATATTCTGAAGCCCTATTTTGCCTATATTAAAAGGAATTTTAAACTGAAATTATTTCTATCACTTGTGAATATTATGAAATCTGTTAAGTAAGCTATTTGGAGTGGTTATTATAATGTTAAAACCCATAAAGTATTTACATAGGTATTTTAAAGTGTACAAAGAAAATACCTTGTAAAATCTTCTTTGTAAACCTACAAGGGTTCCATGTATAGATATACATACATATGTATGTATGTATGTATGTTTGTAGATATGTATGTATACACGTGTGTATATTATATATTTTACATACATACATTTGTAAGTTTGCAGCAATTGGCTAGTGTTGTTCTTCTAGGAGTTTAAGTGAATTGTCACATATTTACTATATTCCAGAATATAATTGTTTTTCTTGATTTCTAGTGATATATATAAAGACAAAGGGAAGAAACAGTTACTGAGTAAATTTTTAGAGACGTGATAAACTTAGATATTGTGATTAGGCTAATTTAATTGGTTATTTTTTTAACTTAGAAAACCGGACTCTCCTCCTGATTATGAACACCTTTTGATGAGAGGGGGGTGGTACTTAAGAATTTGTGATGATTAGGAATTTATTTTGGTCTTATGGCACTTTTGGGGTTTATGATACTTAAAGACACTTTACCCAAACTTAGTCTTGATAAATTCCAATTTAAAAAATTTATTTTTTGCATTAAGGTTGAGTAAAAGAGAGATATCTGTAAAAAAAGAAATCCATCTGTGAGCACTTTAGTTACTATATACTAAATATAACTATATAACCATAAAATATATATGTATATATATATATATATATATATATATATATATATATATATAAACAAACTATATTAGTTACCATAAACTCATTTCCCTTCCTGACTGACTGTCAACTACTTCTGTGTATTATATTCACATCAGAAATTACAAAGCTGATTAAAAGGTACTTTTCATCCTCCTGGCCTAGCTGGGTGCCAGAATTGCTAGTTATGACTCTTGTCTGTACGTCTGATATCTCAGTGTCTTAATCAGTCTATTGTGAGTTTGATTACTGTGACTCAAAGCCTCCAAGGATGTATAATTGAGAGCCACCTTCAAGGACCTGAAGTGATGTCACCAAGGCAATACTCAGCCTGAGCATATAACTTTTTAACATCTTTTAGTTGCAACCAACACAATCCTGTTGGCTTTACTAAATGAAAGTTATATTATTCAAGAATAAAAAAAAAAACACTCGTGGGAGGAATTCCAGGTAGTAATTTTACCTCCCAATGCAAACTAGGACTATGTTTTAATGATCACTTTTAAATTAGTTTTCCTTGGTAGTTCCTCTCACTTCTGCTTCAAAGTATTTCTGTGTAGAATTTCTCTTACAGAACTCCCTAGAACAGAAGCTTGGTATGCAAATTTTCCCTACAAATGACCTTAACTTTATGACGTAAATGTGTCACTGAAAATGGGCTGCCAAAAATGGAAATTTCTATATATGAAATATTTTCCCATCAAATTTTATTACAAAATACAGTGTGTTCCTCTGTAGAAAATAAAAAAGATTGACCTCTATCAAGAAATAAAAACACTCCAAAAAAAAACCAACCCAAAGATTTTAAAATTGCATCTTTAAAGGAAATGTATGGATTTTCTTTTTGAAAAAAAAATCTTAGGCATAACAAAAATGTCAGTGCCCATTTGCTTGGGTTATTTATACACTTGGTACAGAGAATTGAAGGTCTGAAGGAAAAACAGTAGCAAGAGCTTAACAGAACACAATTAGATAGCCTGAAAAGCTAGCCAGCCTGAGCAAAGATCCTTGCCCTGTATTTTGCAACAACCTCCCACTCCACAACTACCTCCCCCTCCAAAAAAAAAAAAATCTTTTCTGTTGCTCAAACTATACATTCAAAATTGAATTTGCTTTTAGAAAAGACCAAGTTGATCTGAGTTTCAAATGATGACAGTCATAGAGCAAGGAGAGACTAAGAGACAAGTCCAACTCCCCAATTTTATAGGAAACTGAGGCAGAAGTTAAATGACTTACCCAGGGACATACAGAGAGTAAATATTTGAAAGGATTTGAACTCAGTTCTTTTGACTCCACAACTGAGTAAACCTAAGCATTCTGTAAAGCAAGTCAGTTCAAACTCATGGCCCAATTTTTCCATTGAAAAAGTGTGATCATGTAGATGACTTCTTAACATTCTAGGTGGAAATGGGCCATCCCCTAGGATGATTCTTGATCTCTCAATCTTTAAGAAATTCAGTAATAATACACAAAGATTCTAACCTTTGGGCCCTGCCTCCCTGGGTAAGGTCAAAGGAAAGGGAAAGAGTTTTTTCATAGTGTCTACATGTCTGTCATATCCAAAATACCGATAACATCAATGCTGGTTTATAGGATGCTCAGGGAGGACAGGTACCTCTGATATGAGGACTACTAATCCACCTTTGGTGTCCACCTTCACCCAGCTCTCACCTGTGCCTCCAAGAAGCTGTAGCATGTGCAGAGGCCACACCCCAAAAAACTATTTGGACAGACAGGCTAAGCCAGATTGAGGGTAACTGATAGGCTTCTAACCCATTGATGAGTTGGGGGATGTCTACCTCAAGTATGTGAAGACTCTCACCACCTCTCACCCCCAGTGGAATGGACAGATAAGAACAGTTTGTTCCAGTGGCTATGAAGGCAACTGAAGTAAATTCTGAGGAGCACTTAGAGCTTAGTCAGACACCCAAAACACCAATGTCACCCACTGCATCCTGAGCTATCACCAGTTATCTTGACTTTTGCTCACTGAATTTGGATGACCCCAGAAGAGGCGGGGGGGGGGGGACAATTTTGCACAACTCTGCTTTACTTAAATCCAATTTATGTGTAAGTCAAAAGACCTCACCTATACCATTTTACCATGTTTACCTACCTTAAAGTCTTGATGACAGGCAAGTGATGAGGCAGTAGCTATGGTTATCCCCCAGGAGTTCAAGGATGCCCACACCTCTATAAAGGAAAGGAAAATAGGGTCCTGTGACAATCACTGTGGAAGTGGGAGGGATCTCTCTCTTAGTCATTGCCAGCAAAATTCTTGCCAGAGTTCTCCTGAATAGGCTGATCCTTCACCTGGAAGATGGTCATCTACCTGAGAACCAATGTGGCTTTGGAAAGGGCCAAGCAACAGTCGATATAGTATTTGTTTCCTGAAAACTCCAGGAGAAATGCCAGGAGCAGAACAGAGGTCTGTATACATTTGTACATCTAGCAAAGGCCCTTGGCACTGTCAGTTGTGAGAGCTTGTGGAAAATTATGGCAAAGTTTGGTTGCCTGGCAAAGTTCATCAGTATTGTATGTCAATTCCATGATGCATGCTTGCCGGAGTTCTGGATAATGGACAATGCTTTCACACTTTCTCAGTCACCAGTGGAGTGAAGCAGGGCTGTGTGCTCACTCCCATGCTTTTCAGCATGATGTTTTATGCAATGTTTTCAGACACCTTCGACTAGGATAAAAACAGCATCAAAAGTTAGCTACTGCACTGATGGTAAATTATTTAGCTTGAAAAGTTCTACAAGCCAAGACCAAAGTGGAGAGAGTTGGTACATGACTTTTTTGTTTTCAGATGATTATGCACTCAGTGCAGCCTCTGAGACTGAGATGCAACAAAGTATGAATTGATTCACTGCTGCTTGGGCTAATTTTGGCCTAATAATTAACACCAAGTAGAGTTGTGAACTGATCCAACCATTCTAGAGAGCAATTTGGAACTATGCCCAAAAGGCTATAAAACTTTACATACCCTTTGATCCAGCAATACCACTACTAGGTCTGTATCCCAAAGAGATCATAAAAAGGGGAAAAGGACCCACATGTACAAAAGTATTTATAGCAGCTCTTTTTGTGGTGGCTAGAATTGGAAATTATGGGGATGTTCATCAATTGGAGAATGACTGAACAAGTTGTGGTATATGAATGTAATGGAATACTATTGTGCTATAAGAAATGATGAACAGGCAGACTTCAGAAAAACCCAGAAAGACTTATATGAACTGATGCTGAGTGAAATTAGCAGAACCAGGAGAACATTTTACACATTAATAGCAACATTGTGTAATGATCAACTATGATACACTTAACTCTTCTCAACAGTACAGTGATCCAAGACAATTCCAAAGGACTAATGATGGAAAATGCTATCCACATCCAGAGGAAAAAAACAATGATGTCTGAACACAAATTCAAGTATACTACTTTATTTTTTTGGTTTTTCTTTTTTCTTTCTTGTGGTTTTCCCTCTTTTGTTCTGATTCTTCTTTCACAGCATGACCAATGTGGAAATGTGTTTAACATGATTGTACATGTATAACCTATATCAGATTGTTTGCTGTCTTGGGTGGGGGGGAGGAAAAGGAGGGAGAGAGAAAAATTTGGAACTCAAAATCTTATAAAAATGAATGTTAAAAACTATCTTTGTACATAGTTGGAAAAAATAAAATACTACTAAGTAGGGGTGAGGAGAAACACCAAGAAAACAGAGGTCCACCTGCCAACATGGCACCATCCATATGTGGAGTCATCAGTTATAGCAGATGAAGAAATTTTGAATGCTTTAGCTAAGTTCACTTACCTTAGCAGTGTGCTTTCCAGGTACGGGCACATAGATAATGAGATTGATGCACACACTGCCAGAACTACCTCGCTGTTTGAGAGGCTCTGAAAGAAAGCATGGGAGAGAAGAAGTATTAGACTGCCTACCAGACTGAAGGTCTACAGAGCAGCTGTACTGACCTCATTGTTGTATGCCTATAACCCGGACAGTCTACTAGCACCAGGCCAGGAAACTGAATTACTTCCATTTGAATTGTCTTAGGAAGATCACCAAACAAGATAAGGTACCATACACTGAGGTCCTCTCTCAGTCTGAACTGCTGTACATTCAAACTCTACTACAGAGACCACAACTCTGATGGGCTGGCTATGTTGTTTGAATGCAAAAAGTACTTTTGCCTAAAAGGCTTTTACAGAGAACTCACACAAGACAAGCACTCATATAGAGGTCAGAAGAAGTGATACAAGGACACTCTCAAGGTCTCTCTGAAGAACTCTGGAATTGATTGAGACATGAGAGACACTGGGGAAGGATGCTATGCCTATATCAAAGAAGGCACTGTGTTCTATGAGCAAAGCAGAATTGCAGTAGCTCAAAAGAAACATGAGATGCATAAATATAGAGACATCTCCACTCTAAATGTTTTGGAACAGACAGATAAACAGAGCACACAGGAGGGCTGCTAGCACAGGTTCACTCTTGATCTGCTCAGACAGGAAAGACACCACGAAAGGGTTAATAATCTCACTTTAGTCTAGTTTGCTCAGAAGAGTATTGCTTATAATGGGACAAACTCCTAAAGCATTCCCTAATTACCCTTCTCACAGGGGCCAGTGAGAAGAGGGGACAACTACCCCTACATCTCAATGGGGTCAGTCAAGACAGGCACACCTTGTGCATTCCCCTAAATCCCCTCAAGCCTCAATGGGGCCAGTTGAGGCACACACCAATTCCTCCCAAGCCTTGATGAGGAACAATCAAGGTTTGCACAGCATTTGTGTATTCGACCCTAAGGTTGAATACACAAGCCCCACTCACTGACCAGTGCCCACCTGCTTTAAAGGGGCAAAAGACAAAGAAAGCATCTTGCCAGCAATAGCCTCACAAACTTACATCACCTCATCCCTGTATCTCACTGTGCAGCCACAGTGGATGCTTATATTATTTATCATTATGTAATGCTGTGCAAGCTTGGTGAAGATGTTTTGAAACATAATTGTGGGAACCCATATCTAATACCTGGGAACAAGAAATTATTCTGGCTATGGATCCTAGGATCCTGAACTTTTAAAAATAATAACAAAAAATCTACTTTACACACACTAAAATCCAACTTACTTACAGTACCCAACCTGTGGTAGAGCCTTCAGAGCTTGTATTGTCTGGTCAGCCACAGTTGGTCACACTGTACCTTGACCCCAACATAGTGATGTCATTTCCATCCTCTTTGAGAACAAAGAACAACAACCCATATGTTCTAGTCTGTATAAAGCTAAAAGTGAATAGAATGAAGGCTGAATCTAGTTTTAAGTTCAGGCAAGCATGCTCCTTACCATTTAAATTCTTGCACGTCTTCCTCCCCTGGCCCAATTCCTCTTAGCTGTAAACAAGTACAATCCCCAGGATTCCCTCTTATGTGATATGAAGCAACACATGTTGGTATTTGGGAACAGTCTCACACCTTGACATTTAGAGCTAAGTGACATTATCTTGTTTGTTCTAAACTTTTACACATTGTAATTATAGTTCTCAACAGAATTGAGAATGTTATGGTACAGAAATGTTCACAATTCAAAAAATTTCAACAAATATTTATTAAGCACATAGTATTTGTGTTGGATACTGAGGATACACATTTTTAAAAATTAAATAATCCCTACTTACCCTCAAGGAGTTTATGGTCTGCTAAGGGGAAATAATTTTGACACATGATTAGTACAAGTCTAATATATAATAATGTGTGTTTATGTAGAGATAGACATTATATAATTTACCCCACAAATGGTACTACGTTCATGTCACCAGTCAGCATTTGAAGATGATCAGTGGGCATGTACTGGCTTTCTCAAAGACATCAGTATCTCCCCTGCCCATCAGAAGATGTTCACTAACCAACTCCTGGCTTACAAACTCAAGACAACCCCATTCTACTACCCAGGCTTGCACCACTTGTGGTACAGCAGATACACTGGTCTTCTCTCATTATTGAGTTAGTGGTTAGGAAAAAGAAGATGGAATATCACTGAAATGTAAGAATTATGGAAATCTTGATATGGCTCTAACTTCTCGTTCCTTCTCTGAGAGATTTTTATTTTAATCAAACCAACACTCTGTATTTGTATTGCATAGGTTTTCCATATTGTGGCCACACAGATTTTATTTAACATAGTAGAGATATACTGCAAAGAGGCTATTTAACCCCATTATTGCCCCTAACTTTCTCTCCACCAGTAAGTCATGGGAAAGAATAAAGGCACTGTGTGCTTGAAATAACTTTACAAACAACCGAAGGACATGGGTGAGGAATACTGGGAGTTGGAATTGTCTCCTGACTCTGATCACTAACACCTTAGATTTCATGACAGCTAAAAGCAGTTGAGACCTTATTCTGTCTTGCTTGGGTTGTGAATTCAACACTCCAAAGCCTTGGCCCCTCTCTGTTTAAATTAGGACCACATACTACAGCAACCTGAAGGCTATTTCAATGAATTTCAGAAGTTTTCAAATAAGGAGACATAATCCGTTTTTTCTACCCATGCTAATCCCTACGTATAGTGGCAAAGAGTTGTGATTACCTAGTAAATCAGCAGCCTCACTAGGAAGGAGAAGAAAAACATACACAAAAATTTATGAAGGGGTGTTCTTTACTCCCAGTTGAGGATGAGAGAGATGATGAGGTCCTCCAAGACTGTATATCTTGAGTTACTGGTTAGTCAGCTCCCAGGATAGCTCCCCAGCTTTCCCTTTAGTATAGGAAAATTTCCATCTCTAATGTATCTCTCTTTTCAGGGGCTTAGATACCCACATTTTGTTATGATGCCTTTTCTTCCCTTCCCTGCAATGAGAAAGTTCACCAAACCTTTGATAGAGCTATTTTGCAAAGTCAGAATTGGAACCAAGATTGTCAACTCCTTAGTGTTCTAGGAGATCATTCTTCCAAAGATACTTTTTTTTGACCTTTCAGTTCTTAATTTCTAAGATTGTAGGGGTGCTGTGAGAAAGACAGAATATAACAATAGAAAATAATTTCACTACCATTTATGTAACATTCATAGCTTCACACCCCACAATGCCCCTTTGGTGTAGGATCTGTGATCTCTTTAGTGTAAACGTTCATTCCAGTAAAGCAGATTATGGCCCATTCACATGCTGTCAGCCTGAGTGACTTTCGAGTAAACCTTCCACAGGTTGCTTACCTTCCAAGGTCTCTTGACATTGCATTGCTACCAATACAACCTTCGGGCTCTCAGTTACTCCTCTCACCACATGCCTCACCACCTTCTTTCCCAGTCATAACACTTCCAGGAGGCTATCCTTCCTGTCCCCTTTTAATCACTCCTTCCATCAGTCAGTGGATAAGCATCTGTTAAATTCTGATTATAATCCAGGTGCTGTCCTAGATGCTGGGAATACAAATGGGGAAAGGGACTATGATTTCATTTTATATGGGGAACTTTCAGGTAAGAAAACTCCCTCTACCAATGCAGGTCAATCTCTTCTCTGCAAGTTGGCCTTAGAGAGTTGCCCAGGA
Organism: Pseudochirops cupreus; assembly: GCA_028627135.1. NCBI lineage: Eukaryota > Metazoa > Chordata > Mammalia > Diprotodontia > Pseudocheiridae > Pseudochirops > Pseudochirops cupreus. The sequence continues at coordinate 171,231,295 of CM053583.1, read as the reverse complement.
TACCGAAAGGTTAAGAGTTTGTCCAGGGTCACAAAGCCAGTGGTGTCAGAGGTAAATTTGAACTCAAGACTTCCTCCTTTTCAGGACAGTTCTTTCTCCATTACACCACAAAGAATCATACAAATCCAAAAGTGAAACAGATCTTTTCCTGAAGGAGCTTACATTCTACTCAGACGATACAACATGTCTTTTTACATTTTCAAACACATTTTCAGTGTGTCTTGTGATAAATTAATGCATATTCCAATATTTTTTTTTATTTACCCCATTGATAATGTCAGCAAAATACATTTAAATTAATGGAAGAAAACACATTTCTCCATTGACCTTTCTCTTTGGATGACCTTCAACTTCAGTTATTTAGAAAGTATGGTATTCTGTGACTTAATATCATACAATATCACTGGAAAAAGATTGATGTTTAAAAAATGAGCCTTTGTTTCAAGGAATAGAAAAGGTAAGAAATTTTGTCTCTGCTTTTCAAATGAGGAAAGCAAGGCTCACTAACCCTCTAATTAGCCCATTGTTACAGTTAAAAAGAATCAGAACTAGGACTTGTAATTCCATATCTTCTTACTTTCCACTGTCCCATGTTCTGTCTCTAAACCAATTTTTAAGTTGTTTTTTATTGTGCTATCCGATTTTGAAGTGGCAGCATATGTTCACCCTAGTTATATCATGATTTAGCTTATTTTTTAGGAAGATCACTTTGTTTTTTATTATTTTTATTAATTAATTTATTTATTTGTTTTTAGTTTTCAACATCCATTTCCACAAGATTTCGAGTTCCAGATTTTCTCCCCATCTCTTCCCTCCTCCTCACCCCAAGATGGCATGCATTCTGATTACCCCTTCCACCAGTCTGCCCCCCCTCCACTTATCCCCTTCTCCTTTATTTTCTTACAGGGCAAGATAGATTTCTAAACCCCATTGCCTATATATCTTTATTTCCAAGTTGCACGTAAAAACACTTTTTAATATTTGTTTTTAAAACTTCTGAGTTCCAAATTCTCTCCCTTCTTCCCTCCCCAATCACCCTCGCTGAGAAAGCAAGCAACTCAATGTAGGTAATACATGTGTAGTTACGCAAAATACTTCCATACTAGTCATGAATGACTCTATTTCCTCCATCCTATCCTGCCCCCCATTTATTCTATTCTTTCCTTTGACCTTGTCCCTTTTCAAAAGTGTTTGCTTCTGATTACCCCCTTCCCCAATCTGCCCTCCTTTCTATCATTCCCCTCCCTTTATCACATTTCCCCTTACCTTCCTGTAAGGTAAGATACCCAAATGAGTGTGCTTAAGCTGAATGATTTGGCCAATGTTGAAATCATATCAGACTCCAAAAGAACAGAGCAACTAATGGAGAAGAAAGGTACTCTAGAAGTGTGTTAGCTGAGAAACCTGAGGTAGAAATTAGCCTGGCAATAACTCACAATATGAATAATCCATATAGACCTAATTAGGAGCTTGACTAGGCAGGATCATAAACTTACAAAGGACTTCAGAGATTTTCTCATCTACCTCCCTCATTGTATAGATAAGGATATAGTTCCGTGTGTGATTCAGTCATTTCAGTCATGTCTGACTCTTCATGACCTCATTTGGGGCTTTCTTGGCGAAGACACTGGAGTGGTTTGCCATTTCCTTCTTCAGATCATTTTACAGGTGGCGAAACTGAGGCAGAAAGGCTTAAGTGACTTGTCCAGGGTTACACAGCTAGTAAGTATCTGAAGCTGTATTAGAACTCAGGTCTCCCTGACTCCATACCTGGTGTTCTATCCAGTGTACAACCAAGATAGGTAAAGAAATTTACCCAGTCATCTAGGTCATAAATTGAATTCAAACCTATGTCCTTGAAACCTAGAACCCTTTCCAGTGCATCATACTGATTCTTTGTATTCTCTTCTAATAATATTCCTTTTTCAGGTGGAACATCATATCAAGAACAGTACAGGAAAACAACAGAGTTCATCAGATTTCTTTCAATTTTGTTTTCTCGTATTTTTCATCCTCTTTTGTCTTTCTACTATGGATACTTTATGTATCTTCCCATAATGTACTTTTCAGTGCTGGATTTATAAAGGATGATATAAAAGTGAATTTGGACTCAGAAGACCCAGGCTTAAATTCCATCTCTGTCTCTACCAGGGAGACCTTGGGCAAGTCACTTAACTTCTGTGGGAATCTGTTTCTTCATCTTTAAAATAAGACTGTTGCACTAGATAGCCCTTGAGGTCTCTTCTAGTTTTAAATCTATCATCCTATGATCTTCTAATAATATCCAGATACATTCCTGCATATGCAATGTACTCCTCCTTTATTATGTTCTTAATTTAATATTGTTGAAATGCCTAGTGATGACATATTGAGACACTGACTCACTGCCTGACTACATAGGGTACATCTGTTGTGGAATTAATTGTAGGTTATCCTGTCAGGGAAGTATGTGAGCCAGGGGAAAAAATAATACTCATGAGTTCATGTATTTCTGCTCTGTTGTTCTCCCACTCTCGGAAGAGCTCGTTGTGTTTAATTTTAGAATCGCCCAACTATAATGGACTTCAGAGGTTACAGCTTTCAGGTCAGGACTTCACTTCATCACTGGCAAATGAAAATCAATCCTGATTTTAAGGACTTCCAGAGAAGAGGTCCCACAATCTTCCACAATAGTTCATTACTGTATTTAGCAATTCTGTCTATCAGGAAATTTTTATATCTAAAGCAAAGCCTTGTGGAATAACCTTAACACATTTTTCTCTCTTTGATTTTTATTTTTTTTAACACATTTTTCTAAAGAACTTTAGCGTCGGTACCTTAAGACTTGGGTTCAAGCCTGCCGTGTGTTTTGGGTCAGATCATTTTAACCTCTCTTAGCCTCAGTTTTCCCGTCTATAAATCAGGAATAATAATATAGGATTATTGTGAGAAGTCCACAATGATTATGTTCTAGTAAGTTACTCTCGACCACTGCTGTTATTATTATTTTCTATCCTCATGGTTATATTTGTGGCTCTCCTAAAACTTCTCATCAAGTCATTCTTTAGCCAGAAATCCCAGGAACAGAACCCTAGGTCACTTCTTGTTCATGTTTCCCACAATGAGGACATTAATTTTTGTTCAACAATGTTTATCAGAAACCACTCTTTGCTCAGCATTGTGGGGGCAACAAAGAATAAGACTCGGTGCCTGTGCTCACGGAATTTACCATCTATTTGGTAAGGTGATCATTGATGAAACACTTGGCTTAATGAGGACAGCACAAGTGATTGGCTGCCAAAATAAGTCAATATAGACAGTCCATGAGTGGTGAGTGAATGCTGGAATGTTTCCTCCTACCCTACCTCTCTGTTTGAGTAATTGGGGAAGATACAATATGTGCATTCCAAGCTATGTATGGTGATGAATGAATTGAAAGAAGAGAAGGGGCTATGGGATAGAAAGCAGGTATAGCAATGGGGGAGAAGAAAATTAGTCTGGAGAGATTATGTTTCCCTTCATCTTTCATGGAAGATATGATACAAAAGGTCTTGTTCTCACCATACTTGAGAAACTAGTGGGCTTGCTACATAGAGCTAGAAATATCATGTGGCAGAGCTAAACCTTGGGGAAGAAATTAAACCCCATCATGTCCTTTTGCCACCCCAAGCCCTTCAACAAGGGCAGTCAAGGCGTGATGTGTAAGAACTGCCATGAAAGGACCCCTTGTATTCTGTGACTCTAGAGAGATTCATGCAACTTGTGGACTCATGGCTTCTCATTCCAGGATTTTTGTTTTGTTTTACTCCTTTTAATAAAATTTTCTTCTGTAATGTCAAAAATTATGTGCATGTCTAGTGCAGGCTTCAGAAAGAAAAATTATCTAGTTTCTGTTGTGACCCCTGAGCCACCTGCCCAACCCATCTTCTTTCTCTCTCTGTCTCTCTCTCTGTCTCTCTTTCTGTCTCTCTCTCTCTGTCTCTGTCTCTCTGTCTTTGTCTCTCCCTCCCTCCCTCAGTTGTCATTAACAGAGAGGGAGAGAGAAAGAGAGAGAGAGAGAGAGAGAGAGAGAGAGAGAGAGAGAGAGAGAGAGAGAGAGAGAATTGTTACTGTCTTAGTCACTCAGTCTTTTTTTTCTGCTCTCCATACAGAGGTCTTCACATCTTAAAGTTTTGGAGCTGATTTTCCTGAGTTAATCTATCACTAGGCATCTGCCTTTATGTGGTTTTATTGTCTCTGTTCTCATTGTCTAACATTCTAAGGTCACTTTAAAGTCTAATCTGATCTTCCAAAGCACTTACACTTTTATGTCACCTGCTAAGTTAATAAGTATGCCCTCCTCTATTTTTGAATCCAAGTCATTGTTGGGCATTTTTTATTAAAGGTATGTTCAAAATTATCTGCAAAATTTCCCAATTTCGTTCCCAATTTGAAATACGTCCATTGGTAACCATCATCTCGCTACAATCCTCTAGCCATCTGTGCCCCCCACCTAATATTTGTATGATCTGGACCATATTTTCCCAGTTTATTGTTGAATATGTCTCACATGAAGACAAGTTATATCTATCAATCCTTCTTAATGTACCTGCACCTGTCTCTGTAATGGATTAAAATAGTCTGACAGGGCTTGTTCTTCATGAATCCTCCTAGGGGTTACCAATGCCCTCTACTCTTCAAGTTGTTTGCAATTTGATTTTTAAATTAGTTTTCCACCACTTCTTGTAGCATACAAATCATACTTATAAGTTTGTAGTTTCATGTTGCTTTTTTTTTAACCTTCAATGTGACTCTATGTGTTTATCAAGAACTATCTTTAGAAACACCACAGAAGAAAATGTTCTCAAGAAATGCCCTCCACCCCGGCAGTTCTTTTATTATTGTGTCAATATTAAGGCAGCTCTTGGGTTGCCTATCTCTAGGGCCAGTACTGTATACACTGCATTCATTACCTAGGTGTCCCAAAAATTGTGTTTAAAAGTTCATCTTTTTCATGTTTTAAAAATAAGTTTTATTGCTACTTTCTGTGTTTTCGTCATTACCAGATATACTCCCCCACTAAATAAGCTTTCCATTGTAACCAAGAAAAGAGTTAAGGAAAACCACCCAGCAATGACTATGTCTGAGAATGTATGTAACATTCTATAGCAATGGTCCCTCTTTACCTCCTCTCTGGAATGAAGATTGGTCATTGTAGCAATTACTTAGCTTTCAAACTCATTTAAAAACACAACCAAATGTTCTTTCAGTGGTGCTGTATGGTGGCAAACTTTGGAAAATTATCATCTCCAAAGCTCAAGGTTGCTAGTAGCCCAATGGTGATTGAGAGATACTTTATGGGTGAAAGTAGATTACAACATCTTTCCAATAATGACTTATGCACAGACACCGTGAGGTGTATCATTCAGAAATGTAACACTGGAAAAGGAGGTGGGTTGGTGATGGATAACAAGGAATAAGAAATGGACAGCCAGAAAATGTAAAATGACCTAGGGGAATGGTCTTCAGTGTAGATCTTTCAAAGGATCTATGGAAAAACATGGAAAAGATTTACATGAGATAAGAAGGTGAGAATGCAATGAGATTTGCACTAGTGGAGGTAATGGCCATGTCAATAAAATCATGGGTTATTTTAAGTATGAGAAACTGTTCTGTGACTCATAGACATTCAACACCACTTGGAGAATGTTGGAGTTAAAAACTTGTGCTTTGTGTCAGGAAAAATCTTGGGATCTTTGAAAGTTCTGCAAAACTGTTCAACTTTTGGCCCAGTTTGTTGTCCATCTATCTGCAGTTCAATTGAAGAGCCAAGAGATCCTTACTGAAAGACTAACTCAATTACTTATTTGCCTCGCTGCATGCCATAATCTGAGCAATATGCGTTCTTCATCCACTTGACTTTAACTGTGTGGAAGAGAACATTAGTCAACAACCCACTTGCCTTATTGTGCTAGAGATGCCTCAACTCTTGCCACCCTATCCTCCCACTGATGAGTGCCTGCCCAGAACCTCCATTTGAGGAAGTGCCCAGGTCAGTGGTGCTCATTTCTTTCCTGGCTCTACTTTTGAATCTCCACCTTCCTCCCCTTATCCTACCCCTTTCAACTCCCTTGCACATACTATCTTCCCCATTAGAATGTAAGCTCCTTGATGGCAGGAACAGTCTTTCCCTTGCTTGTCTTTATCTTCCCATCACTTTGCATAGTGCTTGGCATATACAGTAGCAAGCACTTAAATGACTTCTTATTAATAATAATTATCATTATAGCCTTTATATAGTGTTTTAAGGTTTGTAAAATGCTTTACAAGTATCTGTTCCTCTATGGTTAGTTTCTTGTGAGTGATTGTGTATGTATCTCATTGAGAAGGCGATCTTGAAGCTTGATGAATCCAGCTTCACGTGATGCTAATACTTAGCAAATTGTTGAATAAAGTTAGCTCCCTAGAACCTTGCATGGTCTTTACACACACACACACACACACACACACACACACACACACACACACACACATACACACACACATATATACATATGTATGAAAAACTATTTAATGAAAGTCTTTAAGGCTGTATTTTGTTCTATTGAGTCAAATACTTTTTTGATAATAAGCAATAAAGTGGGATCTTATCTTTTCTATACTTTTCAGTCAGTTGTCTTGTTATAAAGACATGGGCTGCTACAGAAAAGTGTCTGGGGAAGATTTGTTTTTTCTTCCAGAACATCCTCAATGCATCCATAGGTCATTCACTTTGTAAAATTTAACTTTTATTTTATTTTTTTAAATTAATAATCATTTATTTTCTTTCTCCCAGAAAAAAGAAAAACAAAATCCTTGTAACATAAGCATAATCAAGCAAAACAAATTTCTGCATTGGCCATATCTGAAACCGTGTCTCAATCTGTATCTTGAGTCCATCAACTCTCTGATAGGAGGTGAGAAGCATACTTCATCATGAGGTCATGCTTAGTCATTGCATTGCATTGAGCAGACTTCTTGAGTCTTTCAGGATTGTTTGAGTTTACAATATTGTAGAAATTGTTCTCTCCGTCCTTCACTTTTGCTTTACCTACAAGTTCTGTCAAGTTCATTTTCCATTACATTTATATTCAATAATTGGTTCAGCCATTCCTCAGGTGATGGGCACCCTCTTCATAAATCTGGAACTAGATAGGACAATTAAAAGTTCATCACAATTAGAAGTTCATTACAAGTGTTGAGAGCCTAACTATAGTGGACCTTGAGGTTCCTAGCTTTACCTCTGATAATTGCCCATGCTCTTTTAGCCTCATTTTCATCATCTATAAATTGTGGCTACTACTTGTAACGTCTATATCATAAAGAGTAGGAAAAGGCATGGTCATTTCTGTTCCTTAGTGGGACTATTTCCTGTGGCCTTAATGAGCATGAAACCAACTTTGCTAAATTTGTTTTATTCACCTCTCAGACTAAAACCTGTGAACTATTCCTTTCTTTTAGCTGTGACATTTTTATACATTAAAGGTAGGGCGATAAAGAACACTGGATTCAAAGTCTGAGTGCCTGAGTTTGGATTCCAGTCTTGCATTTTACCATTGTGGTATCTTTTCATGCTTTGGTTTTATCATCTTTCCAATGAGAGGTTTACTTGACTTCTAAGGTTCTAGATCCAAATGTATTTCATGATTCATTCATGGATTCAAGCAATTAACAAGCAGTTATTACACTTTTACTATGTGTCAGGTAATGTACTAAATGCTGGGGATAAAAACAAACAAACAAAAAACCAGCATTCTTTTCTCCTACCCCCCACCTGTGTCTTAAAGGAACTTTTTAATTCAATTTTTTATTCTATATCTTAACATATAACCAAAAAAATTCCACATACAAGTAGACGAATAAGATGATTATGTGAGAAGAATCTGTATTAGATACAGCTTGTTTTTAAAACATATTCATATTAGTTTGAAAGCTGTCCTACTCACGTTTCCTTATGAACTTTTTTGTCTCTCCTTTATATTTTTTTAAAAAATTCTTCAATGACCTTTTCTTTTCTTGTTTCATTTTTGGCAGCCCTATCACTGGCTCCCTTTTTCCCTTCAAATCCCTCCCCATCACAAATAAATATTGCAATTATTGTTTCAAATAAGCATAGCCAAGTAAAATCAATCCACACATATGCCATGACTAATTCTGTACCTTGAGTCTATTATGTCTCTGTTAGGAGGTAAGTGGTGTGCTTCCTCATTACTTCTCAGGAGCTGTGACTGGTCTTTTCATTGATCAGCATTTGTAAGTCTTTTGAAGTAATTTTTCTTTAGAACATTATAATTGTTATCTTGGTTCTGTTCACTTTGCTATGCATTAATTCATTAAGTCATAATGTCTTCTCAAGTTTCTCTGGAACCACCCTTTTCGTAATTTCATAAAATACAATAATATTCTTTTACATTATTATACTATGATTTGGTCAGCCATTCCTCTTTTGTTTCCAGTAATTTACTACAACAAAAAGATCTACTATAATTTATATATATGCATAGGTATGTATACATATGTGTGTATGTGTACATACATAGATAATGCATATACATATAAATGTATGTATATGTATATACATATATATGCCACCTTTTCCTCCTCCTTTGTTCTCACTGGGGTATAGACTTAGAAGTGGTATCACTTGGTCAAATAATATGCATAGTTTAGTGACTTTGAGGGCATTATGCAAATTACTTTCCAGAAAGGCTACATCAGTTCACATAGGAGCCTAAATTCTAATGGGGAACATTATGTAACTTGTTCTGTTCTTCTAACCATGTGGTACAGGTAAGCCTCTGATATGCCATTTAGGCATTTTAAAAACACTTATCCGTTCCTGATACTTCCTCTTTGTCCCTCTGTACTTTCTTTGGTAGCCTCTTCACTCTCAGTATCTGGCAAGAGACCATGTTGGTCCCTTGGTCCTGAAGAAACAGGCCTTAGTCCTTGGATTTTTTTGTTGCTCATTGTTTTCTGTTTTAGGTGAAGGGAGTGAAGTCTCTGTCCTTGGTTGGGAGAGTGAACTACACAAAGCCAGGAATTAAAAGCCAGACTGAATTTTGTAGCCTATGCAGAACCAATGCACAAGAAACAAAGGCTGATATTTGGGACCTTTGACCTAAGGCCCAGAGGAAAGACTCATCCAATATTCATGGCACATCTGGACATGAATTTAGTGTGACCAATGCTATGTAGGAACTTAGCTAATTTTTGAAACTACTCCCCTAGAGATCAAGGTGTTGCAGGTGAGGATATGCCCTGCGCCATTAAAAAATGGTTGTAATTCATTCTTGTAATCTCTATGAAGTAAACATCCCTTTGTAAAATAAATATTGTAAGGGGGGAGGCAACATGAATATAAGTAGCTACATGCAGGTAGAAGTAACCTTAGAGGAGAAGGTACTAGCAGATAGAAGACCAGGGAAAGAATTCTTTCAGAAGGTAGCATTTGAATGAACACTTGAAGGTAGCCAGGAATGCTAGGATACAAAGAGGAGGCGGCAGAGCATCACAAGCATGACCAGCAGGCACTGCAAAGGCCCATAGACAGGAGACTGAGTGATGAGTGTGACAGTCTTCTAGTATGGCCAATCCATAGAGTGTGTAAATGGGAACAATGTACAAGAAGACTGGAAAGGTAAAAAGGGACCAGAGAATAAAGAATTTTGAATGCCAAATAGAGGAGTTTATATTTGATCCTGAAGTCATTGGTGTCTGCTGAGTAGGAGGCTTACATGATTAAACCTGTTCTTCAGGAAATATCACTTTGGAAACTGTGGAAGATAGAGTGGTGTGGAAATAGAAACAATTTTATTTATAAGGAAACTATCAATAGAATCTTGGTTCATTTCCGCCAGTAACATACCAACTTCTTTGCTGTTGGATAAAGAACACACATCAGGAACAACATAAAGTTGATTTTTATAGGAATTCTAAAAACTGTGTGATGCTAATCCCACACAAGTCCTATTCTGGAACAGGAATGGTCTTCAATGGAAGTGACCTTGGATTATTGAAGAATGTGACAGCTGGACACAAGCTCAGACAGATTCTACCACACTGGATAGTCTGATTGTGGTCTCAGGAATAGAATGATAAAATCAATAAAGTTAGAAAACTCTCAGGACATTTTGGACAAATACAAGCCTTTATATCACAATCAGCTTAGAAGTGAAGTGAGGTGTTGCATTTGGGAGGCAACTTTTCCTGAATCAAATGATTATAGCAGAAAGGAAATCTCTTGGAGTTGTAGTCAATTGATCTTAGGTTAATGCATCTTCCTTGTGTCTACAGAAGTAAAGCCTCCATTCTTCATCAAATTCCATCATATTAGCTAGTTTTGAATTAAAGTAACCTGGGAAGAGAACCTAATTAATAGCCTCTGTGCCATGAGCCTGGTAGGACCTTGTTTACAAAGTGAGAAGAAGCTCCCAGAAAATAGGATTTACAAAATTTAATACTCTTCCTTAGTAAGTAGCATAAATGGAAGGTGAAAGAACTAAAAGCCTTTTCTCCCAGCAGAATCCTAAAAATACAAAGTTCTTGTTCTACCACTTAATTATTTTGTGACCTTCAAGCCACCCCTGGACTTGTTTTCTGAACTATAAAATGAAGAAGTTGGAGAAGATGATTTCAAAAGTCCTCCGGATCTATGATTATAGGATGTATATAATCCCATGTCATGGGAGCCCTGAGATATGTGAGCCAGATTTTTATGCTGTGGAAAAGCACACAGGATGGAAGGTAGACAATCAACAGACAGTTGTAGAGATATTGACAAATACACAGCATGCCAACAAGTGGAAGGGAAATGTCTATGCCCTTGGCGAGGCAGTGAGGCAGTTTCTGGTGAGGCAGTTTCCCTAGGGAATATGTAAGGAACATGTGAAAAATCTCACCAAACACCCAGATTAGAATGACAAAAAAAGTGAAACCAGGGATATTGACGGCACCATTGCCAATGTTTAAGGAGAAGAGTGTGGGTAACTGGTTCAGCACTGGACCAGTGGACAGCGTCAGTCTATTGACAGCCGAGAAGCATTGCAGTCTGTTGACAGCGAGAAGCATTGCATCATTATTGGACAAGGTGTTGGGACAATGATGGGGTCAAGGGGTATGAGAAGTTAGAAGGCTGGCAGGGCTGATTCTGAAGCTTGCAGATTTAATCAGATTGACCTATCTATGTTCAGGTGTTTTGGTGGTCTGGATTATTCATAGACCCCAGTGAACCTCCAGGACCTGAACAAGCTTATATTTCCCAAAAGATTAGTTCCCCTCCTATGAGTGTTTACTTGTGGCTTTATATAGGTATGTCAGCTTGCAGAAAATGAATCTGGGTAAGAGACCGTACATCCCTTCCCAAACATCTATTTCCTTGCAGTAGGGTCAGTTTTCTGAAAAGAACCAAGTCTATGATGAGGCCTTTCAGAGAAAACTTTAGCTCCATTTATTATTCTGAAACTCATCCCCATCACCCTAATATATTTTGACAGCCTATAGATTTTGTCTGCTGTCTGAGGATTGTACTAGCTAAATATAGAGAGACTCACCACTAGATATTTTCATTTCATTTCAACAAACATATAATAAACATCTTTTTTTCCTAGACACTGGTGATAAAAAGATAGAAATGAAACAATCCTTATCCTTACCTTTTACTGGAATGGGCAGTGGGTTGAACACTAGATGACCAGAGAGACCTATAAAATATGTGCATGTATTTTAATACTTTAAAATTTATAATTTCATCATTTTGATTTTGATTCCTCATTTTATCAATGAAGATCTCACTCCTCTAAGACATAGTAGACCATTTTTTTCATTGTTGAGGATTTTTAATAATTATTTTTAGTTTTCCACATTTGCTTTTAGTAATATTTTTAGTTCTAAATCCTCCCTCCGTCCACACTCCCTCCCCAAGGCAGCATGCGATATGATATAGGTTATACATGTACAATCATATTAAACATATTTCCACATTAATCATGTTGTGAAAGAAGAATCAAATCAAAAGGGGAAAACCATGAGCAAGAAAAAAAGAAAGAGAAAATAGTATACTTCATCTGCATTCAGACTCCATGGTTCTTTCTCTGGATGTAGATAGCATTTTCCATCATGAGTCCCTTGGAATTGTCTGAGATCATTGCATTGCTCAGAAGAGCTAAGTCTAACCAAGTTGGTCATCGCCCAATGTTGCTGTTACTATGAACAATGTTCTCTGGGTTCTTCTCACTTTACTCAGCATCAGTTCATATAAGTCTTTCCAGGTTTTTCTGAAGTCTGCCTGCTCATCATTTTTTTTTTTTTTGCTTTTTGGAGGGCAATTGGGGTTAAGTGACTTGCCCAAAGTCACACGGCTAGTAAGTGTGTCAAATGTCTGAGGCCAAATTTGAACTCAGGTCCTCCTGACTCCAAGGCCAGTGCTCTATTCATTGCACCACCTAGCCACCCCACAGCTCACCATTTCTTATGGAACAATAGTATTCCGTTGCATTTGCATACCACAACTTGTTCAGCCATTCCCCAGTTGATGGGCATCCTCTCAATTTCCAATTCTTTGCCACCACGAAAAAGAGCTGCTATAAATACTTTTTTACATGTGGGTCCTATTCCCTTTTTTATGATCTCTTTAGGATACAGACGTAGTAGTGGTATTGCTGAATCAAACTGTTCCCTTTGGGCATAGTTCCAAATTGTTCTTCAGAATGGTTGGATCAGTTCACAAGTCCACCAACAATGCATTAGTGTTCCAATTTTCCCATATCTTTTCTGTAGATCATTTTTATAGGTACTGTGGCTGAAAAAAAAAAACAACCTTGTGGTCAACTTTCTGTGAGTCTTTATAAATTTATATAAACTAGTCCTCAGACAATAGACACTTTCCATCACCAGGATCATACTTACTTGATAAAACCCTTAAGACCTTGTACTCTGCTAAAATAATGGCCTTTGAGGGCCCCGGATCACCTCCATACTGTGATGAACCACCAGGAAAGGACTTTAGTAAACATATATTTATGTTATGTATTTACTTTCATCCATATTTTCTAAGAATGCTAATAGTGCTGATTCTTATCCGTATGTAAGAAAATATTTGAAAACCCCAATATGAGACCTACAGTCTTTTTCTCACTATGTAAATACAAAGACTGGGCTTTAATTGAGATCTGAAACAACCCACAAGTGCCAATCAACTATATTTTACAGAAGAGCAGGTAGTCCAACATGGGCCAATGATGAATTGACTATAGTTTCAACATCATACGACGAAACCCTTTATTAGAAGATTTAGTATTGACTGGTTTGAGTTTTATCTCTTTACTTCTTCCTTCTCACACTCTAGTGGGATCATTAATGAGACCCTCAAAAGTCTCAAATCAGATAGTTTTTGTGGGGCAGGGCAGGGGACAAATGGGAGAAGAGAACAAAAGAGAATGAAATGATCTGGCAGTTCTGTGACTTGAATGATTAAAATTAATTAGTTGTTAGTCTAAGCATCTATGTTTACATTTATTCTTCTGTTTTCCAATATTCATACTTCCTGGAGTTAAGAGCAGTGAGGCTTTGCATCTATAATTTAATGACATTTAATTAATCATTTCTTGAATTTATAACATTCTAGTACAATTCAATACACAGTCTTGTATTATCTAGGTCAGGAGTGGGTCCAGGCTGCAGATTCCCTACCCCTGATCCAGAGTAAAAGAGAGCTGCAGAATTACTGTCAAGCACAGAATGTCTTCTTAGGGTGAAAAGAATTCCCAGGTCAAAAGTGATAGAAGAGCAAGTTTCCAACTGTACATTCTAAACAGGTGACATTTTGGAATTTCTTAACAAGCATATCAAAGTTAATTTTTAAAAAGGTGGAAATAAATAACTCCTTTCTTGGAATAAGCAATTTGGAGATTCCTGACCGAAGTTTCATTTCTGAAGAACATTTTTCTTGGTGCTTCTTCAAGTGTCTACTGTTAATGCATGAACCACTAAAGTTAATTTGTTAAACAACTTTCACCCAATACTAACACACTGTAACTATATCTGTTCTGAGTGCATTTGATTTTTTCTAACATGCGTATTTTGATCTAGGTAACATTTTTGATTATTAGCACAGCATGCTATGCTTATTTTAACATCTTCAGTGAAAAATTAGATTTCGACAAGTTTCCAAGTTAAAGCCATGTTCTTTTTTTCAGATAAAAGTCTAAGGAGTCTTAAAGGATTTTTCGTCTCTCCTATTTTGTATTGCCTTTCAACATATAACATCATAATATTTTAGGACAAACTATGAAAAATTGAGCCAAAGAAAAGGTATAAAACTTATGTAAAGACTACGTATGATATATATTTATATAAAGACTATATAATAGACTTAACAGATCAATGGTAAACTCACAAAAAAAGCTTAAGGCCTGAAGTCAACATGAAAGCTGTTTTCTAAAACAAGATTTATCCCTGGTCCTGTAGCCAAGTCATTTTCAGAATTTTTAAAGGAGGGAAGGAACTACAATGTTAGTCTTCTGCTTTACTTACTTTAATAATTGATGCAAGACTGATCAAGTCACTTTGCTACTTAAAGAAACCCCAGTGTCCCCCTATTGCTTCTGCAATAAAATACAAACTCCTCTGTTTGGCATTTAAAACCCTTCACAATCTGACTCCAGCTTCTGCAGGACAATTCCACATGACTTCTCCCAATGCCATCTACATTCAGACAAACTGACCCACTTGCTATTTACCATACCCAGCATTCTCTCTCTTATCTCTGTTCCTTGCACAATCCCCCATAGCAAGAATGTTCTCCTTACCTCTGCTGCGTGGAACCCCTCGTTCCCTTCAAGTTTCATTTTATATGCAAACTCTTATAAGAAGCCTTTCCTAATTGCCCCATTTGTTAGTGTTTCTAAAATAACTGTAATTATTTCATATTTATTTTACTTAATTTTATACATGTCAAATCCTGCTCCCTATAGAATGTTATCTACTTGAAAGCAAGGACTATTCTTGTTCTTCTCCTTATATTTCTAATACCTTAGTATGGTGCCTTCCATGTAGAAGGTACTTACTAAATCTTACAGAATTAAAATTTAATTGGATATCTATATCTATGTCTACCTAAACATGATTTTTACTTGAATTTCTTAGATACTTGAGGAAATATTTTTGGCTTATTTTTCTTTGAACCATCCTTATTAACTTTTGACGAAATCATCAACATACAATCACCATTTTCTTTTGTGTTGAAATAATTTGGCCCTCACATTCACACCTATCACTTGCCTCTCCATTGTCTTGTTCTATGACATTAATTTTTTTCTTTTGAAACAACCATATTCTGGATCTCTCTACCAGTAGTTAACTTTGCTTCATGACTATTTACATTTGAATGAACTTTTTTGGAGGGGAGGACCTGGATCTCCCTATCTTATCCAGGCTAGAAATACAGCAGCCCTATTGCACCACTGATTGGCATGGAAGTTTTGACCTGTTCCATTACCAACCTACGGCAGAATGACTCCTCCTTAGGCTGCCTGGTGCCCTCCTCATTCCTGAGGACTTACCATGTTGGTGTACTGGACTTATTTCTTCCTGCAATGATCAACTTTATCCCTAAGGTTCTTTAGAACTCCAGCAGCCTCTGTCTCCTCCGTAGCAAAGAATTCCAGGTGTGGGCCACTTAACCAGACAATAAATAAACATTAACAAACAACATGTCCAGACAACTTGTCACTGATTCCCTGAGACTTTGTCAGCTTCCTTTGTCCATTCATTGCAAGTTACCTTTTCTTTTTTATATAGTTACAGTTAGCATTGTTGAGACTCTCATTCTGGGTTATTGGTTAGTTTTGTTTGCTTTGCATTATTCCATAATGGTCTTTCCATATTTCTTCATGTTCCTCATACTTACTGACCAGTATGTTAGTAATTTATAAATTATACTAACGTTCTGCAATTTATCTAAATATGCCCCTATTGCTGTCTATTTTTTCCAATTAAAAACAATGCCACTATAAATATACATTAAATCTTTCTGTTTAATTGAAAAAATCCTCAGGGAATATTCTTTTTTAGGTTAGCAAGGACCATTTTCCTGGTAAACTCTATCAGGGCAAGAACCATGGCTTCTAATTCTTCTATGTTTCCATTTTATGCCTTGTTATGTGCTCCATACACAAGGATAGTAAGTCTGACAGATTAAACTAGAAAGAACAGGAAAAGGGTCTATAATTTCCCAGCTGTCTGTTAGTTTATTGAGGTCATATTATGAAGCTTCTCCAAGTTATATTTTGAGTTGATACCATATTTCCACTTAAATGACTTTCAACTGAAGTACACTCCATATGAAGTGCTAAGGGAGAGGAAATTTGTAAGTAAGGAAGAGGGAAGGGTAGGTGCTTCTTAACTTGCCTTTCTACCCATTGTTCTTCCCTGTCGTAAAGGTGGTGACCACACAGTCATGCGGGTCATTTGAACAATTGAACCAATTCTGACCTTGAACCTCAAAGCTTCCTTCTTACGTTTTCAAATGCTTAGAAGTTAGGCAGAATTGTGCCCAAACTAATTTGGAGTATTCCTTTGTGTTCTGAATAGACAATGACGTTGTTTCCAAGCTAACTTTTGAGAGTTGGTGATAAAGTCATCCCTAGGGTATGGTGAATCAGGGTCATTACCTTGGTCCTTAAATTGGGAGCCTTCCAGGTGCTGTTGTGATTGGCTTCAGAAGCCACTGGCTAAGACAAAGGAGGTGGTTAAAAAGACCTGGGATTCATTCACACAGCCTTCTCCTTCCTACCTTCCCTAAGATAAATCTGGGATAACTTCCCCTCCTTCCTCTTCCATAAATGTCCCTCTGACATTATGGAATCCTTTAAGGCTTCTTTCCCCCATCAAAGCTACCTTTAGTGTTGTGGCATCCTAGAAAATGCCTTGGATTTGGAGTCAGAGAACCTTGGTTCTAATCACTATGAGTTTATTTCTGCATCTGTAACATGAAGGCATCGAGCTGCTTGATTTCTTAGGTCTCATCTTGCTTTAAATCTTGTGAAAATGTACTTTTAATAAAGTATGAAGGGGTAATGAGGCTGAGCATTCTCTCTGATCACTTCCATAGATACATGTGCTTTGAACTTTTACTTAAGGATAAGGTAGGGAGAGGATAATCCTAACCTCTTCCCACAAAAGGATCCCATCTGTGGGCTGCCATAAACTGGGTTCATATCCTTGGGGATTCCATTCCTAAAACAAAGGCAATCAGGTTTATATTGATCATCATGTTCCCCACCTGAGTACTGGAGAAAATCTCACATAAAGAACTTAGATTTCATTTGTCTGCTTCCCCAAAAGAAATAAATAAGATCCCTTTGGAAAGGTACTCTATGTACAAATTAGTAGATATTTGGTTTAAGGTAGCTATTAATTTCCTCTGACACAAAAGAAATGCTTATAACACAAAAGACTTACAAACATACACTGACATATATTTAAAATACAGAATAGTAACCCATAATTGCTATTATACTTGCCTGGGAAGAAAAAACTCTCAGGAAAATGGTGAAACTGCTGAATGGCTACTTTACTTTCACTTCTCACTGATGCTGTCAGAAGCAATTTACAAGTTTGAATATCTCAGCAAAACAGGACATGGTTTATTTAGTAGCTCTTTTATCCAAAGTAGCCTTCTGATACTGGTCATCTTCTCCACCAAGAGGTTGTTTTGGGAATTCGCTTCCTGCTGGACAACCAGCACCCAGGGACTCTCAACTTTTTACACTCATGAAGTTTCTTGCCAAAGCTGGAAACACCCATCTCTGAATTACTTTTCAGTCACATGTGTTCAGGTAGAGACAAAATAGAACATCCCAAAAGTCTTAAACTGTTGCTTAAAACTGCACTAGGATTTTGGGGACATCTTGTACAAAACAAAGGAGACATCCAGGAACCTAAGATCTAGTCTCAGGTCCATATGAACCAATATGTGTTTGTACTGCCATATACACATAGCATCAGGAAGGAAAGATGTTGGATATAAAGTATTATAGATTCACAGGAACTTAACCAAAATAGAAAAGTGGGAATGGATTAAAAGGGTATTTTTCACAGTCATCTGAAAAGACCCTTTATATGAAGGTACAAGACATGGTTGTAAAATCATAGAAGGATTAAGTAACCAGAAACATTATGGAGCCAGAGACAAGAAAGAACTATAATACTGGGAACCAGGACTGCCACATAATCCTTTTGCAAAGATCGAGCCATTAGGGAGAAGAGGTAAATAAGAGGGAACCACAAAGTCAGAGAACAGTGAAAATGAACATGGTGGGAGAGAAGATGGTGAAAGAACAACTGGGGACATATGAAGTACATGGGGGTGCACATCCAGCCTTCCCCCTCCCTCTCCTGGGGGTAGGGGAGTGATATCATAAATCACGGGGACCATATAGGGGAATGGGGAGACAGATGGCCTATTGGAATAAGAGTTTCTTGACTATTTGATTCCTTTCTGGGCCCTTCATTTTGCAAGAACTATATTTTGAGCCTTGTGAACCTGAGTGCTTATAAGGGAAACTTCCTTTGGACGAGTGCCATATATTGATATTTCTCGCCTCTACCTGAATGTGAGCAATGATCCTGAGAGATGAGAGGTCCCCAAAGTATACCCAGGCCTTTTGTACCCCCCCCCAACAATAAGGGGGGTATTCATCCTTTTCCTTCCCTGCTTCCAGCTCTACATTAATGATTCTGTTCTGAGCAAGATTTCTCAAAGATTGAGGGACATTAGTCTCATGGTCAAAGATCTTCTCTTCCCCTCATAACATAATTAAGATTAAAGCCAGTTCTATTATCGGAATGTTTAGAATGCAGTTCAAGGGTTGAGATGAATGAGGGAAATAGTAATAATCAGAGCCAAAGAATTCTCCCCCAGCCTCTGGGATTTTCCTAATTTTGTCCAAATGCCAGGCCTGCCTAACAGAGGCCAATTGGTGTTCTAACAAATTGGTTCCAAATTGAAAAAAAACACGACAGGATATGATGAATGTAATCATGAAGATGATGTTCTTCTGAATAAGCATCACTGAAGACAAAATGCCTTTCCTCTTGTGATAGTCTATTAATAAGTCAGCCCTAGGATCCATGAGTAGCAATGATCACTAGTACTAAGGACTGAGAAAAGTGAGACCAAGCCCAAGTTGAGGATAAGAGGTGGCCAAAGATCATCTCAGGCCAGAGAAAGGTTCAAGAGCTGGTGGTCTAGACATCAAATGCCATAACAAGGGTGATGGTTGAGAGCTAAGTAGGCAAGCTGAAATCAGGGTATACACGCATGATAAGATTTGGAAAGGTCCCAGGTCCAGATCCAGGAATTCAGGCAAGCTTCTAAGGATGAGTAAAGTATCAAAGGTTTAAATCTGGAACCCATGGAGACAATCTTGGGTCAAGAGCTAAGGCAAGGAAGGAATGGATCAAGAATCACCTAGAGAGCACCAGTTAGGTGGCACAGAGGATAGAGCACTGGCCCTGGACTCAAGAGTTCAAATTCAGTCTCAGACATTTGACACTTACTACCTGTGTAACCCTGGGCAAGTCACCTAACCCCAATTACCTACAAAAAAAAAAAAAGAGAGAATCACTTGGATGTCAAAGGAATGAAAGCCCACTAGATTCCGGTCTCCAACTTTTCTTTCACCTTACAGCCCCAAGGCTTCCCCCATTGGTTTTTCACTGCCACTATCCCTTTTCTCATCCTAAGGTCCCTCTTCTGGCTTATTTTTCCACTACCCTGTTATCTCCCAAATTAGTATTATAACCTTCAGGGCTGAGGGCAGGGACTGATTTTCGTTTTGTCTTTATTTCCCTGACACCTAGTACAATGCTTTGCACATGTAACAATGACCAAGGATCTGGAATTTTTGTCTTCAGAACATCTTCACAGCTATTATATCTATAAAAGGTGACACATGTCCTCTACAGCCTTCTTGTAGGGACCCACTTTCCTCTGTCTGCAACACGACTTTGGTCAGATATGTCTGTCAATCACTCATCACTCTCCTCTCGACTGTTACAGGTTCTTTCCCCAGGAGTACCTCTCAATCATGACTTTTCACTTCCCAGCTCTGCCTCCACCAACCAAACATCCCTATTCCCCGTAGGGCCGTTGTGTCATTTCAATCATTCAAGCATGAACCTCAAGGTCATAATTACTTTAAACAAGCAGTTTAATTAGATTTTCTAGAAGCATGATACAATCAAAGTATTAGATACATGTCGCAAGGGATGTAAGCATTCTACTTATTTTCTAGCTCCAACCCTTCCAGGCAAACAACCCTCTCTCAAGTTGTTTCTAGTTTCTTCCTACTCAGCCTTTTGGTTACAGCATGTGAACAGGCAGCAGGACATATAAACTCACAAGAATGGCACAGGAACTATTGGAGTGATATAGAAATCCAGAGAATCTCTTAAGTCACAGCTGCCTAGACATATAGGGAAGGAATGGTGTCTCCACCAGGTAGTCTTAGTTCTGCTATACATTGCCCTAATATCACAGGAGCTGGAAGCACAAAAAAGAACAGGTGGAAATCGTCAAAGTCTTGTGTTGGCCTGGATGAAGGGAGGCTACCAAAGATAACCCTTGCTCTGCAGTCACCCCAGTGGTCATTTTTCTATATCTCTGTGTCTTTTCTTCAAAATTCTTCTGTGTGTAATATATGTAGCACTAGCTCATTTGGAAGTGGGAAGCCACTTTCAGAATTCGGACACTGTCCACCCTCAGTTCAAAGGGAGTGTCCTTGTCTACTTAGACACAGGTTTGCCCCTAAAACCTTAGTATGTGAGAATTTATCAGTATAAATGTGCAGAGTTGCCAGAAGCAAGTGAGTTAAGTAATTCGCTATGGTCACACATATGGGGGCTACGGGGGCAGCTGGGTGGTACAGTGAATAGAGAGCCAGACTGGAGTCAGGAAGATTCATCTTCCGGAATTCAAATCCAGCCTTAGATTCGTACTAACTGTGTGACCCTGGTCAACTCACCCCACCCTGCTCAGTTCTCTCATCTGTAAAATGAGCTGGAGAAGGAAATAGCAAACCACTACAGTATCTCTGTCAAGAAAATCCCAAATGGAGTCAAAAAGAATCAGACATGACTGAAAATGACTGAACAACAAATGGTCACACAGGTAGAAAGCATCAGAGACAAGATCTGAATCTAATTCTCCTCACCAGCTTAATTATGTATTATACCAACCTGTCTCCGACTTTTCCAGTAGTACATACTTAATAAATATTTGTTGAATCAAATTGAGTATTCCAGTTTTTAAGGTAAAGGAAAACTTACAAAATTACAGAAATTTTAAGACTACATTCATCCGTTTGAAGCATAATTTTTTAACTTTATGGTTTTTTTGGATTTTTTTGGTCTGTATATTCTCTTGCAACCCAGTTAATATGGAAATATGGCTTCTATGACTTCATATGTATAATAGATATTAAATTCTCAAGGAGAAAAGGAGGGGTGATCAGGAAGGAGGGAATCTGGAACTCGAAATTTTTTAAAATTATTGTTAAAATTTTTACATGTAATTGGGAAATATTTAACAAAATAAATAGAAATAGATTTTTAAAAGACTACATTAACCCAGTTTCCCAGGAATTATTGAGTCTTAATCTTATGTAAGATGACACCACTTCCCTGAACCAGAAGCTGCCATCTCTGGCCAGGAACAGAATTTATGTACTGTGGGATAGCAGGTATGTAGGACTAAGTCACCCAATAGGTTTCCAGAGGGACCATAACCTACATCTGCCCACAACCAAAACACCTAAGACTACATTCCTCTGCAAAATCTGAGTAATGTCTTTGGGCTGGAGAAGACCCCCTACCTTGCCTATGTTGCAGTTAAATACATTAGCCAGGACTCCCCGGCTGTCTGTTGGAACTGAATTAGGAAAGTAACCACTTAACGTGGTCCTGCCTATGCAATTGTCAGAGCTGTGATCAAAACCACATGTGCTGATACACTGTGGTCCCAGAAATAGCATCCTAAACTATATGGTGGCATAACAGATTCTAAGTGGGGAAATGCAGGGTACGGTGAATAGAGCACTGGCTTTGGAGTCAGGAGAGATGTGGATTTGAGTTTTGCCTCTGACACAGCTATGCCAACTTAACTTCTCAGGCTTTTTTTTCTCATTGTAAGATGGGGCAGCTAGGGGTACAGTGAATAGAGCCCAGCCTGATGTCAGGAAGACTCATCTTCCTGAGTTTAATGTGGCCTCAGTCATTTGCCAGCTGTGTGACCCTGGGCAAGTCACTTAACCCTGTTTGCCTCGGTTTCCTCATCTGTAAAACAAGCTGGAGAAAGAAATAAGCCACTCCAGTATTTTTGCCAAGAAAACCTCAAATGGGTTTATGAAGAGTCGGAAATAAGTGAAAACAAAAAAGGAACAAAGGTAGGGATGTCTGCAGTATGTGACTCACAGGATGGTTGTAAGAATCAAAGGAAGTAATGCATGAAAAGCATTTTGCTCTATATAAATTTCAGATATCGTTATTAGATCCATGGCCTGATTTATCAGTTGGGTAAATAGAGTCCACAGGCCGAGGGGGAAACCAAAGAATATACTGTTGCACATTCTTTTTGGTGGATTAAATGAGCCATTTATTGGGCAGAGTCAACATAACAGGAATATGTGACTATTTCTGCCATGAAATCAATCATCCTTAGGCCCAAAGACCCCCAAACTGTAGGATACACTGAGGCATCTATGTGTTGGCACTTTCAAAAACTGGGAGTACCTAGGCACCATTTGAGATGACCAGCTCTTGGCTGAGGTCCCCGGCATGAATGCAGGTGCAAGTTTGTTGGTTTTTTTTTTAGTATAAGTAGTACCATAAGAGAAAACAAATATACCAGCGCAGAAGAAATGCCTAACCAAGCATCATAATGTATGTAAGCATGAAGGCTTACCTGTTCACCATAGTGAAGTCCTCCCATGTTACCTGGAAATGGTCACAGTGGGAAACAAACCACAAAACAATCAACAATACCGAAAAAAGTGAGTTTGTTGTGAATAGTTTTATAGACCAGGTGATGCTGGGTTATTTGGACTACCATGCCCTTCAAACACAATTCATTGTGTCCCAGAGGGACTTTCAGGCAGGTGGTCTCCAAAATAAGCACCTCATTGCTTTGAGAAGGAAGGTCATCGTAAGTTGACCCAAAAGAGATTGAAATGGAGACGTACCTTCTTGTCCACATCAACAGTCCTGACAAAGCTGATCAAGTGAGAACAGCATTAGGGAAAGAAAAGATTAAGCATTTTTAAATGTGCCGATCACTGTGCTAACTTAGTACCTCATTTGTTTGAGCTGACTAGTGGGTGCCACAGCGCACAGAATGCTGGGCTTGGATTTCAGAAGATCTCAGTGCAAATCCAACCTCCGATACTTACTTACTGGCTGTATGCCCTGGGCAAGTCACTTAACCTCAGTCGGCCTTGGTCTCCTTGCCTGTGAAATGGAGATAATACCTCCTAGGGTTGTTGTGAGAGTCAAATAAGGTAATGGAATTAAACGGAAGTTCAGCTCCATCAGCAGATGGGGGTGGTACAGGAAAATCCCATTTGTTCTTTTGAACAAAAATACGGGAATTCCATTTCAGTTTCAGAACTCCTCTTGCCATGGTAACAGAAGGGGGCTGGCAGATTTAGTTGGAGTTCCAGAGTTAAGAAAGACAGGGATCATTTGTTCTAGAGGCCAACTGTCTACATACAAGAAAGTATTAATTAATGGAAAGAAAAGGTTGATGAGAGAGAGCAGACTCATGCCACATTCTACACGTGTCAAGAATCACCTGTCAGCATCTGACCTTCTCTTACACACCTCCCTCCTATTATTTCCATCTGTAAATCAAGTTAACAAACAATTATTGAGCATCTAATATATTCCAGGCACGGTGTTATACAAAGAAAGGCAAGACAATCCCTGTCCTCAAGGAGCACACAATCTAATGGGAGAACCCAGCACATAAAAAGAGGCTAAAAAGGAGTAGGTGTGGGGTATGGGTGTAATGACATAGCTGGCCTAGGTGCCCTCCTTAAATGGAGTTTCTTGTTAGAACTCTCCAACCTCTGTCCTCCAATCAATCAGAGGGACAGAGGGAACCCAGGGGCTCTAATCTGTTAACACCACCCAGGCCACTATCCCCAGTCACTTCTGGAAACCATTAAAAACACCTGCTATATTTTCAAAGGAAAACCATCTTGGAGGTTTACAAGCCATATTTTCAGAAGATTGTACAAGTAGAATATGGCTTCCTTTGCTTTTTTTTTCGTGTGTGTGTGTGTGTGTGTGTGTGTGTGTGTGTGTGTGTGCGCATTCTTATAATTTTCCAGGTGATCTTTGGGGGATGATGGAGAAGTCCAGAGGAAGGTAATATGGTGGGAAATGAACCTCTGAGAGCCTTTGGTTTCTCTTCTTAAAATAGAAATATATTTTTGTACCATCTCCCTCGTAGGTCTTTTGTGAGGAAAGAACTTTTTCAACCTTAAAGAACTATATGTATGAATTATAATTGATACTAGTTCTGTGATCATGGACAAATCACTTAACTTCTCCAAGCTCCAGGTTTCACATCTGTAAATGCTTATTTTGAGTCGAGTCAAAAAGCATTTACTAAGCACCAACCATTATGTACCAGACGTTGTGCTAAGTGCTGGGGCTACAAAGAAAGGTTTGAAAAAAACAGCCCCTAATCTCCAGTAGCTTGCAGTCTAACAGGCAAACAACATGCAAACAGCTATGCACAAAAAAGATATAGACAGGATAAAATGGAGATAATATTAGAGGGAAGCTAATAAGATTCAGAACAACTAAGAAAAGCTTCTTGGAGAAGATGGAACTTTAGCTGAGATTTAAAGAAAGCCAGAGGGGCGGCTAGGTGGCTCAGTGAATAGAGCACTGGTCCTGGAGTCAGGAGGATCTGAGTTCAAATCCAATCTCACACACTTAACATTTACTAGCCAAGTGACCTTGGGCAAGTCACTTAACACCATTTTGCCTGCCTTCCCCCCTCCAAAAAAGAAAATAAAAGGAAGCCAGGGAAGCCAGGATGCAGAGATGAGGAGAGAGAGAATTCCAGGCATAGAGGACAGCCATTGAAAATGCCAAGATTCGGGACCTCAAAATGCAATATAATAATTAGTGATTATTTTTAAAATATAAATGCCTTGGAAACAACTACACAAGGAAACAGGAAGATGGGAAGCCTAGAAGTGTTATATTGGAAGTCATTTATTTGAATCTTCATTGATCTGTCACCCCAGTCACCTCTGGAAACCATTAGAAACACCTGTTGAATTTTTCAAAGGAAAACCATTTTGGAGGTTCATAAGCCATATTTTCTGGAAGATTATACAAGTAGAATAATGTTTCCTTTGATTTTTTCTTTTGTGTATATGTGTACATTCTTATAATTTTCCAAATAATAGCAAAATATTTGAAACCATACAATTTTCCCCTGTTGTTTATTGTTCCCAATTGAGTTGAAGCACTTTAAAATTATCTTTCTCCTTTGTAATCCAGTTTTAATGTTATATTCATATATCATTGTACTAATGCCTTGTGTTTGAATATTTTAATACCAAATTTTGTGGATAAATATGATTATATTTTCAGCCAAAGCATAAAAGATAAATTAGATTATTATCTAAGTATTGAATTGCTTCCAATATTTGAGAGGCTTTAAACTGAAAATTCCATTCTATTTCTTCATGTAAAAAGAACATTTATGAAAAAAGTAGACCTGATTGCATCCTGAATATTTGACTAATGTTTGTCTCTCTTCTTTTTCAGGAGGT
Source organism: Pseudochirops cupreus (assembly GCA_028627135.1). Taxonomy (NCBI): domain Eukaryota; kingdom Metazoa; phylum Chordata; class Mammalia; order Diprotodontia; family Pseudocheiridae; genus Pseudochirops; species Pseudochirops cupreus. Next base: position 171,205,445 of record CM053583.1, on the reverse strand, counting down.
GAAGCTAATTTAGACAATGTGGAGGGTTTTCATTTCAAGGTACTAGTGTAGCTAAAAAAAAAGTTTCACTCCATTTTTTACTTTTTGTGTGCAAGACAGTTCATACTAGTCACCTTCCTTAAAATCAGCCCTAGTATTTTTAGTGAGTTTCAAGCTCAGTATGAGTCAATGGTGTGACATTAAAACCAAAAAAATAGTGTATGTGATCATAGGAAAGATGGAGAGAAATAGAACACCAAACTCTGGGAATTGACAGTGATAGTGTAGTCTGCCCTGGTCAAACCACATCCTTGGTTCTGTCAAATGAAGAACTGAAAATCTAGAGAATGTCTAGGGAATCAGACCCAGTCTTTGATGCCTGCATCAAAATGGGCAGGGACTGAACCAAAGAATGTAGAATGATTGGACACCTGCCAGGCAGGTTCTGTCATAGCAGAGTTTATATAGTGAAAGTAAAGCCATTATCTCTTAGATTCCCGTGAAAGAATGTTTAATGTCCTTGTTCATTTACATACTTCTGTATGTTTTAATGTCTTTGTTCCCTTGCATGCATCTATGTCTGGGTCACTCCTCGGTTATCACATCCTAAACTCCTGCAAGTCAGGAAGAGATGGTGAGCCAATCTTAAGACATAATATAGCTTTCACAGGGAGCTGGCTTGGGAGAAATCCTGGATCAAATTCTCCCCACGTATGGATCGGGTCAGAGACTGGCCCTCTACAAGTCTTGATCATGAAATCCAAGGAGAAGAAGAAAAACTACAGTCAGATATACAACTAGTTCATTTCTGCATAGGAAGATAGACCATGGAACATTCCATCACACAGAAATCTGAAGGACGATAAGATTATGCATCAGGTCAAGGAGTCCCAGTTCCAGGAGGGCTCTGAAGCAGAAATAAGTGACAATCTGCAGTGCTATAGTTTAATGTCTAGTTCTGGGTCACAGATCCAGAGGAGACCTACACTGAAGGTCCTAAGTGTATGAACAAGGAATAAGTTCAGAAGCAAATGGTAGCCCTGTCACTCTGACACTAGGTGCAGAGCTGGGTTCCAGTTCCAGCCTACAGCCCAGTCTGAAGTCTACAGAGGAGTATCAGGTGAGGAATACCAGAGCCTAGGGGAGCTCACAGTTCTGTTAGTTTAAATCTGCAGAAATTTGAGGGACTGAGTCCATCAGTCTACTGGAACTTCCAACCAGAGACAAGCCAACAGGAGTGGGTTGCACAGAACCAAACTGAGGTAAAAAACTTTCAGAGAGAGCTCAGACCAGAAAGTCAGAAAGTCTTTGCCCTGGATCAGACCACTTTAGCAGCACTGAAAGCTTACAGGTTACCAGCCTGAGCTGTCATTGGGATCTTGGATAAAAACAACACTCAATGCCTCAAGAAAGCAACAGAAGGACCCAAGAACAAAAAAAGTCAGTCCAGACATCCTCCTGCTCTCTGAAGTATGCATAGCACAGTCTTAACATAAAGCCCAAACATGAAAGTAGGTTGGAAGAATGAACAAACCACAAAGAAAAAGATCTCACCATAAATATTTATTATGATGAAAGGGACACTCAAGACAGAAGTCCAGGAGAAAATGACTCTACAATATCTACAGACAAAGCCTCAAAGAAAAATAAAACTTGAATGAATTCAACTAGAAGTCTTAGAAGAAATGAAACAAAATTTAAAAAAAAGTTAAAAATGATTTTCAAAATTCAAATTAAAGCACTAGAGTAGAAGGTGGTAAAAGAAATAAGAGCTTCGGAAGAAAGATTTGGAAAGAGAAGTAATGGCTCAGGACAAAGGTACACAATGTTAAGAAACAAATCACTGAAAATTCTAATGGACAAAATATAAGATAAAGACTCCATTAAACAACAATAAATATGAAATCAAAATTTAAAAAAACAGAAGGAAATGTAAGGTATCTCATAACAAAAACTGACCTGGAAACAGATAAAGGGGGAAAAACTTAAAAATCCTTAGACTAATTAAAAGCTGTGACTACAAAAAAGAATACTATTGTGCTGATTTCTGAGAAGACAATAAGATTTGTATGAACTGATGTGAGCTCACAAGAACAACTTATTAAATAGTAAGAATATTGTAAAGACAAACAATTTCAAAATACTAAGAAGCTCTTATCAGTGCAATAACCAATTATGAGTCCAGAAGACTCATGATGAAACATGCTATTCACCTCCCAATAGCCAGGTGATGGACTCAGAATGTAGATTGAAAACTTGACCAATGTGGGAATTAATTTTGCTTGCCCAGACAAAATCCCTGTTTTAATAGGGAATTTATTTGTATTATTTTCTGAAGAATCTGGGAGTGTAGTAGGAAGAGAAGATAAATTTAAAATGCAAAAAAAAATTATTTAAAAAATAAAATAAAACAATAGCCAGTGCTTCCAGTTTCCACAAGAATGGCGCACAGGAGATTTTGTGTTAAGAAACACATTTGGGTAGGAACATTGCAATATTCTTCCTGTTCAAGTTGTGATGGAAAAGGACGTAAGTATCGCAACTTTATAAGATTGATTTCAGTTGTGTAAGAAAAGCATCTAGTGCCAAAATGACTCAGCCATGAATTTGTATCCTTTATATCTGAAACACTAGGTTTCCTCTTCCATAAAAAAGGTGACATAAATTACTAAATTCCACCCAATTTTCAATTACCAGGATAAATGAGTCAATGCCTCTAAATTTCTGAGCTTTCTTTGATGACAGCTTAATTACATTTGCAACGTATCATGTCAATATAATTTAAACACACACACATGCATGTGTACGCATGCACACACGCACATACCCACCCTGTGATTAAAACAGGAAACCACCAAATTTTTTTTCTAATTTCAGGGAAGAAAGGTCAAGGCAAGTCATTCTGAATTCCCCTGGCTCAGTTTCTGACTCTCTGAAGTAAGTAACCACATCTCTCCTCCTCCCTTTTGTGGGCTGTCTTCCCCAAAAGACTATAAGATCCTTGAGAGTAGGAACTATCTTTCTTTTTTCAAGGATTTGTATCCCTGGTGCTTAATAAAGGGTCAGGAAGATAGTAGGCACTTATGAAATGCTTATTGATTTGACTCATTGCCAGTGAATTTACAGTAGGGATAAATGTTACCAAGAGACTGTTTATTAATGCTGTAGATTACACAACTGGAACAAAACCTAGAGATTTCTGTGACAGGATTTCAGGACAAATCTGAATAGGAGCTGACTCATACAGTCCAAGGTAGAAGGGGTTCTGCAGATGAAAAACAAAGTCATCTGTTTGAAAGAGAACAAAGAGCATACGGCAAACCAACAGAAATCTCATTAGTTACGATTTTACAGTGGTATGTCTTTTTGCATCTGTATCAGTCACGAGGTATCAAATGAGAAAACATATGACCCATTATCAGGGGAAATCCTGGGAAATGACAGAATTAATGCTGAGCACTTTGGTGCAGTGGATGGAACACAGGACCTGGAATCAGAAAGACTCATTCATCTTCCTTAGTTCAAATCTGGCCTCAGACACTTACTAGCTGTGTGACCCTGGGCAAGTCACTTAACCCTGTTTGCCTCAGTTGCCTCATCTGTAAAATGAGCTGGAGAAGGAAATGGCAAACCATTCCAGTATCTTTGCCAAGAAAACTCCAAAATGAAGGCAACAACCAGCATCAATAATTATTGTAAATCTAGAGACTCCCCCAAAAGAAGACATGAGTAATTGTATTTGATCTGGGACTGACAGGGAAATAATGAATTTTCCAGTAAGAACTACATGATTACCTGGAATTGGAGCTAGATTTCAGGACAATCCATGAATTTGAATGGGGGAAAATGCACCTTTCTTTACATTAACTTCTGATTGAAATTTAGCATTTCATTATGAATTTTTAAAAATATTCTGAGTAGGTTCCATAGGTTTCCCCAGATTGCCAAAGGGTATATTACACAAACATGCCCATGCTTGTACATGTGCGTGCACACACACACACACACACACACACACACACACACACACACACACACTTTAGAGCTCCTGACCTAGAAGGAATAAAGCAAGAGACAAAAAGTGGAATAAGATCTCTAGAGGAAAAAATAAGTACAATTAATAGCCTCAAAGAGAAACTTAACTAAGAAATGGACTGCTTCCTTTGACCAGTTCAGATAAAAGAGAAGTCTGAGTCTCAGTGGTATCTTCCTACTGCCAACTCGTTGTTTGTAAAAACATCTACTTACAACAACCCGATTATTGGAGATAATGTTCTCTAACCTTTCTCTCTCTTGCCCCCTTCCCAACAATATATTCATTTTCCCTTCCATTTCCATTCTTCTTTTATGGTCATCAAGATATAAGAGAATCACTGTTAGACCTTCTGTCTAATTATACTACCTCTATGACCCCCTCACAATGATAGAGTTCACAGAAGGCACTTGTATGATCTCCACAGATTGGAACATACATAGTTAATCTTTGTTTTGTCCCTTATGATTGTTAGTTCATGGTTACCTGTTTATGCTTCTTGTGACTCCTGTATTTTCACTTCAAAATTTCAATACGGCTTTGGTCTTTTCATCAGGAATGCTTAGAAGTTCTCTGTTTCATTAAAAATCCATTTTTTACCCTATAGGAATAATTCAGTTTTGCTTAATAAGTTATTGTCAGCTATAAGGCTCTATCCTTTGCCTTGTGGAATATCATATTCCAAGCTCTTTGTTTCTTTGATCTGGTAGCTGCTAAATCTTATGTGATCCTGATTGAGCTTCCTTGGTACTTGAATTTTTTTTTCTTTCTGAGTGCTTGCAGTACATACATACACACACATATACACACATTTATATGCACATACATACATATACATACACATATACATACATACATACATACATATATATACACATATACTTTTTTTTAACCTGGAAGCTCTGCATTTTGGTTATAATGATTTGGCCAGTTTTCTCATATTTTCCAAGGAAGTTGTTTTTATTATGTGATGTCTTACATTTTCTTCTATTTTTCAGGTTTTTTTTTAAAACTTTGTTTCAATCTTTCCTGTTTTCTTGTGGAGTCATTATTTCTGTTCAATCCACTATAATTTTTAGTAAGTTTGGTGCTTGGGCAAGTTTTGTACCTTTTGTTCCAAGCTATTAATTCCTTTTCCAATTCTTTCTTCCATTACTTTAATTTTTTCCCCATTTTCCTCTTTTAGGGTTATTTCATTTATAAAAACATTTAGGGTTCAAAATTATTCTTGCTTCATCTCTTCTAGGAATTTTAGTTAAATTTGGGTCCAAATGTGTGTGTGTGTGTGTGTGTGTGTGTGTGTGTGTGTGTGTGTGTGGAGACCTTGCTTGTATACATTGTAGAGTCATTCTCTTTTTCTGGGTTTGTTTCTTGAGCATCCTTGTCACCTTAACAGCATTTTATAGAGGAATTCTTTTTTGTTGTTGTTGATTTATTTGCTCATTCTAGAATTGGAGTCTGTACTTCTTGAAAGAACTCCTGGGCTGGTCCTGTCACTATTTTCTTGGGGTACTGAGTATTGTTATTCTAGGATCTTATGGGCAGCTCATGCTAGGGACCTTCAAATTCTCAGTGCCCCCAAGGCATTCTGATCCGAGGCAAAGTCTGATTGCTGCCTCTCCCGTTCTGAGCCCTACAATTAATTGTCTCAGATTTGGGTCTTTGGGGATGCTCTGTTTGGAATTGGACTTTGCCATCATCAGCCAGCTGGAAAGCTCTGTTGGTTCAGAGTGAGAGAACCGTAGGCTTCCCTTTGGTCTGGGATTCCCACTTTGCTTATTCTTCTATAGGCTTCACACTAGGCTAGAAGCCAGAACTGAGACCCTGCTCAGTTCCTGGGCTCCCAGCCACACAGCTGCTGCTTGCTTCTGTATTTGCTTCTTGCTAGGTATACAACATAGGGCCTTTGATTACTCCTTACTATGCAATGCCACCCCCAGACTTAAGTCACCTCCTCAGTCAGCCCTGGGTCTATGACCCAGAACTAAATAGCGAGTAACAGAGAAGATATTAGCAACTGTTCCTGCACCCTATATAAATTTAGGGACTTTTGTGCTGGATCTAGACCTCTTTTTGCCCTACAGCACAGACACTCCCTGGGCTAGAATGCTCTGTGACATGAGCTCCTGGCAAGGTCCTGTTTCCAGTGTTCTCTCTGTCTGCCTCCATATGCAGGTCTGAAATAGAAGTATAACTCATTTTTTCTTGGATTTTTTACATAAAAATTTGATCCAGTGCATTTTCTAGATCTGTTTGTTGGAGTTTTTGGAGGAGAGTCTGTTATGTTTCTTCCTGCTACTCAACTATCTTGGCTCCTGCCCAAGAATGCCTCCTAAACAATGGATGAACACATTTTGGTATGTGAATGTAATGGAACATTATTGCTCCATAAGGACTGGTGAAAGAAATTATTTCAAAGAATCCTAAGTAACATGAACTGATGCAGAGCGAGATGAGTAGAATAAGGAGAACAATTTATACAAGGACAGCGTCATTATGAAGAAAAAGAATTGTAAAAAATTCAAGAATGTTGATCAATGCAATGAGCAGGTATGACTCTAGAAGGTCTGGGATGGAGTATATTACCCACCTTGTGGCAGAGGATGATGAATATAAGATGCAGAAAGAGAGATACGGTTTTGAACATGACGACTCTGGATTTATTTGAGTGTCTGTTATAAGTTTTTTTCTTTTTCTAAGTTTTTGAGGTAGCAATAATGATAGCTTCCTCTTTTGATGTTCTGCTTTGTGTATGGAAATGCTCTTTTTATTGTTAAATTTTAAATTAAAAATAAAATTTTTAAAAAGGAAAAAAAATAGTTTGTTTGACATACATAAAAGATTCTACAGAATCAAAATGGTCAACTGGGAAGCCAAAACTTTAGTGTCTAAATTTTGGGTTAGAGATAGATGCAATGAGTGAAGAAGTCCTGCTCCAATAGTTCATCCTTGTGTTCCTACATCAATGACAAAAACTGCTGCAGGTTCTATTTAAATGGTCTTTTAGTATAATCCCTAAGTTACACTTCACCTGCTCTCCAAGAGCAAGCCTAGTTCATTATGGAGACACTCATGACTATCAAATTGACCACCAGCAGCCCATAAAACAATGAAAAATACAAAATGGCCCTCAGTCCTGTGCAGCTCTCTTCCTATTTTTAAACGTAATTTTCATTTTATTTTACTTTTTTCTTTTTAAAAATTTAATTAATTAATTAATTTACTTTTAGTTTATAGCATTCAATTCCACAAGCTTTTGAGTTCCAAATTTTCTCCTCTTCCCTCTCCTCACCCCTCTGCTCCTATGGTGGCATGCCTTAGGTTCTACAAATACCTTTACATTAAACATTAGTCAAGTTGTAAAGAAGGATTATAACCAATGAAATGAACAACAAGAAAAAAGGAACAAAACAAAACAAAAGAGTAGCTTGCTTCAGTCTTTCCCTGGATGTGGATAGCCCTTTTCATCATGAGTCTTTTGGAGTGGTCTTAGAGCCTTGCTGAAAGGAGCCCAGTCTATCAAAGTTAATCATCACAGATACAATGTCTTTGTAATTGTGTTCAATGTTCTCTTGGTTCTGCTTTCCTCACTCAGCATCACTTCATATAAGTCTCTCCTGATTATTATGAAGTCTGTCTGCTCCTCATTTCTTATAGCACAATAGGATTCCATTACATTCATGTACCGCAATTTCCTTTATTCTTTTTCAAGGAATAGTATTTATTTTCTCCTATCTTCCCCCTTCTCCCATTAAAAAAAAAAAAGAAAAACAGATCCTTTGGAACAAATATAAGTAGATAGTCAAACAAAATAAATTTCTGCATTAGACTTGTCTGAAAATGTATGCTTCATTCTGCATCTTGAGTCCATTGCTCTGTGATGGGTAGATTGGTTCATCCGGGGTCCTTTGGAGTTGTAGCTGACATTGCATTCATCAGAATTCTGAAGTCTTTCAAAATTGTTTATCTTTACAATGTTGTTGTTACTGTGTAAGTTGTTCTCCTGGTTCTGCTCACTTTACCTTTCATTAGTTCATACAAGTCTTTCCAGGTTTCTCTGAAACTGTCCCTTTCCAACTTCCCTTTTCTTTCACAGTAACAGTGGTACAGAGAAGCTATTATACAATCACAAAGTTTTAAAATCATGTGTCGACATTTATTGATGTTATAAATGTGAAGGTTTTGTCCAACAATCAAGACTAGATGAAACTAGAGAAATCAATTGATATTAACACATTATAAAAGTGCAACCACTAGGCGGGGCTGTTGCCCCTAGCCTGAGCCTATTTACAATTAAAAACCATGCATGTGGTAATACTGTGCTCAACCTAGTAGCTCCATTTAAAATTTTGAAGATAGCTCCTGGGCAGTTCTAAGTTTTCTGTGGTTACCAGAGAAATACTGACTTCTTTTCTTCAGCTATTCCTCTTTCTGGGTTGCACTTCCCCTCTCAGTCTAAGGAGTGGGGTCAGTGTGGATTTATCCAATCACAAAAGCTCTTAAACCACCATCCTACTGTGTAAATGCCTCACTCTTCCTTCCTTCTGAGTCTAGGCACAACAAGGGACAACTGACACTTCCAATGACCAGGACTACTGATGAGCTCTAATAATATCTTATAATGATGTCATAGGGCTAGTCCTGCAAACATTGGTCTCCTAGCCTCCGATGGCTGCTGCTCCTCTGATCACTGCAGGATGTGTCTCCTCCAACTTGTTGCTGGATATTGCTCTGCCTGACAAAGTTTCTTCCAGATGCTGCTGGACATACATTCTCTAAAACTAACTGTAGTTTCCACCAACTCCATCTACTGACTGAGCTGAAATCTTTGGCTAGGGTGCTATCACAGTCTTTTAGTTTAAGGCTTATATTAGGAATTTTCCAGTTCTTTTTTTTAAAGGCAGAAAAACCTTTACCTTAGGGTGGGCAGAAAAGTCTCTCTTTTCTTGTTTCCTTAGAGTCTCAGCTCTGGGGCTTCTTAAGACCTTAACTGCCAAATTCTTTACAACAAAGAGCCAATGTGACTCAACTAGCTAATGCCTGTAGGCTTCATCTTTTCTGTAGACTCCCTTGCTTAGTCCAGCTTTGAGGTCTGTCAGAGACCTCACACAACATTATGGTGATTATTCTACATAGTTTCCATTTTCATCTATGAAAAAGAAAAAATAAACTAGGTAATTATTTTCCTAATAATTACCAAATGGCTTTGGGTATTTTGGGTTCCCCAGTTTTTTTAAACCTAAATCTCTTCCTTCTCTCATGCTAATGAATAGAGGGGGAAAAAAATCAGATCCATCCATAGAAGAGCCAGAAGTATGAGCCAATGTTCAGACATTGATGGTTACAGGGAGCAAGGAAAGTACTCACAATGTGTTCAGTATCAATAGATCAAATGAATGTAATAAAGAAAAAAATGGAGAACTTGTTGAAGTTTCCAAGGGAAAAAACTAAAAATATCAAAAGGTGAGAAAACAAAACTTGAGAAAAATTGCCATCATAAATAAGCTCCATGAGGGCTGAGACTATGCCTGACACAGAGTAGATGTTCAATAATGATTTTCATGATTAATTGGTTGATTTAGTCTGGAAAATAGGCTGATGAAATAATTGATTCTGGAAAAAAAAAACTTCAAAACTAGTTAAGGGTTACTGTGTGTAGGTTATTACTTTGTTTTTATCCACATGGGCCTCAACAAGTAGAAATGATCTTAAATTTGATTCAGATGCAAAATTAAGGACTTTTTGCCAGTAGGTTACAGAAATACAGAATCACAAGGTCTAAGAACTGGAAGAGACTTCAAAGGCCATCTAGTCCAACCTAGATTTGAACAAGAATTCTTTCTACAACACCTGCATATAGTCTTCTGGTCTTCACTTGAAGGTAGTGAAGGGAAACTCACTACCTCTAAAAGTAGCCCATTCTATCTACTCCTCCTTGAAATTGCTTCCATCTTCTTTGTATATATGATTTATGCACATAGTTATTTGCATTCTGACTCCCCAATTAGAATGTGAGCTTCTTGAGCACAAGGACTGCATTTTAACCTTTTTTTCTATCATTAGTACTTAGCACAGTGTTGGAACAGAGTGGGTGATCAATTAAGTGTTTGTTGATTGACTTGACCGACTTGATTGATTAATCATCTAGGAGTGTTTCCTTTTTTTTCAGGAAATTTTTTTTTATTTTTTAATTACATTTTTCCAATTTATTTATTTTTAGTTTTCAACATTCTTTTCTACAAGATTTCGAGTTACAAATTTTTCCCCATCTTTCCCCTACCTCAACCCCCAAATAGCAAGCCTACTGAATACCCCTTCCCTCAATCTGTTCTCTTATATCCTCCCTCATCCCAGGCCCCCCCCCCAACTTTCTAGTAGGGCAAGATGGAGTTCTGTTCTATATATAGTGCCTATATATCTTATTTCCCAGCTGCATGTAAAAAGCAATTTTTTTAAACATTTGTTTTTAAAACTTTGATTTCCAGATTTTTTCCCTTGTTACCTCCTCACCCACCCCACTGGGAAGACAAGCAATTCAATATATTTTGTACATGTGTAGTTATGCAAAACATTTCCATAGTAGTTATATTGTGAAATACTAACTATATTTCCCTCCATCCTATCCCACCCCCCACTTATTCTATTTTCTACTTTGACCCTGTCCCTTTTCAAAAGTGTTTGCTTCTAACTACCCTCTCCCTCAATCTGCCCTCCCTTCTATCATCTTAGCCCCTTCCCCCCTATTTTCCTGTAAGGTAAGATACCCAAATTAGTGTGTATGTTATTCCCTCCCTAAGCCAAATTCAGTGAGAGTAAGGCTGACCCATTCCCTTTCACCTTCTTGCTCTTCCCCTCCATTGTAACAGTTTTCTCTTGCCTCTTTTATATGAGATAATTTACCCTAATCTATCTCTCCCTTTTTTCTTCTCCCAATATATTCCTCTTTCTCCTCTTAATTTTATATTTTAGATATCATCCCTTTATATTCAACTCATCCTGTGCCCTCTGTCTATATATACATATATATGTATATACACATATATATCCCTATATATTCCCTTCAACTATCCTCATACTGAGAAAAGTCTTATGAGTTACAATGATCATTTTTCCATGTAGGAATGTAAATAGTTCAACTTTAATAAGTTCCTTATGATTTCTTTTTCCTGTTTACCTTCTCATGCTTCCCTTGCTTCTTATATTTGAAAATCAAATTTTCTGTTCAGCTCTGGTTTTTTCATCAAAAATGCTTAAAAATCCTCTATTTTATTGAATGACCATATTTTCCACTGAAGCATTATCCTCAGTTTTGCTAGGTAGGTGATTCTTGGTTCTAATCCTAGCTCCTGTTACCTCCAGAATATCATATTCCAAGCCCTTTGATCCCTTAATGTAGAAGCTGCTAGGTCTTGTGTTATCCTAATTATGTTTCCACAATACTCAAATTGTTTCTTCCTGATTGCTTACAGTATTTTCTTCTTGACCTAGGAACTCTGGAATTTGGCTATAATATTCCTAAGAGTTTTCTTTTTGGGATCTTTTTCAAGAGGTGATGGGTGAATTCTTTCAATTTCTATTTTGCCCTCTTGTTCTAGAATATCAGGGAAATTTTGCTTGAGAATTTCTTGAAAGATGCTGTCTAGGCTCTTTTTTTTGATCATGGCTTTTAGGTAGTCCAATAATTTTTAAATTATCTATCCTGGATCTATTTTCCAGGTCAGTGGTTCTTCCAATGAGATATTTCACATTGCCTTCAATTTTTTCATTTGTTTGGATCTGTTTTATAGTGTCTTGGTTTTTGGTAAAGTCATTAGCTTCCATTTGCTCCAATCTAATTTTGAAGGAGTTATTCTCTTCGATGAGTTTTTGAAATTTCTTTTCCTTCTGGCAAATTTGGCTTTTTAAAGCATTCTTCTCTTCATTGGCTTTTTGAAGCCTCTTTTGCCATTCAGATTAGTCTGTTTTTAAGGTGTCATTTTCTTCAGTATTTTGGGGGGTCTCCTTTAGCAGGCTATTGACTTGCTTTTTATGATTTTCTTCCATCATTCTCATTTCTCTTTCCAATTTTTCCTCCGCTTCTCTTACTTGATTTTCAAAATCCTTCTTGAGCTCGTCCATGGCCTGTAACCAGTTCATATTTTTCTTTGAAGCTGTTGATGCAGGAGTTCTGACTTCACTGCCTTCTTCCCAGTCCATGCTTTGATCCTTTTTGTCCCCAAAAAAGGATTCTGTGGTCTGTTTTTGCTTCCTCTGCTTGCTCATATTGCCAGCCAATTACTTGACTTTTGAGCTCTTTGTCATGGTAGAACTCTGCTTCCAGATTGCAGAGAGCTATGTCCCAAATCGCTGTCAGAGCTATTAGGAGGGTGCCATCTCTGCAGCCCCCACAAGCTGTGGCACACTGGCCACACACCCCAGGACCACTACTCAAGACCGCGATCCAGATCCAAGCAGGTTAAAGCAAGAGTTATTACTCTCTGAATGGTCACTTGATCCCCCTATGATCTGCAGGCCAGGAGCTCTGGAGGCAGCCACATGGCAGCGCAGCTCCACCCCTTCTTGCCTGGGGTCGGGGGCCAGACCACATTCTTCTCCACTCAGTTCCAACAGAGTTCCCTACTGACCTTTTACTTTCTTTTTGGTGTGTTTGGGTTGAGAAGTTTGGAAACCACCAAAGCTGCTGGGGATTCACTCTCCTGAAGTCTGCTCTGGTTGCTGCTGGTTGGGGCCATCTTGGGTCCAGCCCCACGTGGCTCACATGGAATTGGGGCTCAGTTCCTAGTCCGCTGCAGTAGACCCTTCCTGTTGGCCTGCCAGGCTGCCTTCAGCAGGAGATTTGTTTCTCTCTGTCACTTTGTGGGTTCTATGGCTCTAAAATTTGTTTAGAGTCATTTTTTTTACATGTATTGGAGGTGGTGGGAGCTGGAGCTGAACAGAGGTCCTGTTTTCACTCTGCCATCTTGGCTCCAGCCCCAAGAGGAGTGTTTCCTTAGATTAAGCCTAAATTTGCCTCTTCATGATCTCTGTCCATTGGTCTTGATTCTGCCCTCTGTAGTCAAACAAAACAAGATACTTCCATACAACAATCCTTAAAGTACCTGAAGATATTATAATACCCCATGTAAGTCTCCTCTTCTTTAGTTTCTTCAATCAGTCTTCATATATAATGGCATTCTTGTTGCCTTCCTGTGGCAGCCCTCTAGTTTGTCAAAGTTCTTCCTAAAATATGGTGCTCAGAACTAAAGATAATATATTCTAGATGTGGTCTGATAAGGGCAAAATACTGTGAGACTAATCTCTTCCTAATCCTGGACACTGTATTAAGCTTATAAGTAGTTTTTTTTTTGACTGAAACATCTCCCTGTTGACTCATCTTTATTTTACGATCCATTAAAAGTCTTCAGATCTTTTTTCGAATGACCTATTATCTCACTATGCTTCTCTCATCTTACATGTGTGAAGTTATTTTTTTAACTCAAGTGTAAAAATGTGCATTTATCTAATAAGTTTTATCTTTATCATCTCTAAGCTGGTGATACTACCTATTCTGCCCCAAACTGTCTGTTGACTTCCAACCTCTCGTCTCCAACTGCTTTTCAGACATATTTAACTGGTTGTCCAGTAGACATTTTAAACTCATCTTCTAGATACTCAATTTTTGTTGTTGTTTCATTGTTTTCAGTTGTATCTGACTCTCTGTGACCCCATTTGGGGTTTTCTTAGCAAAGATACTGGAGTGGTTCGCCATTTCCTTCTCCAGCTCATTTTTCAGATGAAGAAACTGAGGAAAACAAGGTTAAGTGACTTGCTCAGGATTATACAACTAGCAAGTGCCGGAGGCCAGATTTGAACTCAGGAAGATGAGTTCTTTATCCACTGTGCCACCTAGCTGCCCCAGATATTCAAGAGCATCATTTTAATGGTATATTTTGCAAAGGAGCAAAGTCAAACTCACTGGCCCAAAATTCAGACTCTGCCATTTTTCCTCTTTTGAAAATCAGAACAATTCTTTTCCTTCTTTAGTTACCCTGTATCAGCTCTCTAGTTCTACATGACTAGAGAGCTCATCCCTCATACTGGCTCACTGATCGTAGCTACAAGTTCTTTTAGTGCCTTGGGATGTGGTTCACTGGTCCCGTGACCTAAACTCATTGTGGTCAGCTTGATGCTTCCTTACAATCTTCTCCCTTATCTTGATTTCCAGTGCTTTAGTGATCATTTTTGTTCTGTTCTTTTCAGTCCACAGGATTTGGAATGAAATAACTCAACAATGAATCAATGAAGAATCAACAAGCATGGAAGCATTCACAACGGGCCAGGCACTGTGCTAAGTGGTGGGGGCACAAGTTTAAGCAAATATAAGAGGTGATGAAGGCCTGAACTAGGGTGGTGGCTGTGACTAGGGAGACTAGGAGGCATCTGTAAGAGATTGTGCAAAGAAAGAAATCACAAGGGTTGGCAACTGGTTGGATGTGTGAGGTGAGTGAGGATGAAGAGTTGAAGTTGACAGTGAAGTTGCTAAGCTGGGATACCAAAAGTATGGAATATTATCTCAGAGTAATAAGAAAATTGGAAGAGGATGGGTTTGAGTAGAAAGATAATTTGTGTCTATAGGATATCCAATTTAGAATTCCAAGAGGTAGTGATATAGGAATGAAACAGAAACTACAGCCATATAGGCAGTACATTTTAGTTTTCCATAAGGAATGCTGGAACTTGTAAATGCCACCAAAAGTAGTCACAGAGGATTGAATATCCCATCTTCAGACAGTATAGAAAGCAAGGAGACTATTGCAGTCCCTGGTATAGAATACACCATTTGTCTTTCTACCATGGCCAGATAATAGAATCACAAAAAGTAAGCTAGTCTCCCTTCTAGGAAAGAAGACAAAAGGGCTATAAACCTCCCTTTCTAGTCTCCAGATTATCAGAGACAAGGTAATGTTTCTTCTTTTTTTAAAAATGGAGGAAAATCAATATCTGAAAAGACAAAAGGAAATCCCGACCTGAACTAGAATGTTGGAGGGTAGAAGATTCCACAAAGGAGGAGTAAGAGAAGGACCACTGAACCATCAGAGGTAAGTGAAAGTATGAGACTCCATTTGAAAAGTGGGGAGCAAGACTATCAGAGGAAGAAGTAACTGTTTATTCTCCAAGGAATGATGATGGGGAACCATAGGTGGCATTAGGAGACAGGTCACACAAGACTGATTAGAAGAAAAAAAGGAGAGCAGAGGTAAGTGCCTTAGTCCCCTTTGTCTATTGTCATTGTTGTCGAGTTGTTTCAATCATGTCCAACTCTTTGTGACTTCATCTGGGGTTTTCTTGGCAAAGATACGATAGTGGTTTGTCATTTCCCTCTCCAGCTCATTTTACAGATGGGGAAACTGAGGTAAACTGGGTTAAGTGATTTGTCCAGAGTCACACAGCTAGCAAGTGTCTGAGGCCAGATTTGAACTAAGGAAGAGAAATCTTCCTGATTCCAAGCCTAGTACTCTTCTATTGTATTACCTACCCACCTGATATTATATGGCAATGATCACTGTTGCCTCAGACCCAATCCCTAGAATCGCCCTGGGCTATGACAGGTTTCACCTTATCTTGCCCAGAGCTAGGCCCTTCACCTCACTTCCTGTGCATCTTCAGACCATGAACTTGGACTCTGATCCTGAAACCACCAAGGGCTATGATAAGTGGGTGTTGCCTTATCATTCCAGGATCCAGGCCTTCCTTCCTTCCTTTAAACTCACATTCCCCTCCCACTCTTCTCCTACATACCCCCTTTCTACAACCCCTTTATGTGTTGGCTTCACTTCCCTAGAATGTATGCTCCATGAAGACAGGGACTGTTTTGATTGCATGAGTGTGTATGTGTATGTGTGTGTTTGTGTGTGGTGTCAGACATCAGCAGGATGATGTCAGATGAGGAGAAACAACAAAGAGGGAGCTCTTGGTGAATGGTCTCAATTTTTTCAAAGTATAAGAAAAAATCCAATACTGAGAGCACGAGGAATAGGGTGTCATGGAGGCTTGAGAGGAGGTGAGTAGATTAAGAAGATCCATTGTGGTCAATGGGATAGGGAACTGACTAGAGAGGATGAATTATCTCGATGTACTGAGGGTAGGTTGACATGACAACATAAATTTATAGTGGACCAGTCAGTGTGGTTTTGTGATTTCTTCCAGCAACATTCAACAGCATATTAGTAGGAGCAAAGGAAGAAGAAGACAAAAATAATCCAGGGTTATGGTCTAGTAAGGGGTGATAGGAAATCACACAAAACAAGAAGATATTTGAGCACTGAGGACAATGTAAGGCTGAATTTGTTCACCAAGAGACTGTGATTGGGAAGGGATGAGAATGTAGCCAAGAGTAGAAGAGAAAACCTAGGAAAGTACTAACTGGTGAAAATCATAGTGAGGACAGAGTAGAGCTAGGAATGAGGCAGAAATAGCTGGAAAGGTAAAAGATTATGATAGGATAGAGGAATTCCTATAAATGCCTCTTTGGATACATACATACATACATATATATGTATATATGTGTATATCTATATCTATATATATATATATTCTTAAAAATCATGCCTTATCCATATTTTAAAGTATAAATTGTCTAATGAATTCCTTGTGTACCTATGTCAGTCATTAGACACGTCCTTTTTTTTCTTCCTCAATTGAATTATTTCAATTTATGATCTCATAGGTTCCTTCCTGAGAGTTTTATAGCCCTCCCTTGAGGTGACCTCTCTGTACAATTTTAGGCCATGAAATCCAGCCTCTCCTTTCTTTTAACCCATTGAAATCAGCATTATTTTTAGCTTTCCTTTCTTCTCATCCTGAATTATAAAAAAGAATTATTTCCTCCTAGAGTTACCATCACCTCTACATTTGAAGGGGGAGGCAAGGAAATCAGGGTTAAGTGACTTGTCCAAGGTCATACAGCTAGTAAGTGTCAAGTAGCTGAGGCTGCATTTGAACTCGGGTCCTCCTGACTCCAGGGCCAGTGCTCTAGGTCCAGGGCAACACCCACTTCTCATAGCCCTTGGTGGTTTCAGGTTCAGAGTACAAGTCACTGTTGCCCCTAATTTCTACTTTAGCAAACAATCCTTCCTTGTTGATCAGAATCAGATGCTAGGATAGCTGTTTTACTCATTTGTTTCCTCCATCTGTTGAAAGATGAAATTTTCATTAAGAAAAGTCAAGAATGTATGAGCTGCTCTACTTTTGGCACATACAGAGCCGCAGCAGATGACTGGATCATAGAAGTCGCTGAACACTATTATACCATGTTTCAGACCTATTTCTGCCTTCTGTGAATGCCATAATACTCCTATATTAACACTGCATCTGTTTTTTCTCTTGTCACCCAAATGCTACCTCATCACACTTCTTCCTTCTGGCTCCTGGATTTTCTCACATGAGCAGGTCTTCTAAATAAGCAATGCTGTTCTTTACCTCCCCACCTCCTACTTTATCTCTTACCCATATCCAATCTATCTACAAGACCTGTCTATTTTAAATTTGCAACATCTCGTGAACATGCCCCCTTAACTCCTCGGACTCTGCTACCACTCTGGTGCAAGTCTAGATTATTGCAGTAGTCTACTGGTGGGTCTACCTGCCTCAAGTCCCTCCCCACTCCAATCCATCCTCCACTCAGCCACCAAAATGATTTCCCCAAAACACAGGGCCACTTGTGTCACCCCCCTCCATTCAATAAACTCCAGTGGCTTCCTATTGCTTCTAGGATCAAATGCAGAATGCTTTCTTTGGCATTCAAAGCCCTTGATAACTGAGACCAACCTTCTAAACCCTTTTATTCTTAAATCATACTCTTCAATCCAGAGACACTGGTCTTATGGCTGATCCATGAACAAGATACACGATCTCTCGGTTCTTGCATTTTTTCTGTCTATCCCTCATGCTTAGAATGCTTTCCCTCTTTTGCTCTGCCTGCTCCCTTGCTTGGATTCCTTTAAGTACCAACTAAAATCCCACCTTCTACAGGGAGCTTTCTCCAGTGCTTCTTCATCCTAGCGCCTTCCCTCTGTTAATTATTTCCTATCGATCCTATAGATAAGCTTGCTTTATATGTATTTGTTTGTGTTGAATCCGCCTCTACATTGTAAGTTCCTTGAGAACAGTGAGTGTCTTTTGTCTATTTTTGTATCCCCAGTGCTTAGTACAATTATTGGCACACAGCAAATGCTTAGTAAATGTTTAGTGATTGATTGATTGAAGTGTTTGGGGGCCTTCCCTATCTTTCCCCCCCTCATCTCTACTCTCCAACTTCTGTGTCAATCAGGATTCCTTTCTGCTTCTTCCTATCTTTACTGTGACCTTCAAGCCTCTCATCTATTTTATTTCAAAAAACTTTTCATTCATCTTGATAACCCAAAGAGAAGCTTATTACCCTGAGTAGTCTCTTCTAAGATGCAGACTAACTTGTATATTCCCACTGGTAAACTTTATTTTTGTTAGGTCACTATAATCAAGGCTTAAAAAATAACAGAGATTGTATGTTTTTCTTTCCTAGATATCATCCTATCTCTCAGTGACAGTCTTGCCTAGGGGAAAGGGCATATTGAAAAGATCTCTAGGTATTCCTTCCAAGAATCTAATTCAATGTTTAAACACGGGCTGGTATAATTATCGCTTAGAGAGGGAAGAAGCTGAAATTTGAAGAGGTAGGAAGAAATATACAAAGACTAAAGGAAGAAGTATATAGATAGTACCACAAACAATTTTTACTCTTCTATTCCATACGTTTCTATTCTCTGTCTCATTATGACTTTTCTCGTGCCCTTTTCCAATACTCGACCAAAGCTATTTGCAAATTCGAGTCAGGAACCCAATAAACAAAGAGAATGGGTCAGAGGAGCCACTGCTGCCTGGAACACAGCCTACATTACACTTACAAAAATTTCATTTGCTGTAGCAAATATTTTGATTCCGACATTTTTGGGTCACGTTAGGATCAGGAGCTGGGGTGGATGACAACAATCTGTTTGCCTAAAAAAATGTCCCAAGTCTGAATTGGCATGTACTCATCATGTTTCCTGATGTTAAAATAGAAACTTGTTTTGCTCACAGAAAATAACTTGAAATCAAAGTGATTTGTGTTGAAATAATTTATTTTTTTGCTGGAAAGGAAAATTCCTCTTCTTAGACGAAATGAGAGTTAAGGAAGGTAAAACTAACCAGCAACAGGCTTTCTCAGATTTTGCAAAGTCTTGGAAACTTCCAAACAGTTTGCTTTTGTTTTTAAATTTACAGTAACATTCCAGATTAATACATTTTCTATTAATGTCTTTGGAATTTGTGAGATTATGGACAGTATACTTTTCTTTTAAAGGGGGAAATGTGGAAATCTTCCACCCTTTCAATAATAAAATGATAGTGAGGACCCTACGTGATGCATCTTTGGTGAGTGTGTGAGCCACTCTCCTCCAGTCTTTTTAATGCAATTGAAGCTAAGTTGAACAAGCTCAAAACAATCGGACCGTACTTCAAAGCTCTACTAGAAAGCTTGGTATTTTATTTCCTTTGGGGAAAAAATTGCCCATCCACAGCCTGGGGATAAGTGACTTCTGAAATATGCTCTCGTCAATTCTGTTCAAGTCCTGCTGTAGTTTCACTGAATGCATACCCTGAGTTTCCTTCTCGCCTGCTGATCCTGCTCCTCTCCAAGACACACCCCTCCCGACTAGGACTCACCTGCACCAACCCCTTCTCCCAGACTGTGCATAAAGCGCATACCTCTCCCTACTACTTGGCAGCTCCCCTCCCCTTCCTGGCTCACCATTACCTCCAGCTTCCTCTTCATTTCATTAGGCTTTCACCTTTGCTTCCTATCTCCCAGTAGTTCACTCTCACTGACCCCCTCAATCCCCTGCTGGGCTTCTTCGCGCCCTGGGGTCTCCGGGAGAGCCTGTGCGTGCTCCCCCTGGTTCCCAGCTCCCGGAGAGCAGGGAAAGAGGCCAGGCACGCGCGTGGGCTCGCGCCCTTCCCCGCCCCTCTGGCGGCTCGTCTGCCCTCCTTCTTCTCATCTCTCCCTCCCTCCCCTGCAGCGCCTCCCTCTCCCGGGGACAGAACCGTAGAGGGGCTGCGGGCGCTTGGCCAGAGCAGTTCAGGCTGCTCTCCTCCACGCTTCTGCCCCCCGAGCTCCAGTGGCTGCGGGAGGGGGACCCCTGCAGCTGGCAGCTTGGAGAGGTAGCAGGGCTGAGGAAAGAGCGTGCGCTTCTCGGCGGCCCCCGCTGACTGTCAGCGCTGCTCCTCCCCTCCAACCTGTTCCCCTTTCTGCTGCTGCGGCCGCCGCCGCTGCTACCACCTCCTCCGCGCGGCTCTAGCTCCAGCCAGTCCTCACTCTTGGGAGGACTTCCCCTCCAGACATGGATTTACTCCTGGGACTGGTGCTCGCGTCTTCGCTCTACCTGGAGGCTTCGTCCGAGTTCGATGGAAGGTAAGCCGACCCCCTCGGAAGGGCACCGCGGCTTTCGGGAGGCAGGGGACAGGGATGGGGGGAGAAGTGTTTCTCGGCTCGCCACTCCGGCCGAGGAGACGTTTGTTAACAGCCTAGGCTGCAGTCGGGACCCTGTACAGACCCGAGCTGGGGAGAGAGAAATCCGTGAAGTGTCTTGCAATAGTTTGCAAGCCTTTCTCACCACAGAGGACCGATGCGACGCGAGAACCACCTGTGCGGGGCAAATAACTTACCGGCCGGGTGGGGGCCTCGGGCTGTCAGGCGTCCAACCCTCCCTCTGTTACATCTCTTCCCCCGCCCC
Source organism: Pseudochirops cupreus (assembly GCA_028627135.1). NCBI lineage: Eukaryota > Metazoa > Chordata > Mammalia > Diprotodontia > Pseudocheiridae > Pseudochirops > Pseudochirops cupreus. The sequence continues at coordinate 171,184,646 of CM053583.1, read as the reverse complement.
CAGTTGGGAGAGGGGGGAAGATTATTGGCGAGGAAGGATCATAGCCTGTGCGCGCTAACTAAAAAAAGCCGATGCCTTCATCCCCCGAGTAGGGAAGAGCTCCAACTCCAACAGTTAGATGAATACTGAACCATCTCGCTCGCCTAGGGCGCTCGTCCGCTTTTCACGGATCCCTACGGTGCGAAGGGGAAACTTGGGTGCAGCCCCCGATAAATCCCTCCCTGGCACTGTCAGCGTCCCAAGCACACCAGGGCTAGGGGGAGGAAGACGCCGGCTTCTCGGGCTCTCTTTCTCCTCTGAAGAGTTGGAGGCTTGAAAGCACGTCCCGAAAATAGGAGAGAAGGGACAGTGTCCCCTGGGGGGGAAAGAACCAGGGGTATGAGGCTGGGGCCGCGGAGTGTGTGTTGTGTACTTGAATAATGCATCTTGCGCCTAACAGAGACCCGACATCTGCGTGCTTTGACAGGTTTGAACAATTCTCTGGCTGCGCGCTGTCACTCAGCTGGGGCGCACTCCTTCCTGCAGGCTGCGCCCTCCCTCCAGCCGGTCGGGAACAGCTGTCGGGCTCGCCCGCAGTTGACGCCGCCGGGGAGCCCCTTCCTGCTAGGGCCTGATCCGTGTGTTTGTGCGCGCGCTTAGTTAACTCCGGGCAGCAGAAGAACAGATTAAGACTCTGCTTGGATCTGTATTTCAGGTGAATCAGCTAAGGGTGTCTGGCGCCCTGGGCCAGTCTGAGGAGGTCAGACAGCCTCGGGGCTCCTCTTCTGAGGCTGGTTTAGCTGCTTTTGGAATTTGAACCCCGCCTCCTTATCCCTTTCCCTGCTCGCCCCCTAAAGAAACACTCCACACCTGGTTTACCTGCAGTCTCCTAACGAACCTGCCACGCTGAGTTTGCTTTCTCGTTCCTACCGAGAACGGAGGCGGGGCTGGGAGTTAAGAGCAGATGGGGGGGTGGGGGGGGAGTGAAGTGCAGCCACTTGATCTATGTACATGGCCTGGGGAAATATAAAGTTTGGGGGACTTTTTGGTGGGGCAGTAAAGCGAACATTTCTAGCAGCAGAACTAGACTAAATATCTTGTTCTGTTTTACTCCGTGTCCAATACAGACAATTTCAACGCAATTTTTACACTCCCGATTCCAGTTAGGAGTTCATCAAATCCACATGTGCTCGAAATCTTATGTATCCTTTTTAAAAAATCAGAAATAGGCTTAACCTTGTTTTTTTTGCAAGAAACTGAAAATCCCTCAAGCTTAACTCGAGAAGAGCAATCATTAACAACAACAAAAAGTGTCCAAAGGAAGAATGCGTATAAAATGAAAATCAACCACCGGTGGCCTTCTATAAATGCCTGCTGTGTATCCTTAAGCTGTCAAAATATGATTAAATATTTTCTGTTAATTACTTCTAGCTTTGCACCGTAATAATAGCATCTTATAATAGTACATGACAGTTTAGAGTTTTTATAAAGCTCTTTCACATGCTTTTTATCTCATCTGATCCTTAGAACAACTGGGTCAGATAAAGGGAAGGGAAATACCTAAGTGCTTTACAAATGTTATTATCCCAGTTGGTCCTCACAACAACCCTGGGAGGTAAATGCTGTAATTATTCCCCCATACAGTAGGGGAAACTGAGGCAGGCATAGATAACATGACTTATACAACACATGCACCCAAGGTGTCTGAGCCTGGATATGAACTCGGGTCTTCCTCACTCCAGGCCCAGGGCTCTATCCACTAACCACCTAACTGCTAGAAAGAGATGTTATCCCCCTTTAATAGATAAGAAACTAGACTCTTGGTTAGTGTTTGCCTAGTAAGTAGGCAGAGCTAGGAAGACTCAAACTCAAATCTTCTGACTATTTACACTCTTAGGCAATCGTTCTACAACCTACCCTGTCACTGCATAAAGGGGAAAAGAGTGAGGATTTTTGACACAGGAAAAAAAAAAAAGCTTTCTGTTTCTTTCCAGCTGTTCAATTATCTCTAAGACAATAAAGTGAAAATTTTTGTAAACTTTTTTGTCTTGATGCTAAGATTTTTCTCAAGTGCTTTTGGTGAACTTTTAAAAGGCATCTCTTCAAATCACTTCTATCTTATTCTCATATTCAGGGTGGGGAAAGATAATCTCTTTTCTTTTTCCACATTTATATGAGATAAAGTAAAGTTTATTTTTGTTCTTTATTTTGGCAAATTTGTTGTTGGTGTGAAAGCATTTATGTAGAATCCGTCAAAGCTTTTGATTTTGTCCACGACAGGTAATATGTCATTAGGAACAAGGTTTTAGCACATATCCTGTGACTTCTGGCATTTTGTTTTAGGCTTCTTCTCTGGAGGGATTATCAACTATTTGAGGTTTTCACTGTGGGAATTAGGTCATAAGTAATATTATTGGGAAAGCAAGCTCAACTTTCATCTACCTAAAAGTTTAATTTTTTTCACAGACAACAGGCTTGGAAGAGAAATATGAGCTGTATTGTTTCTGAGAAATTCATGTAGAAGTTGTTTTTAACCTCCAAAATGTATTTGTCTGATTCTGATTTTTCTTTTTCTATTTTTGTAGGTGGCCCAGGCAAGTAGTGTCCTCCATTGGACTCTGTCGTTATGGCCCCAGAATTGATTGCTGCTGGGGCTGGGCTCGACAGTCATGGGGACAGTGTCAGCGTGAGTATTGTCACTGCTGGGGCTTATAGCCACCTGGGAGGAGGGGCTTTTCACAGTCATTAATGGCTTTCACTCTATACAGTGCAGGGCTTATTACTGAACAGGGCTTGGCACGTGCAGGTCTGATGTTTTAAGTTTTCACGTACAGTCTCGGGTTCCTTATCTTGCCCTTTCCCAACCTGACCTCCCTTTGTTATGATGCCAATTCTGTTGTTCACAGAGAACCACCCAGGACTTCCCACTTAATTGTTTGTCCCTAATATTTCTAGCCTCTGCTTTCTCATCAAATTTGCTTCTGGTTGCTCCAGGCTTCAAGATGGGGCAAGATAATGAGTCTAGACTGTATTTACATTAAATAAATCTTGAACCCAATGACTCTGAGACAGTATTTGCCACAGCTGCTGTGTAATAATAGGTGACCCATTTAGAAAACATGTTCTTGAAGCCATGCAGTAAAATCTGAATGGCTCACCCAGCACAATCAAATTAAATTTCATAGCAACTGAAAGAAATACCAATTTCAGGTCAATTCTATATTGTTAAATCAATGTCATCTAACCTATGCCTATATTGGTTTCACTTTTTCCAGGATCATAAAAAAAAAAAGAACAAAACATTTTATAGAAAGGTCAAATCCAGAGTTACATCACATGAGCCCAGGAAGGTCAAATTCAATATTACAACATTTTTCCTTTAATGTAAAATTTTTTAAGCTAGGAATCCCCACTCCACAACCCAAGCTATCTAAATGCTGATCACAGAATTGCTCACCCTAGCACTGGGATCCCTAGGATATCTCCAAGAGTTAAGAGAACTGGACTGGGCATGCCGACTCTGGAAATTTGTCAATGCCAGATTAGCATCTGCTAGCAAATATGCTCTGTAGCTGTAATTCAGAAGACAGATTAGTTGAAAGACTAGAAAGGAAGGAGGCCAAAATGGGAAAGGAAGGGTTTCCATCTTAGAGTCTAGTGATAGTGAGGTATAAAAGCAAACTTATGGACACAAAAGCTGAGAGTTTCCATAGCAATTTTAAGCCCGGGGATGATTTCAATGCCATGCCTTTCTTAAATTTTAGTAGAGAGTGTGGTGAGGCTTATTCATGTGGATGAGACTACTTATTTAGCCTTATTTTGTAGTATGTTCAGGATATTTAAAGAGTAGTTGACAAAGCAGAAATAATATCATGCCTTATTAATGTCTTTATGTAGAAATAGGAGGGATGGTGACCAAAAAAGAGAAAGGTGCTGGGGGTGGAGGGGCAGTATTTTGTAGCCTTCTAGAACAGGGCCAGATTTCTGCAAGGCTCTAAGTCAAAGACATTGACCTCAGAAGCACCCTGTGTTTGCAAGAGGAGGGAGACGGTGCTGGCAGCAACAAACTCTTCTTTCTTCTCTACCTCTATTCCTGGGTGGCCGGCTGGTGCAGTTACTCTCAAGGGGTGGCAAAGATTTCCTGTTGCCCTGCTGATAGCTCCATTTCCAGGGAACTTCTATCGTGAATCCCAGTGGCAAGTTGGATGAATGTAGTTCCTGAGCTCCACCCAGAATAAGCAGCCACATTGGCAAGATGCCCAGGAGCAGGAGGAGAGAAAATCTTACTTTGAGGCAAAGTGCCAGAGGGAAAGCAGAGGAGTTAGGAGTACATGTATCATTAGCTAGAATGTGCTATTGGAGCATTCTAAGTAGAGAACGCCATGTGCCCCCTTAGAGGGCCACCACATTCACAACAGAATGCCAGATGTGGCATCTCCAGCAGTTCCACAATTCCTCTTTCCCATGTCCCATTTCCTCTAATTTGGAATTTTTGTACCTGAATTATTTTCAAAGTCCTATAACAATCACGGTGAAAATGTAAAGTTGAAGAATGCTTGTGAGCAAGTCTTTCTGTGATAACATTCTTAACAGCTGGGGGGGCAGAGCCAAGATGGCGGCGTAGGAGCAGCAAAATATCGCAGCTCTCACATAGCCACTCCAAAATACCCATAAAATATGACTCTAAACAAATTCCAGAACTCCAAAACGCACACAAATATACTTTCCACTAAAGTTAGCTCAGTTACAAGGAACCATCTCAGCCCTGTGAGCTGAAACCAGCCTAGCCTGAAACCTCAGCTCTGCCCCAGAAGCGTCTGGACAAGAGGAGCCGAGCCCTGGCTGGAGCTTTAGGAGAGCGGATCTGCGGCAGCTGTGGTTGTATCCAGAATTAGGTTAGTGGAGCTTGGTGAAATCCGGGGAGAAAAGCAGGTCCGGCCAAAACACCTCTAGGGCAAAGAGGCCACAGAAGAAGTCCGCCTCCACATTGCTGCTTCAGAGCTCTCGGCCTGCAGACTGCAGGGGGACCAAGCGATCTCTCAGAGGCCAAGTGCTCTCGTGTTGAGCGGCCTGGATCCAGATTGCGGTCTTGGGCGTTGGTCTTGGGTTTTTTTTTTCAGTGAGCTGGAGTTGAGGAGGGACCCAGCAGCCTCCTAAAAGCTCCACCAGCTGGGAAAACCCCAGCGATTTGGGACAGAGCTTTCCCCTCTGGAAGTAGAGTTCCACAGAGATAAAAAAAAA
>CM053583.1:171135327-171178926 GCA_028627135.1 Pseudochirops cupreus | reverse complement strand
ATAACCCAGGATCTAGCAGCTTCTACATTAAGGGATCGAAGGGCCTGGAATATGATATTCCAGAGATCAAGGGAGCTTGGATTAAAACCAAGAATCACCTACCCAGCAAAATTGAGTATAGTGTTCCAGGGGAAAATATGGTCATTCAGTGAGGTGGAGGACTAACATTCTTAACAGCTGCTGGGGACATAATAGCCCCTTATAAAAAAAATCTTCAGGGGCAGTCAGAAATAATATTCTAACTTTTATTAATTTTTCCATTGGAGGTGTTAAAAAATACAAGTCATCCTACGTATCATAGTCATAGAAGTTTGAGCTGGCGTTCCCTCTGAGGTACACCCCTAAATAGAGATCTATCACCTGTCATGTGCTGGGTTTCTGCCACATCTTCAGTTATAATCTGCTCAGTATCTCTTCCACCCCTTTTGAAGTATTAGAAGAATGTCTGTGAGCAAGAATGTGGGTGGCCCCTGAAAATAGCAACAAGACCCTCTCGTGGTACTGGGTAAAAACAGGTGGACTTTCACACCTTTTCATCCTCCATCCTTGTTCAGTTGCATGTGCTTATATTTGTCACTTTCACATTAGAGAACACACATAGTAAGTTGTTCTATGCATTGATTAAAGAATTAAGAACGTTGCTTTGAATATGAAAGCTTTACATAACAATAAAAGCTAGTATTTATTTAGTGCTTTCAGGTTGGCAAAGCACTTTATAAATATTATCTCATTTGGTCCTCACAACAACCCTGGGAGGTAAGTCGGAAACCTCATTATTATGCCCATTTGACAAAGGAAGAAACTGAAACAAAGGCGGTATTAAGAGACTTGCTCAATCTCACAATAAGTGACTGAGGTCACATTTGAACTCGGGTCTTCCTGACTCCAAGTTTACTGCTGAGAGTGGGGAGAGAAATAATCGTAAAAACTCAAGATATTGGAATATCTAGTACTTTTCACATTAAGGAATTATTATTTTTAAATGATGCTCCAGTCAATCTGTGAACTTAACTATGTGAATATTCCCTCCTACAATGTACTCGAATCATAATCCATCTATGTCTATCCATCCTGCTTGGCTCCTCCATTCCTTCCCATAAATTCACTCTGTGGAGTACATCCAAAGAATTGTTGACTTTCCTCACAGAATCTTGACATAACAGGGATGGATATAAGTGAATTATAGACTTGTGGCTGTTAGAAGGAAGTTGTTAGAAGGGACCTTAGAGTCCTTGAGGACCAGCTCCAGCATTTCATAGATGAAGCAACTTAACCAAGGTCACACAACTAATAAATAACTGAGGCAACCCCTTTTTTGGTTTGTTCATTCATTTCTCCTATGACGTCCTTCATATCACTTCTTTCTTATTCTTCCTTGTAATATTCTTCCAGCTCACAGACACTATAGGTCTTTCCATTGCCCTTTGGATGATTCTCAACTTTACTTCTTTCAGACACTGTCATATTCTGACTGTTTTCACACTTTGCAGAATCTTTCTTTTTTTTTTTCACCCTTTCTCTCATTATTCATTTTATTTATATACTTGGACTTAATAGAAGAGGTAAGCACATTTTCAAGTGTGACCTTCCTCTCATTATTCTTTCTACCTCTCAGCACGAACATAATGTTTCTAGGTGCATACATATACATATTCATGGCTCGAAATAATTATGAGCCATGTGTAACCAAGGATTTAAACTCACAGAATTTTGCTTCACTGAAAATTAAGTTTATGTCACCAGGAAGCAAAGTTAGCAAAAACTAGGATTATGCCTACTTTCACAACTCTCTGGGCATGACAATTTTTCTTGTTTCTATTGAAAAATATAAAATAACTCTGAGATTCGTTGGGTTGCTGCCATAGAATAAAACCACTTTTAAAGAAAGAAGGGCCAAGTAGTTCCTCCATGGGTCTACTGGCAGCATTTAAAATGACAGAGTGGTTTAGCTTTTTTTTTTTTAATGAGCAGAGATTGATTTTGCTTCATCTGTGGTTTCTTTAAGAATCCCATGCATTTCTTGTACATTCAAAAACTAGAGCATAACCACATTAGTTGTCCCATTTGGGAATGCTAGAGTACTAGTTGGAAACCTCCCTACTATATTTTATGTGTTTCATAAATATATGGGGGCCCTCCTTCTACAGAATTCTCACAGATAGCTTTGTGAATATTCTGATTTGTTGGAACAATCAAATATGGAAGACATGTGTAGGGGATTGGCACAATAAAGCCAATTAGTGAAAACAAACAAACAAAAAAAAATAAAAACATTGACCTATGAATTAGGAATCCTTGATTTTAACCCTAATTGAAACTATGGAAGTCACTTGACTTTATAGTTTGCCGTTTATAAGAAGGAGCAAGGTGGGTATTACTGAAGGTGCTGGACTTGGAGTCAGGAACTCTCAAATTCAAATTCTGCCTCAGATACCCTTGGAAAGTCACATAAGCTTTCTTAGCCTCATTTTCATCATCTTTAAAATTGGAATAATAATAGCATATACCTGCCAGGGTTGTTGTGAGAATCAAATAAAATTATACATGTAAAGCATGCCTTGGAGAACTGGCGAGGTGGCCCACTTCTGGTCATCTCAAAGGAAGCTTACCAGAAAAAAAATTCTGTGAAAACTGCTTAAATTTCATATAGTCTTTTTTTTTTTTGCTTTTTTTGGAGGACAATTGGGGTTATCACAGGGCTAGCAAGTGTTAAGTGTCTGGAGTGGGATTTGAACTCATGTCCTCCTGATTCCGGGGCCGGTGCTCTATTCGCTATGCCACTTAGCCACCCTATATAGTCTTTCAGAAAGCTCAAAGCATTACGGTATTTAGAAATGGGAAATTTACTTATAATAGTTATAGTATTTATAATGTCTTACAATAGTTAAATGTGATATCAGAGCCCCCCCCACAAGAAAAATGTCAGAGGTTAAGAAATTCAGTTATTAAAAATAATTTCTTTTTAAAGTGAGAGTCTCTAGATTTCAGCCAACTAAGGCTGTGCTTGTAAGGAAGAGAGGAAGTTTGAGTGCCAAGGTCACTCTATGGAAGATGCCCTTGTTCTTTTTTCTCAAAATAGAAATCTAAAAAAACCATTAGTTGGAGTATTCAGCAGATTCTAATGAACTCCATGTTCCAGACTCCAGAGCATGGATGCTTCTATGAATAGATGTTGGTTGGGCATTAGTAAGACCTTTCTTTGGATCTCAGAATTGAGAGACATGTTGCAAGTGGACATATCACATGTTATTTTTAAGTTGCTAACATGCTGTCTCATATTTGTCATGTCCTGTTCTGTAGTTCAGGGGTTCTTAAGTACTTTGTGTGTCTGGACCCCTTTGGCAATGTGATGAAGCCTATGGACCCCTTCTCAGATACATAAAACAGAATACCTACAAGGTATTCAGAAGGACTACAAATGAAACCAGTTATTTACAGTTATAAAAGAAAATTTTAAAAAAATTTGTGGATCCCAGGTTAAGAACCTCTCCTATAGAGGGAAATGGAAGCAATTTAGCCAACAAGCTATCAGAGTTGCTAAGAATAATTTTCCCTGTGACCATATTCAATCAGAGTTTCACATTCAGTCCAGAAGCCTCCTTTCCATCATTTTGTCAGGTCCAAGAAGCAAGCAAAGAAAAGGAAGGACCAGAAAGGCCTCTGGAGCAGGCCTCAAAGCTATGATCTTGTTTCCTGCCCACACCTCTTTCCTAATGGAACATTGCCTTGTCTGTCCCAGAACATAAAACCTTTTTTGGGGGACAGACATCATGCACTGAGAATTAAGGCAGAAAGGGACCACCATTCCTCCATCTTTCTTGTTATTTGACTTCCGTTTGTGTTCTGGACTTATAAGTGACAAGAAATGGTGCACTGAGTGTGTGTGTGTGTGTGTGTATGTGTATATATAGATAGATATAGATATAGATATATAGAGTTATCAAATTGACTGGAGATTTATATTCATTAAATGTTAGAGTAGCTTTTATTGTAAAGAAAACCTTGGGTAGTTTTTCATAGAATAGTACAGTCCAGGAGCTGGAAGAAACCATGGTGATCATCAAATTCCAGCTTATTAATCTTATAAATGGAGAAATTAAAGTTTAGAAAGAGAAATGATTTATCCAAGGTCAAACAGAGAATCCTAGATTGAGGCCACTTGGGGACTGAATTAAATGCTGTTGCTTAAGTACTTTCAAGTGATGGTCACAAAATATTCTTGCTTCCTAATTTGTACCACCTCTCTGCCTTTAAAACTTTTCAGTGTCTTAATAAATAGTCTGTTTTAACTGTATGAGCATTTGCTCTACCTTTTTGAAGCTAATGGAGAGCTCAGCCCAAAGTTATTCATTCGTACTAAAGGAAATGGAGTTAAAGCCTGACTTGTAGAATGATCTATAAGTCAGTTGATTTCTCTGGGATATTTAGAAAAACATGCAGAATACTTAATATTTTCTTATAGTAATCTCTGACCTCAGTGTTTTTTCTCACAAGTTTGGCTGTGTGTATGGTAGCAGTTCTGTATAGAAAGCATTGTACAAATGTGAAAATACACACACACACACACACACACACACACACATATCTGGCTCCAGGTTTCAACAGAGCTATTCAGTTTCTAGATTTTGGCTGACAGTAAGCAATTTGTGGTTTCCAAAGGAAATTATGTGAAATAGGGTGGTTTGTTTCATTTCTTCTCTAGACAAGGTAAAATGTAGGTTTCTTTGTGTTTCACTTGGGGATTTGGGGTTGATATAAAACCTAAACACAAAATGAATTTTTGCTCTATAAGGTTCTTTTCTCCCTTTCCCTTTTACCTCTAAAAAACGAACCCAAAATTTGCATGAAAATTCTTTAAATCAAAAACTTTTGGTTTTTGTCACTAGGGTTGTAGGTCATGGATCTAGGTAGGGCTGGAAAGGACCTTTCTGCTTACTCCTCTCATTTTACAGATGAGGAGACTGAGCCCTTGTGACTCCAAGACAATCATTCTTTTCTACTCTACCATACTTTTTTTGTTGTTGTTCAGTCCTATCCAACTCTTTGTGACCCCATTTTTTTGTAAAGATATTGGAATGGTTTGCCATTTCCTTCTCCAGTTCATTTTACAAACTGGGAGCTGAGGGAAACAGGGTTAAGTGACTTGCCCAGGGTCACATAGCTAATAAGTGTCTGAAGCCAGATTTGAACTCACAAAGATGATTCTTCTGACTCCGGGTAGGCACAGTACTCTGTCCACTGTGCCTCCTAACTGCCCTAGTAGTCCTCTGCTAACCATTTTAGGTTGGAGAGAAGACTACTGTAAAGCTGGTGCCAATGTATGAAACCAGTTGAAATTAATATTTTAATATTAGTATCAATATAGTAATATTTAATATACATCTGAGCTAAGATCAGACCTTTTCCCAAATGGGCAGGCAGCAAGCATTTATTAAACACTAACTTTGTGCCCAGCATTGTGCTAATCATTGAGACTATAAATAAAGTAAAAGGAAAGACAGTCTCTGCCTTCAAGGAGCAGACATTCTAAAGGAGTGAGCTGAAAAGCACAGGGGTGGTGGTGGAGAGAAGGTACCCACATGGGGACAAAGTCCAGAGTTAGAAGCCAGCTGGGAGGGGGAAAAAGGATAACCTGCCTGGGTGCCTCCTTTAAATGACTACCTGGAAGGAGCTAATCAATGGGGGGCAAGGGGCAGCATTGCCAAGGGGTGTTTCTGGGTGAGTAGGGAACCACAGGGATAAATAATTAACCTACTAAGGGAGTCATTTTAATTTCCAGTTCTATTGCTAAAGACTCCTGCTTTAATATTGGATAGCTCTAAGTAAATGAAACTATTTGAATTTCCCAAATTTCCAATTCTATACTAGACAAGCTGGGTTCTAGCAGGGATATGTGCCAGAGGCTGATTGTTCAATTTTCAGCATGAGCATTTGCATCTCAGAAATCCTTAACACTAAAAATCAGGGCTTCGTTTATTGTTTTGTTCGTTGTCTAGATTTAAGAAACTGAGGGAGAAAATGGAAAAAGTGCAGATTAAATTTAAAAGTGTGCTGTGGGTATATTTTCCCCGAACTCTTACACATTTTCCAGCATCCCCAGTACTCAGAGACATTTTCATTTGCTTAAAAACCAGATTCATTTAACCTTATCAAATTGGAAAAAACAGAAGAGCATGTCCACAAAGTTTCTAATTCTCTGCAGATGATAAGGATGGAAAGATTTTGAACTGAGATATGTGCAAAATATGCTTATGTTTGGCTTCAGGTTTTTATTTTTGGAGAACTTTTAAAAGTTATCACTTATGACTTAGGACACTATTTATAGGAAAGCTTCCTTGTAGAATCATCATTCTTAGTTTTTAAAAAGCAAGTAAACAACAACAACAAAAAATGTTGACCATTTTAAAAGTTTCCTCGTTTGTCATAGACAGCTGTGGTCACAGTTTTGAAAGCATATTTAACCTTTCACAGCTGTTCTCATCTCTGGGGTAATCCTGATAATCCTACATTCCAGAGCCCCATTAAGACGTGTTAATACACAGATGCTCCTAGTGTTCTCTGCTCCAATTCTGAGAATGCAAATGTGGAATCTGGTCATTTCTCAAGGATGGGGCTAAAAATCACTGCTGTGGTTGAGGGCGTTCTTAATCTTTATGTGTGTGGTGCAAGTGGCTTGGTGGATAAAGTCCTGGACCTTGGATCAGGATAACCTGGGTTCATATCACCCTCAAGATGACATTACCTGTATAACCCTGAGCAAGTCACTTCCTTTCTCCTCATCTGTAAAACAGACATAATAATAGCACTTACCTCAAAGGATTTTGGTGAGAATCAAATAAAAAAAACACATGTAAAAGTACTTTACAAACCTCAGTATTAAATAAACGCTGGCTATTATTATCATAGACCCTTCAGCAGTCTGGCAAAGTTTTTGGACCTCTTTTCAAAACAATATTTTTTGAATCAATCAAATAACATTTATAGGATTACAATGGAAACCAATTATATTGAAATATTTTCAAAATGTAGAATTATTAATATAATTTATTTTTCCCATTTTAAAATGTATCCTTTATTTTTATTATTTAAAAAAAATTTGAGTTCTGAATACATTCCTTCCCACCCCCTTCCCCACGAGGGGAAGGCAAGAAATGTGATGTCAGTTATATGTGTGAAATCATACAAAATATTTCCGTATTAGTCATATCACAAAAAAAGCAAGAAAAAATAAGGTGAAAAAATATACTTCAATCTGCATTCAGACTCCATCTGGCTTTGGTGGATAGCATTTTTTATCATAATTTCTTCAGAATTGTTTAGAATCATTATAAGAATCACAGTAGCTAAGTCTTTCACAGGTGATCATCCTTCCTATATTGCTCTTACTGTTCACAATGGTCTCCTGGTTCTACTCACTTTCCTTTGTTCATATAAATCTTCCCAGGTTTTTCTGAAACTATCCTTCTCATCATTTCTTATAGCATAATAGTGTTCCATCATAATAATATGCTACAATGATTAATATTATTAATATTAATAGTTAATATTAATATGTTAATAATATATTAATCATTTAATATCTCTTTGAGATATAGACCAATAATGGCATTGTTGGATCAAAGGGTATGCACAGTTTCATTGCCTTTGGACACAGTTCAAAATTGCTCTAAAGAATGGTTGGATTGGTTCACAACTCTACCAACAGTGCTTGAGAGTTGCAATTTTCCTATATCCTCTCCAACATCTATCATTTTCCATTTTATGTCATATTAGCCAATCTGATAAGTATAAGGTGATATCTCAGAGTTGTTTTAATTTGCATTTCTCTAATCAATAGAAATTTAGAGCATTTTTCATATAACTATAAATAGCTTTGATTTCTTCTTTTGAAAACTGCCTGTTAATATCCTTTGACCATTTATCAATTGGGGAATGACTCATATTCTTATAATTTTGACTCAGTTCTGTATATATTTAAGAAATGAGGCCTTTATCAGAGAGACTTGCTATAAAATCTCCCTCCTCCAGTTTTCTGCTTTTCCTTTCTAATCTTGGTTAGATTTTGTTTTGGTCATACAAAACCTTTTTATATCAAAATTTAAAATATAGTTATAAGGAAAATTCTAAAAAGTTCACAAACCCCAGGTTAAAACCCCTTGCAGCATAGATTATCTTAGAATCTCCTTTGCAGTATGTTTTTTTCAGCACTAACTGAATCCCAAGAAACTGAATTTCTCTCTTAAAAATTTCCTTTTTTATAATAGAATTGGAAGGTATTTTGAGCTATTGCCCTCCTTAAAGAGATTAAATACATCTTGTTCTTGGAAATCTTAAAGGTCTTGGAGTTGCAAAATTAAATTATTGGCCAGAAAATTGACTGGTGGTCTTTGAGAATAGAGAATATAGAGAGAATGAAAGAATCTTAGAATAAGGAGTGAGGGATCTCAGAAGTCATATAATTCTATATCCTACCAGATATAACTTATTTCTTTGCAATATCCTTCACTTTTTAGTTCATATTTCCTCCCTTAATTTTGTATAATGCAGTATCTTCTAATTTTCTTTTTGATTTTTATAATTGATTTTATAATTGATCCAGGTAGATCTTAGGATTCCCAGAAAAGGATGTAATCTTACCCAGTTAGGCAGCCAGGAGATATAATGCAGAGTATTATTGAGGTTGGAGTTAAGAAGACCTGAGTTTGAATTCAGCTTCAGGCAATTATGAGCTGTGTGACCTTAGATGAGTCACTCAATCTTCTCTTAGCCTCAGTTTTCTCATCTTCACAGGGTTATGAGGTTCAAAAGAGATAATATAATGCAACACTTGATAAACCTTAAAACACCATAAAAATTCTAGGTATTATTATTTTTTAATCTATTATTATTATTATTATTCCTTTCAAGATGGGAGGTCAAATGAAAGGAAATAATCCAGTGTCTGGCAAGTTGGTTGTCAGCTCTACTTTAACTACCTGTCATCAGATGTACCATTTCATTTTTTTAAAAAGTTATTATGCTGGCGTTGCCAGGTTCTTCCCAGTCTAAAGGAAGGGAGCACACTCTGTATTTGCTGTGCCAAATGAAATCTTTTGAAAAGCTTCCAGAAACTCAGGTGTGCATTTCCCTCTCTGTTGTAGTGAATGTGGTTGGCACGATTTCATTTTACTGCTCTTCATCTCTCTATTAAATGCCTTTTGAATCAACCACTTAATGTGTAAGATGGGTAATGAAACATCTCTCTAACAAAGTTTGGCTTTGAGCTGTATCCTCTAGTAAGTGCTGAGGAGAGACACAGAAAAGAAGTAGACTGGGCACGTCTGAGGATTTGGCTCCCTGTGATAAAGTCTTTTGGCTACAGCCATTCCTGAATGTTGTCTACTAAGGTATGGAGGAGTGATGACCTATGTTTGTGGAGGAAGTCTTCAGACTAATGCAATCAAAGTTATTTTAAAATATTAAAGTAAGATGATTGTTGACAGACTTAATTTTTAAGAATTCATTGAAAAATTTGACAATAAATAGGTTTCTTTGAAAGGTGTTTTCTAAACACAATGACTAAAGTCATACAATAAAGCTGGGACAGGGTAAAAAGCCCAGAAGCAAACATAGCAAATGGAACCTCAATAGTAGTTTAACCAAATATCCAAAAACATGAAGGTCTGATTTAGTTGTTGGATCAAATGAAACAATGCCTGTGTGAGGCTGGGAGAAGGGTAGCCAAGAAGGATGCTTCTACACGACCACTTGGCTTTATTAAGATGGAGAAACTGTTGATAGGAAAAGAGGAATACCACGAAAATGGCAGTCCCCTTTACTGCAGTAGTGCTCATCGACAATCCCACCTGTTTTTGTGTTTTTAGCAGGCTACTGAGATCCCTCTGGCAGAGGGTGAGGAGTTAGTGTCTTGTATTATTACCCATCTGTTTTCCCCTTCCCAAAAGGACATCTGGCTAACATAGGATTGGGTGAAATTTGTCTAAATGCCAAGACCTCCCCTCCCTTCTTAGGGTTCCTGCCCATAAGCTGTCTACCTGTCTCAAGGATGCTGCAAGCTTATGACTTCCCTGTTGGTGTTCACAAAACAATCAATGGATCATGTAGCATTTTAGCCAAAGAATAGATATTTTTTTGAAATTATAGTTAACCTTTTTATTTCTTATAGCCATGACATTAATAAGGAGATAGTGAAAAATCTGAAATTTCAATAAGTTAATTTCAAGCATTCAGAAATAGCTAAATTGTTTTAATTCCAAAACGTTTTAAAATGCCATTTAGGAGAAGGAGGCTTTATTTCTTCCATTTATCTTTCTTCTCATTATCAATTTTTAAGAAAAATTAAAGGCATATACAGCAGAGATATGATTTATATTTGGCAATCAGTTATAGGGATGATCAAATAAAGTAATGTATATAAAGTGCTTTTGGAACCTTACAGTGCTATATGAATATTAACCATTATTGTTATAACTTGTGAAATTATATTTTTCATAAATACGCATGAATACTTATTTACTTTTAGCAATGTGGTTCACCATTCCTCCATGCCTTCATATGGTTGTATGAATTACTATGGCAAAAAAAAGAAAGTTATAAAAAAAAATCCTTCATCCCCTTGTGGTCAGCCTTATGTTGATATGTTGTGTTTATGCACATACACATATTGTATGTGTATACATATTAGATATATAGAACATATACATATATTTTTATACAATGAAATAAACAGCTAGGAGTTTTTAAACTTGACTAAGGTTCTGTTCAGTTGCCTCATGGTGACATGGAGATGGTCTTTAATTGTCAAAGGTTATGCCAATGGCCATAGCTGATAGACCTTTTGAGATGAAAAGGCCTTGAATGTGAGCCTGGAAAGTCTGTTGAGCAAAGACCAACCAATCAGTCAGTCAACAGATATTGACTAAATGCCCACTCTGTGCCAAGCACTGTGCTAGATGCTGGGCATACAAAGACAAGGTGAAATAGCCCCTTCATTCAATTGGGAGAAGTGACATATACACATTTTTAAGTACAACCAAATATATTATTATTGTTTTTCAATCATGTCTGTCTCTATGTGACTTTTGTCCGTGAGGTTTTCTTGGCAAAGATATTGGAGTGGTCTGTCATTTCCTTCTTCAACTCATTTTACAGATGAGGAAACTGAGGCAAATAGGGGTTAAGTGACTTGTACAGATCACACAGGATCTGAGGTCATGTTTGAATTAAAATCTTTCTGATTCCAAGCCCAGTACTCTATCCACTGCCCCATCCAAATGTATGCAATGTAGTTAATTATGTGGGAAGAAATGCTAAGAGTTGCAGTGATCAAGAAAGGCTTCATGCTGGAGGTAACGTTTAGCCTGAGTTTTGAAGGAAGCATTCTAAGAAGAGGAAATGAAGAAAGAATTCAGTCTAGGCATTGGCAACAGCCAGAATGTAGCACCATTTGTAAGGAAAAGCAAAGAAGTCAGTTTATCTGGACCAAAGAGTGCGATGAAAGAGAGATATATAAATAAGATTGAAAGGGAAATTGAATCCAGGTTGTAAAAGGCAGAGGAGCCACTGGAGTTTATTGAGTGGGGGAGTAATATTGTCTGGCCTTTGTAGTTTTAGAAATATTCCTTTGGCAGCCATGTGGAAGATAGAGAGAAGAAGGGGGAGACTTGAGTCAAGGAGACCAATCAGAGGGTTATTGTATTAGTCCAAGTTGGAGGGGATAAGGACCTGAACTCAGGGGGGCACTGGGTGAATAGAGGGAAGGGCCTTCTTAGCTTGACTAGGCATGTGACTAGAAGTTTAGCTACATCGAACTTAGAGGGAGGCAATGTATTCAAAGTATAGATCACAGCATATGGGGGGGGAGGGAGTAGGAGTATTTGGCTAATGTGAGAATTTGTTTTGCTTCCCGATTTTGTTTTCCTTGCTTTCTCAATGTGTGGGAGGAGTGAAGGTAGGAGGCAGAGAATTCGGCAGTGAAAATAAAACAAAATTGAATTTTTAAAAATGAGAACAGAAGGTTAGCTACGAAGTAGTGAATTATTTTGATTGAAGAAATTCACACAGCCCATCTACCAAGACATGAAGGGACTATAATATATGTGAAGGAAATATCTGCATGGATGAAATCATGGTTATTTTGAAGTATTAAGTAAATATACAGAAGAGAAATCATGGGTAATAACTAGAATATAGCTTCCAGATCTATACATTTTAATTGAGATTCCTCAGAGATGATGCTAATATAGGTACACGAAATTATATTAATAAGTTTCATAAGATTTATTTAATGAGGATGGTTTTTAAAAATAACTTATGTTCTTTTTATAAGTGTATAGTTTAACATAAAACAATAACTAATAGGGGAGGGGATAGACCTGTGACTTCATTCATTAAAGAAAACTCCCAGATGAGAAAACTTCCTCTATTAATGCAGGTTGGCCCTTTCTCCTTAGCTTAGTGTCTTAGAGAATTGCATAGAGCACAGAGAGGTTAACTGATTCACCCAGGGTCGCATAACTATTTCATGTCAGAGGAGAGACTTGAACTCATGTCTTTCTGGTTCTAAGGCCAGCTTTCTATCCATTAGGGCATGATGCCTTTCATGATCATAATAGTTACTAATTACGTTTTTAAAATTAATTTTAAAATGCATTTATTTTCTCCCCTTCTATCTGCTCCTCCTAATTGAACAATTAAAAAACCAACAACCACATAAGAAATACATATAACCCAGCAAAATGAATGGCCACATTTGCTGTATTCAACCATTTATGTCTCATTCTGTTTTTTAAGTTCATCTCCAATCTGATGGATGGTAGGAAGTAGCGTGTTTCGTTTCTGGTCCAAGGAATCATGGCTTATCATTGCATTGCTCAGAGTTCTAAAGTCTTTCTAAGATGGTTTTTCTCTATAATGTAGTTATGTAAATTGTTCTCTAGGTTCTGCTCGTTTCACTCTTTATCAGTTCATTGAAGTCTTCACAGGTTCGTCTGAAACTGTCCATTTCATCATGTCTCATGGCAGAGAAACATTCCCTTACATTTATATGATACCACCCCCTTCCTTTAGATTCCAATTCTTTTTTTTTCTTTTTGGAGGGCAATTGGGGTTAAGTGACTTGCCCAAGGTCACACAGCTAGCTTTTTGTGTTATGTGTCTGAGGCTGTATTTGAACTCAGGTCCTCCTGACTCCAGGGCTGGTGCTCTATTCACTGCGCCACCTAGCCACCCCTTAGATTCCAATTCTTTAGCACTGCAAAAAGAGTGGCTATAAATATTTTTGTACTTGTGTGTCCTTTCCCTCTTTCTTCAATTTCTTTTTTTTTTTTTGTATTTAGGCCTAATAGTAGTATTGCTAAGTCAAGGGGTACGTACAGCTTAATAATTTAGGGGGCACAGTTCCACATTACTTTCTAGAATGACTGGACAAATTCACAGCTCCACTAATACTGTATTTGTATCTGTTTTTCCTAAAGTCCCTCCAGCTTCAGTTTCTTTAATTTGCATCTTTGTAATTATTAATGATTTGGAGCATTTTTTTGTATAGTTGGTGATAGCTTGGATTTCTTCCTTTGAAAACTACCTGTTTATATTTTTTGACTATTGATTGAAGAATGGCTCTTGCACTTTTTTAATGGCTCTCATAGCAGTAAATTTGAAGCAGTTCATTGTGTATCTTGGATGTGAGACCTCTATCAGAGAAACTAGCTGCAAAGATTTTTTTTTCCAGTTTACTGTTTCATTTCTTAATTTTAACTGCATTGATTTTGTTTGTGCAAAAAGTCATCTTCTTTGATTTTTTCTACCCCTTATTTACTCATGAACTCTTCCCCTACTCATAAATCAAAAAGGTAACTTCTTGCTTATGATGTCAACTTTTCAGGCCTAAGTCATGAATCTATTTGGATCTTGGTGTCTAATGGTAGATGCTGGTCATAATTTTTCCTAGACCATTTTCCAGTTTTCATAGCAATTTTTTTTTGTCATATACTGACTCCTTACCCCAGTAACTGAAGTTGTTAGGTTGATGTAATTCTGTACTTCTGTGTCTCTTTGCTTCTGTATAATTGGGCATCTAAACTGTTCCATTGATTGATGTCTCTCTATTTTAACCAAAAACCATTAAAATATTTTTTAAATGAATAGAAAAGACTATGTAATAACATAGATGTTTGCCGTGCAGATGTAAAGTTAATTTTCAAATATTGACGATCATATATATTTATATCTTATGTATCATTCAATATTTTGAAATGCAATAACAGTCCTAAACATTTACCTTGGCTACATAAAGCACTATTCAGTCAACTGAATGGTCTTTATTGTCAGTAACAATGGAGTAAAGCATTTATCAATATTTCAGTTAGTCTGTGATCTAATCAATGTTCATTTTCACTTCAGTGGTACAGTTTACATCCCATCAATCCTTTTCAACCTCTATGCCTATTACCCACTTCCTCCCATAAATCCTCTATAGGAGATGTACCCAATGTCCTAAGAGCAGAAATGTCTCTTATCATTGTGTGGATACCATTGCAGTGTGCAAATTGTCTTCCTCTTATGGCAAACTACATAAATAGCCTAGCTTCTTCTTGAGTCACACATCTCTTGGATGATACTTTTTGCATGTAGTTCTTCCCTGCTAGTAATCTATGGCCTATTTTTGCTCATGACACATCTTTCCATTGCCCCTTGGGTCACCGGTAATTTTGTTGCTTTGAAGATTGTGATATCTGATGATCCACAGCTACATAGCATCACCCAAGCAAAACTGGTGTTAAAAAGATGGACTTTTATTTCAGGGAGCAGCTTGGAGCCATTGAAAGGCCTGTGTAGTTTACCACCTGCAGCCTTGCTCTCATTTCCTCTTCTTGAATTCTGGGAACATTGATATGATATATGATCATCTGTGACAGATTCCTGTCCAGTATATCACAAAATCTCAATGTTGGAAGAGACCTCAGAGGCCAATTAATCCAATTCATGCATGAACAAGTCATTATAACAAGCTGAGCAAAAGGTCATTTGGGGCTTAGGAACCCACTACTTCCCACCTTCAATCCACCATTAGACGCCTCTGGCTGTGGAATTTTGCCACTCCCCCCTTATGTCAAGCCCTAAATTTTCTTCTTTATACCTTCTATTATTTCATTTACTCCCAGTTCTGCCCTCTGGGTCCAAGAAGAAAAAGACTGATCTCTTAGTAATTGTCAAGTGCCCCTTACCCTGCTCCTCTCCAGGCTAAACATGCTCAATTTCTTCCACCAAGTCTCACATAGCATCAACTAAAAGGCCTTCAGTATCCTAGTTATCTTCCTGGGTTTGCCTCCAGGTTATCATCATTCATCCTAAAATAGAGCCCCCCAGCACTGAATGTCATAGTCCCTATGTGTTCTGACTGGGTAGAGTACAAGAGCACAATCACCTATCTAGGCTTAGACCTCATGCTTCTCTTAATAAAGCCTAAGATCTCATTACTTTTTTCGACTGCCATATCATCCTGTTGACTGACGTTTAGCTTGCTATCTTTGTCAGATGAACTACTGTGTAGCCAACACCTCCCCCATCTCAAATTTGCAAAGTTGATGCTCTGAACCTAAGTCCAAGACTCATTAGTGAGGTTTTGGGATCTTGAATTATTGGGCCAGTTCCAAATCCATCTAACTATACTGTTATCTAGCTCACATCTCTCCCTCCTTTCCATAGAAATACAATGAGGGATTTTTTGCTAAATTCTTTGTGAAAATATAAGTAAATTATAGCTACAGCATTATACTAATCTGGTGTGGTCAGCCTATCAAAAAATGAAACAAGGTCATTCTGATGTGACCCTTTCTTGAAGCCACACTATTTCTTTGTGATCACTGCCTCCTTTTTTAGAAGTTCACCAACAATCTTTTTAAAATAGTATTTCGTTTTCCCCATTTACATGTCAAGACAATTTTCAGCATTCATTTTTATAAGATTTTGAGTTCCAAATTTTTCTTCCTTCCTCCCTCCCCTCTTCCAAAAATGGTAGGCAATTTGATATAGGTTATACATGTGCTATCATGTAAAACATTTCCATATTAGTCACAGTTGTGAAAGAAGAAACAGATAAAAAAAAAACACAAAAAAAGAATAAAGTGAAAAAATATGCTTCAATCTTTCAGAGTCCATCAGTTCTTTATCTGGAAGTGGATAGCATTGTCCTTCATGAGTCCTTTGTGTTTGTCTCAGATCATTGTGTTGCTGAGCAGAGCTGTCATTCGTAGTTGATCATCATACAATGTTGCTGATACTCTGTACAATGTTTTCTTGGTTCTGCTTATTTCACTTTGTATCATTATGTGCAAGCCTTTTCAGGTTTTTCTAAAATCTACCTGTCCATTATTTCTTATTGCACAATGGAGGGTTATCTTTAGTTATCCTGATCTATATTTTATCAATGAACCCAGATGGCTTCAGTGGAGAAAGTGAGGCTGGTGATCGTTCTTCTTCACTTAAATCCAATTCACTTGTAGTCATGGCATCACCTTCCTGATGTCAAGGTCCTCTTCAGGAACAAAGGACAAACAACAACAATTATATAATAGTATTCCATTACATTCGTATACTACAACTTGTTCAGTCATTCCCCAACTGATAGGTATCTCCTCAATTTCCAGTATTTTGACACCATGTAAAGGGTTGCTATAAATAGTTTTGCACATGTGGGTCCTTTCCCCTTTTTTGTTATCTCTTTTGGATACAGACCAAAGGGCTTTTAATGGAAAACTGCTTTATCTTTGACTTTACAAGTTGGCCATCAAACTGCATATCATGGTGTAGACAATAAGCCTTTGTCACTTCCTAAGAACTATGGGGTTGAATACTTCTGAGTGCTCCTGAGTCTCATTTAGGAGGGTCTGCAGTGTTTGGGGGATTGATTCAATCAGTACATTGCTCTGCCAATAGGAGAGCATCTCAAGGACCTCATAATCTATAGGCAATCCATCTTGCATTTAGACTTTGTATTAGATGCCATTCATGACAGTAACAAAGTCCCTTGAGCATTGATCTGCCTGTTTTATACTTTAATTTATATTACTATTCAAAGGATTATCAAACAAGATTTATCTGGTGTCCATCTAAGAATCTTGCTTGCTTTTAATACTTGAATGGGAAATGCAGAGCCTAAGGCTACATCTGGCTTAACTTGAATCAAATTTTTTTTCATAGTCAATAAGCAAGCACAACATTAGGTTCTAGTATTCTTTCTACACTGCAGTCAATGTTGTGACTGTAAAGATGTGCTCTACTATAGAATATCCTTTGTGAAAACCTTCCTTCCTGTTCTTTTCTTGTCTTTTCATCAAGGTTGCCCTTAATATGTGTGTAGGTCATTATCATAAAGGTTTTGTAGAAGACAAGAGTTCTTAACAGATCCTCCAGTTTAAGGGGGATGCTCATGATAACCATGTATTCATTCCTCTCTGGACTGTACTTGAGACTCTCTAGAGTTTTCTCCCCTCTCCCTCAACCTTTACCAATTAGGTACCTTCATCTTCCCCTTCCTCTCACCCATTCATGTGTTACCTTCTCCTACTAGAATGTAGATTTCTGAGGGCAGTGACTATTTGTTTACTTTCATTTATATTCAAAGTCCTTAGCACACTGCCTGGTTCATAGTAAATGCCCGATGCCTTGATAGATTTCCCCACTCCAGCAGTAATTGAGTCCCTGATTTTTCATCATTATTTGCTATCTTCTCCTCTTTCAGATGTCTGAAGAACTGATCCCTTCAATGTCAGCAAAACTGTATTACTTCCAGCATGAACCTTCTCTGTATATACTTGCCTAGTTCCAATAGCTTTTCCCATCTTCATTTTAAAAATACTATCACCACCTCCTAGTGCCTGACCATATACCAAAGATCTTGAGACTAGTGCCAAACACTTTAACTAATAAATAAAATTGTTTAATAAGCATTGATAGATCTTTTCTATTGTTACCCTTCTAGTTTAATCTTTTAATGCTCTTGCAATGATCTAGCTTTAATTGTATCTCCACCAAGCTTTCTGCAAACTCATTTTTCCTAGCCCCATCCCCCACTCTTTTATGAAGTGCTGCTGCTCATAATTCTTCACCTCTTTCCTCCATAAGGTTTTGCGAAGGAGTCTATATTCTAATCCAGTGTTACCCTTCTGGCTGCCTTGTCTCTATCTGGAAAGAATTTAAGTCTCTACTAGTTGCAGTGGTTCTGAGCTGGTTTTTTTTTCCCTTGTAGCAATTACTTTACAATTGATACAATATTTTGGAAAGCGGTGATAAATTTTGTTGACATTTATTCCTTTGTTTCTCTCTCTCTCTCTCTCTCTCTCTCTCTCTCTCTCTCACTCTGTGTGTGTGTGTGTGTGTGTGTGTGTGTGTGTGTGTGTGTGTAGGGAGGTAGATGGATTGTCATTAGTTTCTTTGCCCACTAGCTGTGTGATGCTGGCAAGTCACTTAACCACTCTCAGCCTCAGTTTCCTCAGCTGTAACATGGAGATAATAATGGCAACTATATCCCAGGGTTATTGTGAAGATCAAATGAAATGCTATTTGTACAGCACGAACTTCTGGCACATAATAAGCACTTAATAAATGCTTATTCCCTTCCCTGCCCTGATTTAAATTATTCAGGCCATAGTTGTTTTATTTAAATATCACCTATTATTCTTTTCTTTCCCCCCACCCCTAATTTGGTATTCATTTTTATCTTGGTTCCAAGAAGCTACTAGTCTGACTCCCCACAGACAAGGGGTTCAGAAATTTTTTCCCTATCTCTTGTCAATATTTAATCCATTTTATTTCTTTTTTTTTGTGCAATGAATAACATCATAAAAATGAAACTGACCACATTTCTGTTTGGTGCTTACCTTCTCAAATCTTGAAGAAAGTATTGGTGATGTATAGTGTTCCTCGTAAACTTCTGCCTCTTTCATTTCTTAATCCTGGACCGTATCTTCCAGTGCATTCTTTTTGCCTTCTCCTATGTCCAACTTCTCGTTAAAATCACAGAGCATTAAAATATAGATTGCTTTCTTTTGAAGAGTTTCGTTGAGGTGATCATAGACTTTTTCTATATCTTCATCCTTTGTAATAAATATTTTCTGATAAGCTTCAGTTGCCTTCATGGTGGTCTTTTGCAAATGCCTTTTCTAAGCCCTACGATAAGATAATGAAGCATATTATGACTGCTTCTTGTTGCCTTTGGACTCATAATAAAACCAAACTCTGCCAATTCTTTTATTTTCCATTCCAAGGAGAATGTGAGGCATCTTTCCAATGAGCTGTGACTTCTTCATCTTGTGGTTTCATTTGTAAGTAGTGACAAATGCTGACATAGATTTGATCTCAGATCTTCTATAAGATGTAGACTTGTTAGTTGTTAAACAAAGTTACTTTTGATAGATTATGCAGTTCTTAGCACCCTCTGCTTTGCCTTTCTGCCACTGTCCCTGCAGAAGAAGGGACTGTTCAGGACTAAGAGTCGTTGTTGTACTTTTCTTTGGTTCACAGGTTACCACAGCCAAAAAATTTTCATCACAGAGTAGCCATCCTAATGGGGAGGGATCTATCTCCCTGTACTTGTCTCATTCAAGTAGACAGAGTTTATTACTAGAATCATACCAAAAGCTTTCCCTTTGTTGCAAAATTTAATAGAACTAGAAAAAGCAGAGCCACCACAATGCCACAGAATTATATTTTGTGGTAAAGGTATGAATTCTTTTAAAAATTAGTATGCCTTTTAAAATGTATTGGTAGAGGAGAGAGAGGAGAGTAGTATGTTTGTTTTCCTTATTATATTTTCTTTACAATAATATTACAATAGGTTAGTATTCCTTGAGTATATATACCACCTGAATGCTAAAGAAGGCAACCCTGGCATTCTTAAAATTGCAGAATGATACCAAGTTGTCTTAAGAATTTATTATAGATGCTCCACAAAGTGAATCATAGGTTGATTGAATTTCACAATTCAGGACTTTATTTGGCTGAAGTATATTTAATCATGATAAAAAATGTTTGCCACCTTCTCTAAGGCTACCATTGTTTTCACTCTTAGAGTCAGTAAAGGTGTGACTCTAGGTTGTTTTTTTAAATGGATTTCCTGTTGACTTCCTCCAAATATCTGAGTAAGTTTTCATTTAAAAAAACATGTCAGTGTCCACTGAGGAAAGGAACAATTAGCAAATTCAGGAGTCTGCTTGTGCTTTTACTTCCCACCTCCAACTTTGTTTTACAGTCTTGGCTGCAGCTAATTCCCCAGGCAACATTCAAATAAACTTCCATTGACTCAACCAGGTAGAAGGTATTTCTCAAAAAATTACCCCAGACAGAAACGCATAAAACTAATTCAGTAAAAATTCACTCATTTGCTTATTCTTTTTCTGCTGTGGACTTTGACTCCCCTGTTGTCCTATGCAGAGACTAATGGAAGTTTCAGGCAGGATTTTGTTGTGAGGGGTAGGACTGGGTAAAGATCATTTGAAAATTTTTTATTCCAGAAGTAACTCAGGTCATCTGTTGGCCCATACCTTGGGAACTGGCAGGCCAGTGAATCAGGAAATCATAGATTTAGCATTAGAAAGACCATATAGTCCAACACTCATTTTATAGTTGAATCAACAAGCATGTTTGTTAGGGATTATATGCTAGGAATTTTGTTCAACACTGGCAATACAAGGAAAAGCAACAGTTCACACAGTCTAAAGGGGGAAAGTTTGTGAAGCAGGTCCATTTTACACATAAAACTGAAGCCTAGAGAAGTTAACTGACTTGCCCCAGGTCACATAGCTAGTAAGTGTCTGAAGCAGAATTTGAACTCTGGTCTTTTTGACTCTAAATCCAGCGCTTTTTCCAACGTACCGGCTGGTTACTGAGTCTGTTTAGACGAGTAAAACTATATACCTAAGGTCGCTCAGATATTAAGTAGCAGGGATAGTATTAGAACTCAGGTCCTTGGTCATCAAATCCAGTGCTCAGTGCCACACTAGAGCATGAAATTAATGAGTTTGACCTGGAGTCTGTTTTTTGTTTGTTTTTTAGTGGAATTAAACAAAAAAAAAAAAAAGAAAAGCTAAGGTTTTCTGAAAGCCGTGGCAATACTTGCTTTTTAGAGTGGGACGGGACAGTCCTATTTGAAGAGGTTAAAAAAATGCAGAGGTAAGGAGTCACTTTTCTGTTGTGCAGTGAGTTTGAATGAAGTCACTAATGGGTGACTATTGAACCTACAGCGAGACTGTCACTGAAAACTGCACCCAGAGATTATGGCTGTTCAAGATAAATAAATTTTAGTCTTCAACTTAAAAAAGAAACCCAACCACAGCTTTTTAAGAGAAAGATTTCTTCAGTTCCCCCAATGTTGGATAACTGGTCTATTTTTAGGCTTCCGACAACTACTTAAAACACAGCTCTGAAGACAGATATACACTTAGACAGCACAGGGGCCTGGGAGTCAGGAAGTTACTCGTTATTTAATATCGGTTGCTCTGCATTGGCTCCAAGCACATAACCCATGCCCTGCTAGTTATAAAAGGCAAGAATAATAGTCCCTGCACAACCCAGCCTCTGTAATTTATATGAACCAAGACTCCACAAAATGTGGGGGAAAAACCCCAACTGGCTGATTTATTTTTAGCCCAGCCTAGTAAAATGCATGCTACCACAGAGAACCCTTAGCCAGCCCTAAACACTGCTGCTTACAACAAGCCCAGGTAGGGGGTGCTTCAGTGGCCAGGGGAGCCAGCGGGCTGGGCTGGTTGTGATGCATGAGCTTGCTACCGCTGCCTACTCACCTTGGCTCTCGACAAACACGCTCTTTGTTCCTGTCTCTTATCCTGGGTTATGGCCAGTGAATGGGGGAAAGTGAGCCATTTTCTCCTTGTTGGTGTGCTATTAATGGATGGTTCTTAGCTGCCTACAAAGGGGTTTATGTACCACAAGATGCATGCAGGCCACAAGGGGACTGACTTTGGCAGCTAAAGTCCATGAAAATCGGCAGCAGTTGCCTATGAAAACGCCTTCATGCATCAATGGAGAATAGACCTCAAGATGGGCCTAGAAAGCTTTTTTTCCCTTGGTATAACACTGCTTTAACTTCAATTGTTATTCTGTATAGTTTTTTTTAAACCATACTAATTGCAATTGTAACGGAATATTCACTGAAATTCAGTGCTGGAGATGTCCAGAAAACCTATTGACACTGTAAAATTCACTAAATTTGTGCCTGTCATGGCTGAATTACATGTTAAGTAGAATGCATGTGATACATCTCTAAAAATTTTAAACTAGAAATGAACTATACAGAACCACTTGGCTGCTTGGATGTTACTAGCTAGAAAAATGTTGATGTTTGCTCTTCTTTACTGAGTTGCTATTACTTTGTTTTAAAATGTGTTTAATAGATTTTTTTAAATGAATCAGAAGATTTGAAAATGGTTTCTAGGTGGTGTTAAAGAAACAGTACCCTTTTATACCTTTCCTATCTCCTTCAAATGCCTCTCCCATCTCTTCTAAAATCATCCTATTTTTTTTCCTCTTAAGCAATTAAACCATAATACTAAAAATGATGCTATTGAGACAATTGATTTCATTCAGTTTATTGTTGAGACCATATCTGGTACATTTAATTCTTTTTTGCTTTTGAGAAACATATCACTAAGTTAGATAGCCTAAAGCTATAGCAATCTTTCCATTTAAAAAACAGCAAAAGAAAAGTCTGGATTTTATTCTCTGATTTACTAATATCACCAGAAAGACTTAGGAAGTATACAGATTTGCTTTTTAAAAAAATGTGCCAAGTACTCTAGACTATTTATCCATTTTTGTAATTCAACTAATGGGAAAAATATTATTTTCTCAATCATGTAGGGTACTTAATTTTCTTCTTTTTAAGGAAAAAACTACTTTTGAATTAACTGCTACAATTTACTCCCATAATTTGTCTCTCTTTAAAATACGAACCCAGATTTTTCTTGCCTAAAAGTGTGAGATCTGATGTGGTCTGAAACCACAAATACTTTTTCTTACTTCCTCTTCTGAGAAAGACTTTGGTCAGAGTCACTGGCCATTGTTAACGCCTCTTTGAGAATTCTTCCTTTAATTTTCAGCAAAGAGAGCATTCTTGTTTCTAAGTTGTTTTAACTGGGACTTCAGAAGAGGCCCTTTTGCTTTTGACCTACAAAGCAGCCAGCCTAGGAGATAATTACTGAAAGAAAATTTCCAACCGTAATCGTTGCATGATCCCAATCCTCAATATCTTTAAAATTGTGCATATTTTCAGTTATTTCCAAGACTAACTTTTTTTTAAAATCTAAAATTTAAGTTTAATCTTTCATCACCTAACATTCACTTTAATAAAAGGGTACTGTCTCTAAGAGCACAAAGTAACATTCTGAAAACTAAAAATTTGGATTGGAAGCTCCAAAAAAGTAAACCAGAATGCATAGAAGAGTCATAGAGCTTCAATTATTGGATAATTTTTATTTTGGTTCGAAATGTTTGACTTTTGTAACAAAATGGTGACTAAAATATTGCTATTTTAAAATATGTCCCAGTTTTTATTGTTGTTTCAGAGAAGCCCTGAATGTTGAATATGTGTTAAGTCTCCGGGAATGTAGCAAATTGATAAAAACCCAAGTCCAGTCTCCTTACAGAAAACAAACAAACAAAAAGATCTGGAATTTTCTTTTTTTGGACATTTGTTTTGCAGCTTTCTACGTCTTAAGGCAGAGAATAGCCAGGATAAGGTGCCAGCTCAAAGGTTAGAAGAACATATTTCGTGAAATAATCTTGGCAATCCTGTGTCTTGAAAGGCATGCCCTCTAAATAATGCATTGACAGAACTATAAATAAACCTTAACATCAGCTGTTCTTTTTGATCTCTTTGGGGGGAAATAAACCCCACAGGGATATACTTGTTCTCTTCACAATTCTGCTGAGATCATTTTAACTTAGATCATTTGTGAATCTTTTTCTTTTCAGTATATTCATACTCTTTTTCTATTTAACAAATCTAATAACCACTCCATCCCAATCTCCAGGAAACTTTACATTCCTTAATACATAAAGAAAAAGTTATAATAAATAATTCTCCAAGTATATGATTACTAACAAGTTTGTCATTAACATAAGAGATTCCTACCTCAAATTAATTAACTCTCCACATTAAGGTAAGAGATGTTTTATTGTCTAAATTGCATAGAGTGTTATGTTAATACTTATCAATGCTCATAAGTTTCTTATTTTGGTTGAAGGTATCAATGTTTAAAAGGATATTGCAAAAGGATGCAATTGCATTTAACACATTCATGGTACATTAATGGGAAACTTTGCCAGATGATTTATATGAAATCCTAACAGTCTGTGGAATTGGTAAAGAGAGATACCTGCTACTGGGGGAAAGATTATCTCATGTTATAGGAAGCTTATTTTTAAAGGGAATTTAAACATTGTATTTGGGGACAAGTGAGGCTGATCATACTGGAAGTTTTTATTTATTAGGAAAACATAAAACTCAAGGGAATACTAAAAATGAATGGGATTAGTGTTAAGGATATCTATTTTATTGATAAGATTGTAATTGAGAATGCTTTTGGAATATTCACTGAAGGACTTATCAGGATATAGGCAAATGAAGACAATCTGCTGTCATTTCTTATTTCTAAGTCTCTTTTTTAGAAAAGACTTAACTAAAGTTCAAAATT
Organism: Pseudochirops cupreus; assembly: GCA_028627135.1. Classification (NCBI taxonomy): domain Eukaryota; kingdom Metazoa; phylum Chordata; class Mammalia; order Diprotodontia; family Pseudocheiridae; genus Pseudochirops; species Pseudochirops cupreus. Next base: position 171,154,216 of record CM053583.1, on the reverse strand, counting down.
TCTTAAACAATCAGCTTCTAAAATAGATGTTAAAGTTTGGTTTCTCCGGGCAATGTGCTGCTAAACTCAGGGGGTTTTTATCTCCTTCTCTCCCTGTGAGACAAATCTTTGCTTAAAGGAGAGTGAGGCTATCTAGTATCTCACAATGTGCTATGTGTGAAGTAGTAGAAAGGAAGCAGGCAGCATGGTGCAGTGAACTCTACTTCTAAGTAAGACCTGAATGTGAATTCCAACTTTTCCATTTGCTGCCCATGTGGTCTTGGGCAAGTTCCTTAACCTCTCTGTTCCTCAGTTTCCTTATCAGTAAAACTAAATGGCTTCTGAGGTCCCTTCAAGTTCCAAATCTATGATCATATGATATCACCTTCCCCCACTAACCTCATCACACTTACCCTAATCAAATTCCTTACCTCCATTTATATATAAATTTCTGATCTGACTCCCACCTAGAACCAACTTGAAAGGGACAAGCAGAGGGAATATAGAATGAATCAAAAGCACTATCCTAAGATGTTGTAAAGCTGCTCCAGTAGCTGGACAGATTTTGGTCCCCTAGCACTCTAATAATTCAACATTCATGACAAGAGCTTAAAGTCCCCTTACCCTCTCATTGTAGCCTCTTTATGTCCTAACTATCATAAGGCCCATTTCATAATCCATCTCTTCCATGAAATCTTTACAGATCCTTTCTAGATTCCTCTGCAGTCAGAAAACAAATTTTAGATGCACAGAAAGTTATTAGTTAATTATTTGTCCACCAATGAGTATATCTAGGATGTTTAAAAAACTCAAAGTTACAAGCATCTAATACTACATCTACAAGATCTACTACTAGTTTTTAAATGAACTTAAGTTTTAAAGGAAGTAAAATGTTACAAGTACTATGTTCTTTCAGTAAAGTGACTTGTTCAATATTCCCCTATAGGTAGGATTTAAACCCAGGTCCTTTGACTTCAGAGTCAGTGTTCTTTTTCCCTAGAAAGTACACACATACACACTACATAAATTTTAAAATTACTTTATTTTTCAAGATTCCAACAGAGTATCTGCTCTCTGACATGAATACATGCCTCATCTAGGCATAAGGGTAACATTGATAACATTTTCTTGAGTGGGAAAGTGGTTTTTGCCTGTTACCCATCATCACAGGTAACGAGAACTCAAATTACAAGATCTCATTGTCAGAAGAAACCTCAGAAGCTCTCTAATCCAACTGATGCCTGAAATAACCTCAAAAACATCCTTTGTTTGAAGATTTCTAATGAAGGGAAGACACCTTTTCTCCTGACAGTTCCTTATATTTTTCAACAACCCTAATTGTTAGGAAGTTTTTTTTTCCTGACAAATTAGCCTAATTTTCCCCTTTATACCTTCTGTCCATTGCTCTTTCTTCTGACTTCTGAGACCAAGCTGAACATCTCTAAGTCCAGACCTAGTTCCACACGAGAGTCCTTTAAATGTTTCAAATACCCTGTATACCACTCCCTTCCTCAAGTCTGTCCTTGTGAATCTTTTGTACCTTTTTTCTGTCCCCTCTCTGGTCTTGACAAATCTCAGCCTTGAGTTTCCCCCGCCATCTGCCTTCTTTCCAGCATTCCCAAGCTACTAAATATTCCTGGAAGAAATCGCACAGTCATACAAACAAGGTCCAATCAATCAATTGACATAAATTTGTTAGCTGTTTCAATGTGCTCAGCATTGTCTTGGCATGTTGCCCACATCTGTCCACGTCAGTTTCCGGTTATCTGATCTCTTTGCCCTCACTCTTTTGTCTGTCAATCCTTGTATTGTTATCTAACAGACGCTCTGTCACACTCCTCACAGCACTTATTCCTATACTTCTCTCTTCTCAAGCTGCCTATGTTACTCCCCCCCACCCTCTTTCCCAGCAAGAGCTACCACTACTTTCTTTACTTGAGAAAATCCAGACCATCAATCATGAACTCTTTCCTTCATCTCCCCTGCTTCATACTCTGATGTGCCCTCCATCATACCCCAGTCTCTCTTTCCTCCAAGCTCTGAGGAAGAAATGCCCCATTTCTTTGCTACTGAGAACACCCTACCCTCAGTTGTGTCCTTTACACTGTCCTCTCCTATCTCTTCTGAGAGTTGGCTCTTTTAATTATTCCTTCTGTCTCACATTCCTTTCTTTCCTCATCTTGCTGCTGAGGTTGGCAGAGACGTGGTGGAAGTGGCTTGTAGAGAGGTGACCTGTCTCTCTATGAACACACCCTCTTCACCATACACCACTGAACTATGCTAATTATTACAGTTCCTATAGGATCATTGTGCTGCTTAAATAAACACCTTTTTTTTAATACAGTTAGATAATATCTGGATGTTTTCCTGTCCATATCCTCCTCCATGCTAGGAAATTTCCACCCTTTGCCCACTTTTATTCCTGAGTGGATCCAGGATAAATTAGTTGTTCCCATGCTGTAATAGCCTATGCATAACTACTGCATCTGAATCCTTGGCACAAGGCTTTTATAGTCTGAGAAAATTGTCTTTTAAGTACTTGGAACTGCCATGATGCACAGACACCTCTGCACTCTCTACTCTATACACCTGGGATTTTTAACCTGGGGTCAGTGAACTTTATAGATAGATAGATAGATAGATAGATAGATAGATAGATAGATAGATTTAAATATATTCATATATTTATTTTATTTATATATATATATATATATATACACATATCTTTATATATACACACATACACACACATATATTCTTTCTGGAGTTGGTGCCTCTTTATTCCTCTTTTAACAGTCAACTTATTTGATCTTCAATTCCCAATTCTTTCCCTTCCTTCTCCCTTTCCCCATCCATTGAGAGGCAAAAAAAATAAAATAAAATGTATTATAAATGTGTATGGTGGTACAAAGCAAATTTCAACATTAGCCATACTTTTAAAAAAGAAAGAAAGAAAAAGCAAGAAAGAGAAGAAAATATGCTTCAGTCTATACTCTGAGTCCATCAGTTCTCTTTTTGGAAGTGAATAGTATTTTTTAAGGAATCCTTTGGAACTGTGGCAAGTCATTATGTTGATCAGCTTTACTAAATCTTTCACAATTGATTATCTTTGCAATGTTGCTATTACCATGTAAGTTATTCTCCTGGTTCTGCTCACTTCATTTTGCATCAGTTCATTCTAATCCAGGTTTCTCTGAAACTTTTCATCTCATTCTTTCTTGCAGCATAATAGTATTCCATTGCATTCACATACTATAACTTATCATTAACTTCTTTTTAAAAATATTTTTGATAACTATTTTGAGGTAATTGGTTTCCTTTGTTTCTTACATATTTCGTTTCATAGATAGAGGCACACAATTCTGAGAAGGGGTTCCTTTATGCCATTTATTACAACATATCAATCATCATTGGAAATACACTGTTGCCAACTTGCATTGACCATACATTTTTCCATTTCCTTCTTGTTCAACCCCAACTTTCATTCCTTTGAGATTGTTATTTTAAGATTTACAACAGTATTTACAATAGTACATCACAAAAAAGTGAGGTTTTATACCAACTAGAAAGTTGGAATCATTGAAAATACTATAAAGTTTCCTAAATGATGACCACCCTTCTCTCTTCTTCATACTTACGATTCCAAATAATTTTCCATCAGCTTTGTGTGTCCCAGATATGTGTACTTGTGGTCTGACTCAATAGGTTGTTCCCCTATTAAGTGCCAGGTACAGGCAAAGATACAAGTACAAATAACGAAACAGTTCCTTCTCTGAGGCACAGTGAAGAGGGAATGCATTCCAGTAATTTTTCATCCACTTAATTTTTCTCATATGGATTAGTGGGTTGATCTTTTGATCAATCGTGTGTCTCATTGTGGAGATTCTGTAATGTTTTGGGGTTTGTGGCAATCAGCATAGTGTCAGCTCTGAACAAGGAGCACCTCATCATCAATAATAAGATCTGGCAAATTAAAAACTAAAACTGGTTTCTATAATGTTACATACATACATATGTATCTATAACAACATATCCAGACTATATTCTCTGAATTTTCCATGATGTGACCTGCTTTCTTACTGTTTTTGATGACAACTTGAGATTTTAAGGTCAGCTAGAAAGAAATTTATCAATGAGTTAGCCCTAAACTCCTTTGTTTTATAGATGAGAAAACTGATACCCAAAGAAATAAAATGATTTACGCAAGGTCACACAGGTAGCAAGAAATAGAGTCAGGATCCAGGCTCAGGCTTTCCAGCCATATTCTAGTCCTTGTTCCATGACTCTGGGTTGCTTCTCATACTTTAAGTTGACTGCCACTCTGCTATAGCTGAGATCTATAAGAAGTCCATATTAAAAAGAGTCATCATGGCAGGGAAGACTTGGGTAAAAGTCTAACCTCTGAAACATACTAGATGTGTTACCATGGGGAAGTCACTTTTAAATGTCCCCAGGCAATTCTCTAAGACTTCACAGAATAGTTGCCTGCTTCAGTTGGAGGTTTGGAATTTCCTCACTGAATGTTCCCTCCATCAGTAAAATACAAATCTGGATCCCCTCTATACATTTTAAATAAATTATTGTTTTGGCTTCTAAAATGATAACCTTAATGCTATGACAGAAAGGGTTATCACCTGGAAATGACTTCCTTGACTTTGCATATGAATTGAAAGGTCAGATACTGTGATGAACTATATTTGAGATTGCAACTATGAAGTATTTTTCTCTAAAGTAATTGGCATTCATTAAGTCTGGAAAAAAAACAAACAAGAGGAACAAGTATTAAGTCTGGAAGCAAAAGATTGTCAAAGAAGTTTATAGCACAGCTTTTACTTTCTAAGTATGTTAAACAAATAATAACAGACAACATCCAGAGGACAGAGTTAAGATCTTAAGGCCCTTAATTATTTTAACATTATGCTGTATTTAGTTGCTTAATTTATATGATGACACAAATATATTATAAAGAAATTGGAATTTTATATTGAAAAAGTATGTATTGTTTAAGAAGGCACAGAAATTTTTGGGAAATGTCCAATGCTGAAATGAACCTGCTCAAGAGTCTTTTCAATGATGGCAAAACCCAACCTCTGCATGTTTGCCTGTCCTATGAGACTCTTATCCACGACCTCCCAAGAGTTTGATAAAGAGGATCCAGCCAATGTGTTAGAAACCTTCCTTGATTTCTCCTGACCTCTACAGGGTACCAGTGGAACACTGACCATCTACTTTTCCTCCTTCACTCTCATTACATGAGCAACTCATTTTCTCTTTCTGTCGTACAATTTTTTTGATGACAGCCTTTGCTTTTCTTCTTCCCCAGACTTCCTCATTAGTACTATGTGGTAGACTGCTCAAACTCTCCACTTGCCTTAACATTTCCCACTCTGTGATGCTCATTTTTAGTTCTTTGGAGTCAGTAGGGTTCCTGACCCCATACCACCATATGTCGACATACCAATATTCAAGAACAGTCTCAGAATTACTATGTCAGTTAGGGAATATAATCTGGTGCATACAAAATTAGCAGAAAGATAAATTATTTTATTAAAATGTTTTACACTATTGCTTTAATTCATTTGAGTTTGAGTGGTAGAATTGTAAAAATTGCCTCTAGTTGCAATAATTCCTTCTCCTAAAATACAGCTAAATTTCTTTCATGCATCATTCCATCCCTGACATGGCATTTTATAGCATTCTGGTCATTTTCTGCTTTTTTTTCTTCTTTCCAAAGCTGTTCTGAGTCCTGAACTCTTCCTTGCTTTTTCTGGCCATCAGTAAGCATAACTAATGGATTGGGCGCTAAACTAAAAGTAAAACATTGTTTTTTGCTGACTGAGTGAAGTTGGTCAAACCACTAAACCTTTCGTGCTTCCACTTCCCCATCTGCAAATTGTTGTATGGTTGTGAGTCTTGGCACAACCCAATCTCCCAAGAATTCAAGTTGCAGCTGACTCCTAAAGGTCAATGGAGAGTCTTATGAAATAGGTTATAGCCTATTTCAAATGATGGTGTACTTACAAGAAATAGCATAAGCATATTATAAAAAAAAATGTATGATTGGAAAAGGAGGTGGACCAGGCTTGTAACAAGGATGAGGGATAACAGATGAACCGCCTGAATGCTCCAGTGGTACCCAGAAGAATGTAAAAGGCATCCATCATGTTGCATCATCTAGGAGGTGGTCTCTAGCATGTTGAGTAGATCCTCTGCAGAGGATTTATGGAAGACAATGGGAGAATGAGAACACAAGGGTGGAGTGCAGTTTTTACTACTGGAAGGACTGCCCACATCAAGGAGGTCGGAGACTGATTGAAGTATATGAGAAGGATAAAAATATCTCCCTCTTTTTTCCTGACTCATAGGGATGTTGCATGGATAAATATAACCATCTAAGTAAAATGAATTAAGATTCCTAGGAAGAAAAGTCATCTGCATGTGAGAGCCACTAATAGATACTACTTTATCAAGGTGCCATTAGTACAAGGCATTGTCATCTCATTTCAGTGTTTCCTATGACAGAATTTTCAGTTTGAACATAAGAAAACTTCTTTCATATCTGAAAGCATTAGGGTGGGTTACCATGGGAATTCTTTTTCCTTGGAGATTTTATAAAGCAGAATAAACTTTCATCTGTCTGGGTGTGTTTCATCTGGTCTGCTTGAAGAAATACATGTGTTCTCCAGGGTCTTTCACAGACTTATATTTCTGTCATTTTCCTCTTCAAAGTTCTGCTCATATTTGAGTCTCCTGCTTCAAATAATTAACTTAGTAATTTCATACTCTTTTCTCCTTCTAGCTTTGACTGACTTACATTCAAAAGTAGAGTCCTGGTTGTTTTCCTGCTGCCCACATTCCTTTTGCTTTCAAATGAGCCTTGTATACCATTTGTAAAGAGAGCCTTTTCAAAGTTGTCTTTTTGGGAGAAGGGGGACATGCATGGTACTGCTGTGTCTAATGTCTTATTATCTCTTCCTTTGAGTTCCTTAGCTCGATTGTCCTTTGTTGATTTGCTACAGTTGGAAGTCTGCATCCTCCAGGGAAGTTCTGTACAAAATAGTTTTGCAACAAGTTTGAATCATGTCATATTCAAGGCTCTGATTCTTCACTAATAGTGTCCCTCAATATACCCATTTAGGCAGTGAATATAAATTACCTAGCCGTATGTGTATATATACACAAATATATATTAAAATAGACATCACACAAAAATATATTAGTGTCTAATATAATTGTAACATACAAATTATCAAACTATTTTATCTCTAAGGAAAAAAATCCCTGTAACATACATTGGAATTTGTACTTACATACAAAATCAACAATAGGTCGTTAGAGCACCATGCTGATAGGCTTTTCACACTGTCCTGCAGGTGATGACCATTTTCTTTCTGCTTATCTCTGGGGGCATATATGCAAAATAATTACTATATTTTAAAAGAAACATCACATTCTATTAGATTTCACCCCTCCTCCCACACCACAAAGTTTTCTACACTAAAAAACTCTCTGTAAAAAGCATCATGTTTAAGGAATGCTCTTTTAAGCTGCATTCCCTGAGATGAAGAAGTTTTTAAAGTTCTTCTTGCTGCTGTTGCTACTTGTCCCTTGAACAAATTTATCATGCATTTATGTGAAAAATAAAGACCAAAAAAGAGGGAACTTGAAATACCCCCAAAGGTTTTCCTGGAAGTTAAAGATGGACAATTGCAGGCAGTATAACTCTACTCTCAAATGAGTTATCCTTGAACCAGAACAGACCCTATAAACAAAATGATCACTTTGGGACGTATTACAGAATTTAACATGAGTCATTTTATCTCTTGGCCACAATTCCTTCATTTATAAAATGAAGGATTCAGATTACATGCCATCTAAAATCCCTCTCAGGTCTAAAATGTATGATTCTGCTTCAGAATTTCTGGAATTCTTGCTGAGATCTGACTTCCATCTTAATAGAAGATACAGAGGAAAAGATTTAAGGACTCAAAAGGAAAAAAAATGTGTTTCCTTCCTTCTTTCCTCTTCACCACCCCCCAGGAGGATGAGATTTTTTTTTTAGGGGGAAGAAAATGATGAGGGGAGAAATATAACTGAATGGAGATGTGGAGATGGGAAAGGAGTAGTAGTTTTTCCTGGACCACAAGACATGCTGAAATTGAGTTATTTTTATGCTTGCACGATGCCAAAATGCCCACAGCAAAAGGTGTTTAACTCTTTGTTGATTCAAAGACTGTTAGCTACCAAAAGAGGCATGTGATATGTGTATCTTAGGCTACATGTGATACACTATGGAGCTGTTAATCCTTGTCGGATTTTGTGCATTTTGAGTTACTGTACTTGAAGGTTATGCTTTGATTCGAAGATGGGATTTTGAACAATCTTTTTTGCAAGAACAAAATTTAGTCGTAATGAAGATATCCTGTTTACTGATTTAAACACATTTTCTTCATTCTTTTTCCTGCCCTTTCATTGTCCATGCAGTATTTCTGCCATTTATGCCTCTAAATTACACACCCTCATGGACAGGGTTCTTTGTTTTGGTTTTCTGTGGCGTTAAGCCTGAAGTAACAAACATACCTACAGTATTATGTAGATATATAAAAAAATAAATAAATGATTCTTAGTGCTCCAAAGATAATCTTATTTGCATTAAAGTAGGTTCTTCTCAAGTTACAAAGAACAAATAATACTGTGTTATCTTTTTCCTTGTTTCTTTGACATCTCAACATGGTTTCATGTTTCTAATATATTTGAATTTTGGCTCACAGGATGATTAGGTCATAAATGTATCATTTTACAACTACTATGTAGATTTAATTTTTTTCTAATTTAATATTTGAGAAATCTTCAGTAGTTCAAAAGATCTGGGATATTCCAGTTGTTGTGGGCATTCCTTCCATGGCCAAAGAATGCAACTCTTCAACAGCCTAGTCTTTGACAGTCAGAATGAGTTGCTATAGGCAAGAAAAGTCATTGCCTACTCTTCAGTGCTAAGCCTTTCTGAGATTGGCAAAGCTGGCAATTCATTGGGAGACAGATACACAAAGTCACCAAGCCATTGTGGCTTTATAGTGAGTTGGCGTAGCTTCCTCCATCTGTTGAAATAGCTTTTGGTAGCTTGGAGTTACCTGTATGCCATGATGGGGCATTGCTAGATGACTCTAGTAAAAGATATAAGAAATCAGGACTTACTAAATCATCAATAGAAGATATGGTCCAACTTTCAACATCACAGTTACATGACCTTGGTTAGTTTTTACAAGAATAAAAATTTGGAATCAGACTCATTTGAAAATATTTTAACTTAACTGGCATCAAATTAAAAAGCTATGTTCATGTTCATATTTCCTCCCAAACTATTTGTGACTCTTTTCAACTTAAAAAAATGTCTTGGCATAGAAGTTGATGAAAGTGACATATAAAAAGAGACAGATTACTTGTGTGTCACTCAATTGTCCAGCTCCACTATAAAACAAACGAACAAACAAACAAAAAACCCTGTCTTTGGAGCAGGCAGGGAATCTTGCCCAAGCAGATGTGTTAATTGTCATAGACCATTTAACTCTTTGTCAGTGTCTCCAGGGCAGTGGACCAACTACCCAGCATGACTGTATGGTGAACCCATGGCTAACACACATGTTACAGTCAGAAGTGGGTAATAGTGCTCCACAAAATTCCTATCTTGGTTCGGTACTGCTCATATTCTTTGCCATTGCAAATCAGGTATCAGAATAGGGTTGAGAATTTTTTTTCTCCAAGCTCTGTGAATTCATCAATGTAATATAAAACAGATGTTTCCTTTACCCAGTCCTGATCAAAATCCCTCCATCCTTTAGTGGACGGTTAATGAAAACTGGGTAAATATATTCATCATTTGGTGGTACATCTTGGAATTTCTAGAGTTAGATTGTCAAGGAAAACACTTGCTAGGACCCAGGATTACTTCTGTGCTCCTATGAAGCATGAAATTAGAATTTTAATGGAAAATATATATTGATACTAAGTCTATTTCTTTTTTTTTTTTGAGGGGGGAAGACAAGACAATTGGGGTTAAGTGACTTGCCCAAGGTCACACAGCTACTAAAGATCAGGTATCTGAGGTTGGATTTGAACTCAGGTCCTTCTGATACTAGGGCCAGTGCTCTATTCACTGCACCACCTAACTGCCCCTGAGTATTCCTGTTTCATCTAGTGGCTGTGGCCACTCACAGTTCTCATCTCATTCCGCTGCCAATTAGCACAGAAGTTTTGACCCACTCTGTTTTCAATTGCTAGATGACTCTAGTGGAAGATATAAGAAATCAGGATTTACTAAATCAGCAGTAGAAGATATGGTCCAACTTTCAACATCACAGTTATATGACCTTGGTTAATTTTTACAAGAATAAAAATTTGGAATCAGACTCATTTGAAAATATTTTAACTTAACTAGCATCAAATTAAAAAGCTATGTTCATGTTCATATTTCCTCCCAAACCATTTGTGACTCTTTTCAATTTAAGCCAGTTGGCTCTCTTGCTTTGAAAGTCTCAGGAAGCCTCCAGCTTCTAGAGCTCCCTCACGTTGGGACCAGATTAAGTGCAAACATCTGAGTGGCGTTAGCTCCACTGTAACTCAGAACTCTTGAGTTCAAACAGTTTACTGGAGTTGGCTTCTTCAAGAGCAGATGGCGTTTGCCATCACATCTAACTGGAACAGCTATACATTTGAGGATTCTATTATGATTCATTTCAATCAAGCGATAGACATTTTTAAGCATCTACTATTTTCCAGACCGTGCTATGTACTGGGGATACAAAAAGAAGCAAAAAACAGTCTTTGCCCTCAAGGAGCTTAAAATCTAAGGGTGAAGAAGTAACCATGCAAACACATATATACAAAGCAAAAATGTGTGTTGTGATAAACAGAAAATAGTTGAGAGGGAAGACATTGGAATTAAGAGCTGTAGGGAAAAGCTTCTTGTAGAAATTGGAATTTTAGTTGGGACTTGAAGTCAGGAAGGTCAGTTGACAGAATTGAGGAGGGAGGTCATTCTGGGAATGGGGGACAGCCAAAGAAAATGCCAGGACACGAGAGATGGGGTGTCTTGTTTGTGGAACAACAAGGAGGCCAGTGTTGCTGGACTGAAGCATAAGTGTTGAGGAATGAGGTGTAAGATGACTGAAAAGATATGCAGGGGCCAGGTGATGAAAGACTTTGAATGCTAAGCATAGAATTTTTCTTGGTTTCTAGTGCTGTCAAAAACAATAGTTACTGAACTCCCAGGACTCAGAATTTACATAGGTTTTGGGAATGACTTCTCATTGAAAGAAGAGAGAGAACTGGTGGTCATAAGGTGGGAATTTATGAGGAATCTGAGAATCAATTTTCATCAGCCTTAGAAGAAGCATGTATTTTCTTGTAGGGGTTACAAATGCCAGATGATTTAATAATCATAATACCTCTCATTTATGCCACACCCAATGCCAAGGCGTTCAAAGTACTTTACAGATTTTGTTTTGATCCTTAGAAGCAGGAAGGAAGCAGATTCTGTGCCACACACATTCACTCCATCTTTTTGCCTAGCCTCCCTTTTTTTGATGAACCACTTGGCTTCTGTGCCCACTTTGTTTGTGGTTGCCCCCAAACCAGAATGAGTTGATGCTGGAGCAGCTTCAAATAGCAACTTCTTTAAGCTCTTTGCAATAAGTTCCTCAGAAACTCTCTGATATCTAAGAAAGGTGGCAAAGCATTCCAAATATCCACTTTTGTCTTCTGCTTACTCCTAACTTAGTGCCTATGTCTGGATTCCAGTTCCAACATTTTCAATTAGTTGTGTGACTTTGGACAAGTCTGACTTTGGTCTGATTTTTTTATAGTCTCATCTGTGAATTGAGAACAATAACACATAAACTATGTACCTCATAGGATTATTGTGAAGAAAGTCCTTTGTCAACCTTAAAATACTATATCTATCTATCTATCTATCTATCTATCTATCTATCTATCTATACATGCATATATAAATATATATATATATATATATATATATATATATATATATTTGTTATCTAGATATAATTAGGTGGTTCAGTGGATAGAGCATTGGACCTGGACTCAAGAAGACCTGAGTTCCAATCCAGCTTCAAGCACTTACTGTGTGACCTTGGGTAAGTCACTTAACCTCTCTCTACCTCGATTTCCTCAATTGGACAGAATGGGCAAATGAGAACAATTTGTTCAATGGCCATGAAGGTGACTGACGCAGGCGAGTAGAGCGCTTAGAGCTTGGTCAGACATAGAAGATGCCAAGGTCATCCACTGCATCCTGAGCCATCACCTGTCATCCTGACTTTTGTCTTGCCACTGGACATTAGTGAGGCTGATGACTTTATGTAACTCTGCCTCACTTAGATCCAATTCACAAGCAAGTCAAGATATTGCCCTGTGATGTCATTGGTCCTCTTCGAGAAGGAAGGATGAACAATCTCAGCTATAAAATGGTCCTAGTAAAAGTACCTACCTCCCTTTGGGGGGATCCAGTGAGATAACCTTTGTTAAGTTCTTAACACAGTACTTGGCATGTGGAAGGTACTTAAATAATACTCGGTATCCATCTGCCCCTCATCTTGCTATTTAATTCATTTCCACAAAAATGTATCAAGTACCTACCACGTTCAAGGAACTTGCTGGGTTTTTTGCTAGCCCACATATCCAACCTAAGTAAATTCTTTATAAAAGATCATAGGATCTTAGATTCGAACTAAAAGAGCTTTTGTTTTATAGATGAGGAACAGGCTCATAGCAGATGTATGAGTCACAGAACTTGTAAGGGTCTGATGTGGCCTTCAGATCCGAATCTCCTTGTGTCCAGAGCTCTATCCACCAGGCCACCCATTACCCTTTTAAATTATTAAACGCTTCATGAAAAACCAGCTATTCTGCGGTAAAAATTGTATCTTTTTGAAGTAGAAAGGGAGGCAATATTTGGAAAGAGAAAAGAGGAAAGGGAATAGGAGTGATATTCGCAAACCCAACAGTGAGATACTTTTAAAGCATTCAAAATAGTACTAACTACTGAAAACACTACTTTCCCTGATGATCAATGTAGCCTAATCTCTTTAAAGAGATGAAAAATTCACTCATATCAAAATGCCTTTCGTTACTAGCCCCTGTCAGACTGTGAGCTCCTTAACAGCAGGACTGTTTTTGCCTTACAGTGCCTAGCACATAGTAGGTATTTAATAATTGCTTGACTCGTACTAGGGAAGAGTGGATATTAAAAGCTCAGAATTCTTTTCTGAATAAAGACCCTTAAAACACAAACCTTTTCCCTTCATAAACTGACAGGGACACTTTCATAGTAGAGGTCCAATTGCACTATATGCCTTATTTCTTTGAAGACAAATTTTGAAAAGGTCACATTTTTTTTTGACAATGTCTATCTCCTTCTTTTCCCCAGCCCTCAAATCTCATCATTCCAAAGTACATTAGAATTCTCTATCCCTTGACATTTCATGTACTTGTTTGTGTAAGCAGAAACTCAAGATGAAAATATTGGATTAAGAGCAAAAATATAGAAAAAGCAATAAGCCATCTTTTATTCTACTAAAGCACATGGAAATACTTTTAAGACACTTTTGCTTGAGAAGCACATATTGCCCAGGATTGATACAATCTTTGCAGTTGGAAGGGACCTCAGAGGTCATCTAGTTTAACTCCTACCAAAGTCATGAATCAGCTCTGTGACATTACTGCTAGGTGGTAACCAGCCTCTCTTCAAAACCTTTGGGAGTGGAGAACTCGCTACCACCTGAGTCAACCCATTCCAATTGGGGGCTTACTAATGCTCAGGAAGCTTTTCCTTTGTCTCCTGGGGCTGCTTACTTGCCTCTTGCTCAGGGTTTCAGTCATTCATTTCCTCTGCTTTCATGTTTTTCAGATAGTTTATGGTGGGCTCTAGACTTGAATACACCAAGACTTGCATACATTAAATTTGGAAATGTTGTTTACTCCTTCTTTCTTTCCTGACTCCATATTTCTTTCTCTCTCTGCCTTCCCTTTCTTCAGTTAGCCAACAAGCATTTATTAAGGCACTTTGCTAAACATGGGGGATACAAAAGCAAGGAAAAACCAGGATCACTTCCCTCAAGGAGATCACATTTTAATGGGAGAAACTACATAGATATATAGGATATATTTAGTATAAGTGAAAGGTAATTTCAGAGGAGGAAGCATTATGATTGTCACCTTAGAAAAACTTATTAATTAAGGATGCATTTCATATTTTAAAGAGTTATAAATCCTTTTTGTAAGTCATGTTGGTGGACATTTAATTAAGTGCTTGCTATTGGCCAGGCATTGTGCTAAGCTACAAAAAATAAGAAGTTAACAATTGTCATGGTGAACTGAAACTGTAGGAAAGAGTAAGAAGGAAATCTAGGGATAGAAATGAGGTTAAGGTGTGTATAGTTCTGGACCTTGTGCCCAAATCAGTTTCCAGATCATCCAATAGTATACAATTGGTTCAACAGGAATATTATCAAACTTGCTTGAGAAAAACATTTCCATGCCAAGCTTTGAACAAACCCACTTCTGTCAGAGATACATGTGATAGTCCTAATTATATTTCAAGTGTTTGTCAAGTGAAACATCCCCTGCTTTAAAAAAAATGCGACTGCTCATTCATTATTTCACTAAGCATTTTTAGGTGCCTACTATGCATAGCATTGTGGGGAACGCAAAAGCAATAGAATTCATGGACTTTGACCTCTAGGAGTCCATAGGTTCATTGGAACCTATGAATATTCTTTTGTCCAGAAACAAAAAGTAACTTTTTGAAGCTAACGTAGCACCAACTATACCTAAGTGCTGGAAAATGAGCAGTAAGGATGTGATTGGGAAGGGTCATTGCTAGTCATAGATGTCATCTCCAGGGAGTATTATGATTTTGAGGGACATGTAGTGGACAAGGATTGGTAAAAAGGATATGGGAGGGAATTTCAGGCAATGAGAACAGCATGAACAAAACCCAGGAACTTTTATTGTTATTCACCCAATTCTCAGCTCATCTTTGGCTCCTCTCCTTTCTTCATCTAGTCCAGTGGTTCTCAACCTAATGCCATCAGCCTTTAATACAGTTCCTCATGTTGTGGTGACCCCCAACCATAAAATTATTTTTGTTGCTACTTCATAACTGTAATTTTGCTACTGTTATGGATCATAATGTAAATATCTGATATGCAAGATATATTTTCATTGTTACAAACTGAACATCACCCATAGGTTGAGAACCGCTGATCTAGTCAGTCAGCCCATCCTATACATTCCTTCTCAAGACTGCCTCTTACACTACCCCTATTCCACCTGCCCTCTCCCTAGTTGAGATCCTCCTCATCACAGTCTCTTGAAATGACCTTCTACCTGATCTCACAACCAAGCTCTCCCACTTCCGTTGTACCTGGCACTTCCAAATTAATCTTTCTAAAATACCAATTTCATTATGTCCTTCCACCCCCCACCCTCAACAAAAAGCTTTCAGTGACTTTCTATCACTTAGGATAAAATCCAAATTCTTCAACCTCTTACTGAAGGCTCTTTATGGTGTGAAATGATGTAAGATGAATATCTATTAAACACATGCTATCAATAAGGCACTATGATAGGCACTGAGGATTCATAGACAGAAATTAAAGAGTCCCTGCCTTCAAATAGTTTATATTTTCAACCATAACCATTATTATCTCACTACATCCAGCCTAGTCAGTCTCCTTATGGGCTTCTAGATAAAATATTACCTTCTTTTTGTCAAACTATTACTTATGATACTAAAATTCCCTTTCCCCTCCTTTTTGCCTATCTAAATCCTTTATCTATTAATCACCTACTAATTGTTCAGGGTTCAGCTCATGTCTTTTTCCTCCACAGGTTCTTCTCTGACCATTCTTTCACTCCTCTGAATTCCTTTAAAGCTTACTATATTTAGATTTAATCATTTCATGTGTGTCTATCTTTGCCCCCCACTGCCAATTCTAATGTTAGGTACTAGAAGACTTGGAAAATGTCATACACTTATTTTGCTTATTTCTTGGAACCCAGCACTTACTTAATTATGTAATAATATAAGCACTTACTTAATAAGATAAGCATCTAAGTGGCAGAGTGGAAAAAGTGCTGGATCTGAAGACAGGAAGACCCATCTTCCTGAGTTCAAATCTGGCTTCAGACACTTACTGGCTGGATGACCATGGGCAAGTCACTTAACCCTGTTTGCCTCAGTTTCCTTGTCTGTAAAACGAGCTGGGGAAGGAAAGGGCATGCCACTCCAGTTCCTGCCAGGAAAACCCCAGAAGGGGATCATGAAAAGTCAGACATGACTGAAACAACTCAAAACAACAAAATATAATAAGTAAGAAACTAGCTTGTCTAGAATGGGAAGGCTGTTACAAAAATAACTGAATTGTGAACCTGAATATGTGGATAGAAAGGATATGTGGGAAGGATGAAATAAAGCAATGAAGGCCGGGCTGGGAATTTTAACTTCGATCCAAAACACCATGGGGAATCACTATAGGTTCTTAATGATGAAATAACCTAACACTGATGGAATTTCAAAAAGATGAAATTTCAGCTGCATGTGAAGAAAACCCTTTGCCTTGAGTTACATGAAATCATGGCTCCTCAAATTTTTTATCATCTTTTCTATTGCTACTTCTACCAATCTGTGATCTCATACCAGTGGTGTTCTCTCCAGGGCTACACGTTGCTGTTTGTTTTCATTTTTTCCGTGTGATTATTAACCAAATTCTCTCATTAGCTGAGTGTGTGAATACCAGAGGAATGCAGAGACTACTGGTGACCCCTTCATTCTGATACACAGCCAGCCCTCCTTCTTTTCCTAACATATATTGTGTGACTTCACTTGGGCAGCCTCTTATTGCTTGGGAAATAACACTGTAACATATACATAACCTGACATAGTGTTAATTAATGACATAACATAATTGCTTGGTAACAGCATTATATCTTGCAGTGTTTTCCCAACAGCCATGTACCTCTCTATTGCCCTTTGGTAACTCCCAACTTTAATTTATTGGAGCCTCTGTTTTCCTACACGTTGCAAATATGCAGCATTGCAGGAAAAATATGGAAGCTAAATGATGGGTCTTTGCTTAAGGGATAAGCTTTATTTTTAGTTATTTTTAAATTTAAATCAAGCTCTGGGACACTGAAAAGCTTTCTGATTTGATTTTTCAGTTCATTTTACAGACAAGGAAACTGAGACAAACAGGGTTAAGTAAATACCCCAGGATCACACAGCTAGGAAGTTTCTGAGGCTGGATCTGAACTCAGGTCTTCCTGACTCCAGCCTGGCACTCTATTCACTGTGCCACCTAGCTGACTCCTATCCTCTGTCAGTTCTGTAACAGTAATTAAAAATTAAAAATTTAAAAATTAGTCATTAAAATCACTGAGCAATTATTTCCCAAAGACAGTCCATCCTGTATTTCCTTTTTTATTCATTATTGGGCCCACTTCATTGTTCATCTGCAGCTTTTGTCCACAAGATGTGTATTGTGTTTGTGTGTGTGCGCACAAGCATGCACTTGTATATACATATACATACATGTATATTATGTATATGTGTTGTACTTGTATATACACATACATCATATGAGCACATGAGTGTATATATAATATATTATGCATGTGTGCATGAATATGTGAATTCATTGTCTTTCTGACTATACTCAATAGTCCAAACCTCTCATGACATTCTTCATCCACTGAGTTTTCCTTTGTGGATATTTGGACCAAATTCTTTTATAGATTATGGCTCTCATTTAGAAAGCTTTTCAGTGTCCCAGGACTTGATGCAGTTAACACAGGAGACTCTGTAGGGCAGTTATCACCTAGAGGGAATCCTTTTTTTTTTCTTTTCAACCCTGTATTAGGTTAATATAATATATTATATAATATTTTAATAATATAACATAATCAGCAATTTAATAACAAATTTGGAGGGTATATGCTAAATTACTCTCCTAGAATACTAGATTTAGAGGTGGACTGAACCTCAGAGGTCATCTTGCTCAGTCTTTCATTTTATAGGTGGGGAAACTATTAAGTGCCTTGATCAAGGTCAAACAGGTAGTGTCATAGCTGGGGTGTAAACCCCTGTCTTCTGACTTGAGGGCCGATGTTATTTCCCACTGTATTATTCCTGCTTCCTGAAATGGAGGATCACTCTCTATTGGTACATATCTCCAAAAGTCCTGTCTGATTTTTCTGTATGGGGGGTGGCGAGAAGGTGTTGAAGAGGCTTCAACAAGGCATTTTCCTCTACTGATCCAAGTGCATTTTTATAAGCGACAAACCAAGATCCAGAGGAAACTCTTGTCCTTGGCTCCTTTGTTGTTTCTCTGTTGTGTCTGACCCTTAATAACCCCAGTTGGAGTTTTCTTTGCAAAGATACTGGAGTCATTTGCCATTTGATTTTTCAGTTCATTTTACAGACAAGGAAACTGAGACAAACAGGGTTAAGTAAATACCCCAGGATCACACAGCTAGGAAGTTTCTGAGGCTGCATCTGAACTCAGGTCTTCCTGACTCCAGCCTGGCACTCTATTCACTGCACCACCTAGCTGACCCCTATCCTCTGTCAGGCAGTTCTCTAATGGTAATGACATCATCGGCTATTTAGAATATAATTTTCAGAAGTTTCTCAAACCGTCATCAAAGATGCCTTCAATGTGGTTTTGGATTATTCTCATAAAGATTTTATAGACATGGGAAAGCATGCATATGAGTCAGTAGTTTCTGCTAATTACCTTGATTTGGGGTAATGACACTCGGCCTCCTCTGGATACGCTCAGTCTGGTCCAACTCTTTTTTCCCATCATTACTTTCTTAAGGCTGTTTTTCCTTC
>CM053583.1:171102180-171132327 GCA_028627135.1 Pseudochirops cupreus | reverse complement strand
ACACACACACACACACACACACACACACACACACACACACACACACAGAGTTTTCATAGCAAATGGTAGGTGGTGACGTTGGTCCTACTATCCACCATTCCCTGCCCTGGAGGGAGAGCTTCTTTGCCAGCAAATCTCTTTTCCTTCTAGGGGAATTGGCATCTGCCCCCACAGACAATTTGAGAAAGGAAACTTTTTTTAGCTCTGCCCCTCAACCTGTGTGTGTGTGTGTGTGTGTGTGTGTGTGTGTGTGTGTGTGTGTGGAGAGACAGAGACAGAGAAAAGAAATTAGATTCAAGTTAGTGTCAGGGAGTTAAATATAAGGTGGTTAAAGATAACTTTTTTCTCAAAGTTTGACTGGGAAAACATATAAATGATGATCACTTGAAGGTATGATAGGGTCAAGTAAAGGTTTTCAAAGTTAAGGGAGGTCTAGGCATGTTCATATGCAGCAAGGATGGAACATCTGGATAAAAAGAAGTTGGAAATTAGGAAAAGAGAATGGATGAAGGGACAAATTATTGGAGCAGATGGGAAGGGATAAGATCAAAGGCAGAACTGGTAAGGTAAAAGGCCACTTCATTTCCCCCTCTACTGAGAGGGAGGAAGGATGTGGTAGGGTACCAATGGCTTGAGAAAAAAGGAAAAAATTTGGAATAGTCATGGTGGACAGCATGATAGAGTCAATCAGAAAACAATAAGCATATTAGTGAGAAACAGTAAAGAACTAGTAGGGAATAAGAAATAGAACCACAGTAGGAAGAGACAGAAAAAAACTACATTAAAAATAATGGTGTAAAGGGGGAAGGATAAAATTTGAACCTTAAACTTAAAAAAAGAATGTTAAAAAATTATTTTTACAGGTAACTGGGGAAAAAATAAAATATTTAAAAAATAACTGCAGACAATACAAAATATTTGGGAGTCTATCTGCCAAGACAAACCCAGGAACTACATAAACACAATTATAAAATACTTTTCACACAAATAAAGACAGAGCTAAACAACTGGAAAAATATTAATTATTCATGGATAGGTCAAGTAAAAATTGCAATTCTTCCTAAATTAATTTATATATTTAGTGCCAATCAAACTACCCCAAAATTATAGAGCTAGAAAAAATAATAACAAAATCTATCTGGAAGAACAAAAGGTGAAGAATATAGTTAAGGGAATCAATGGGGAGGAAATGTGAAGGAAAATGGCCTCGCACCAGGTTTCACACTACATTACAAAGAGATAATCATGAAAACAATCTGGCACTAGCTAAGAAATAAAGTGGTGGATCCATGAACTAGATTACAGTAGTAAATGACCATAATAATCTAGCGTTTGGTAAACCAAAAGACTCATGTTTTCACCATTTGGCCAAAGTTGCTGGGGAATGGAGAGTATTTTGGCAAAAACTAGGCATAGACCAACTTCTCACACTGTATAACAAGAAAAGGTCAAAATGGGTAAATGATTTAGACAGAAAAGGTGATGTCATAAGCAAATCGGGGAGTATGGAATATTTTACCTGCCAGATCTATGAAAAAATGAAGAGCTTATGACCAAAGAAGAGATAGAGAGGATCATGGGAGATAAAATGGATAATTTTAATAGTGTTAATTGAAATAATTTTTGGCAAACAAAACCAAAACAACCAAAATTAGCAGGAAAGCAGGAAACAGAAAAAAATTACAGCAAGTCTTTCTGATAAAGACTTCATTTTTCAAAATACATGAAACTGAGTCAAATTTGTAAAAATAAGAACCATTCCCCAACTGATAAATGGTCAAAGAATATGAACTGGCAGTTCTCAGAAAAAATCAAAGCTATCAACAGTGATATAAAAAAAAAACACTCTAAATCACTATTGATTAGAGAAATTCAAATTAAAACAACTCTGAGGTATCACCTCACACCTATTAGATGAGCTAATGTGACAGAAAAGGAAAATGACAAATGCTGGAGGAAATGTGGAAAAATAGAGACACTAATACGTTGTTGTGGAGTTGTGGACTGGTCCAACCATTCAGCAGAATAGTTTGGAGTTGTGATCAAATCACTATAAAATTCTGTATATACCCTTTAACCTAGGTCTGTATCTAGGAGAGATCAAAGAAAAAAGGAAAGGACCTACATGTACCAAAATATTCATAGCAGTTCTTTTTGTGGTGGCAAAGAATTGGAAATTGAGAGGATACCCATCAGTTGGGGAATGGTTGAACAAGTGGTGGCACAGGATTGTGTGTTATAAAAAACGATGAGGGAGATTGTTTCAGAAAAATTTGGGAAGACCTATATGAATTGATTCAGAGTGAAGTGATCATTGTACATGGTAACATCAATAGTGTAATGATAATCAACTGTAAAAGACTTAGCTACTCTGATTAATACAATAGT
This sequence comes from Pseudochirops cupreus, assembly GCA_028627135.1. NCBI lineage: Eukaryota > Metazoa > Chordata > Mammalia > Diprotodontia > Pseudocheiridae > Pseudochirops > Pseudochirops cupreus. The sequence continues at coordinate 171,129,939 of CM053583.1, read as the reverse complement.
CCAAGACAATTCTGAAGGACTCAAGATAAAAAAAAATATATTACCCACTTCTAGAGAGAGAACTGATGTCAGAGTGCAAATTGAAATATATTTTTTTCACTATCATTTTTCTTGCTTAAAAATCATGGCTAATGAATAAATTTGTTTTGCATAATTTTACATGTATAATTGATATTATATTGTTTGCCTTCTCAGTGGGTAGGGAAGGGGCTGGAAGGAGGGAGATGATTTGAAACTCAAAATTTTTAAAAATGAATGTTAAAAATAATTTTAATATATAAATAATTGAGAAATATTTAACACAATAAAGAATGTCACAATACACAAAAATAAAAGAGAATGGATAATATAAATTTGTACTGGACCCAGTCAGCACAATTTGTTTGTCAGCACAATTCTCTATTGGCATTCAGCAACTTGTGAGAAGATGTGTGGTAGGAATACAACTGGGAAGGATTTTATAAAGGAGTGATTAGTAATAGGGTGATAAGACACAGGATTTAAAGACCGAGGGCAGTGAAAGTTAAACTGATTAATAAAAGGGTCAGGATGTTGTAGTAAGACTCAAGCAAGAATGATAGCCAGGAAAGAAGGATGGAGTTCCTAGAGGTTGAGCTGAGGATAGAGAATGGGCTGGCTATGGCCAAAATTTGTAGATGCATTTCAGAACTGTGGCTTGTGGGTATGGAACATGGTGAGTAAGTAATGTTCTCACTGTAATTTTACATGGTTGAAATGGAATGAAGAATTGAAGAGGCTGATGAACTGGTAAGTAAAGATATTTGAGGTTACATCAACTTGCAAGTTTCAAGTCTCTAAATAAAAGGGGTTGGGGTAGAGAGTAAGATTTCAAAACAGGAACCGAAAAAGGAAAAATGCGGAGGACTGGTAAATAATAGCTGCCAATATCTGGGTATGATGTTAGATCTTTGTAGAGTCAATCACAAAGGAGGAAGGGTAAAACAGTTATATTGGTAGTAGTGATGATGATGATGATGATGATGATAGAGGGTAAAATAGTTATATTAGTAGTAATGACGATGATGAAAAATGGTAAAAGAGTTGTTAGTAGTAGTGATGATGATGATGATAGATCATAAAACAGTTATATTAGTAGTAATGGTGATGATGATGAGGACAATGATAGAAAGTATTTACATAACCCTTTAAGCTTTACAGAGCTCCTTATATAGAGTATCTCATTTGATCCTCATCACAGCCCTGTGTGTAGCGACAGCAACAACAGCAATATCTAACATTTATCTAGCACTTTGAAGTTGACATAGAGTTTACTGGTAATCCCTGTTTTATAGATGATGAGCCTGAGTCTCAGGGAAGTTACATGATATACATGTACTCCTATACCTAGAAACTTATCAATAAGTCATGTAAACACTTTTATTGACTGTAGTTGCAAAAGGCAAAAGAAAATATTATTGAAAATATTGTATCTTAAAAAAAGAAAATATTGTATCTTTGTTGTTATTATATAAATTGTTATACTGGTTCTGTTCACTTCACTCTGCATCATTTCATATAAGCCTTCTTGAGTTTCTTTGAAATTGTGCCCTTCGTCATTCCTTAAGCATAACAGTGTATTCGTATACTCTAATTTTTATCTATCCCCTAATTAATGGTAAACCCTTTAGTTTCCAGTTTTTTGCTACCATAAATGAGTTGCTATAAGCATTTTTTCTCTGACAGAGAAGTGATAGACCAAGCAGAATGAGACACACGTTTTTTAACATGGCCAATATGAGAATTTGCTCTGCTTGGCTCCAAATACAAGGGATTGAGGTGGAGAAGAAGACTTCAAGCTGGGCACTGAGGAGGGAGGAAGAATCACCAGGGAACTGGTAGATAGTAGATCTGGATGTGGTATTAGAGCTTGACAGAGCCAATCACAAAGGAGCAACAACAAAGTTTGTTAGATAACAAATGACATTGTTTCATAATTTACAGATATTCCTTATTTTTGTTACAATGATTTAGATTTTCTTTTTTTTCCAGTAGAGGGGGGAAGTGGGAAGGAGAGAAAAGTACTTTTAAATGAAAACAATTTAACTAAAAGGAAGATGTACGTTGGATAACAAGTGATCTTTTTGTTGATTATTCTTTTGTATAATGTTGCCAAGTCTAATGACTTTTTGCTTTAAAATTTTTGTCTTAAAGTGCTTGCCTTCAGGTAAGAAAGAAACTGGAAGTGAAAAAAATCAAATTGTAATTAATTTGAAAAAGAAAAGACTGAAGATATAACACATCTTTGAAACTAAAGCAACACTGCCTGCCATTTTAAGATGTGATGCATAGCCATACTCAGTTCTTTTCATCTACATTTTCGGTAGCTACATTGCTTGCATATATGTGAGGTAGGCATGTTTCCCTACACACTTGGAAAAAGGTTTCACCGGATTTTCTTTAACTTTTTTTGATCACTTGACCCTATCTTTGGTGTGATAGTGTGAATTAATTAATTATCAATTAATGAAGGAACTAATGAGAGATTCGTAAGTTTAGCTGTCACAACTATTCGTAACAATTGACATCCAAAGTCTAGGTCATATTTGTGGAAAAGTAATATAGGAAGGAAAAGTGGAGCAAGGTCAATAGTCATGTAGACTGCTTTGAAGAAATAGGTTCCCCCAGTATCTTTCAATCTATTTGGGATCGATTTCTGAATTCATTGTTGAGAGAAGGGGAGTCAAGAGGAGGTTCAACGATTTTGCAAACTTCACAGCACTCAGTAAATACTAGCTCTTAATTGGTTTTCTTCTTTTAAACCTGACTTTTTCTAGAATTTGCCAGTTTTATCCGGGCATTTTTATTTGAGATATTAGAGGGTTTTTTTGGTTTTGTTTTGTTTCTTAAAAACCACCATCTTGTTTTCTTTGCTCTTCTTTGCTGGTCTATATTCACAAATAGTAGCAGGTCAGGCTTTGGTTACTGTGGAATCTGTTTTTATATTAAAACCCTAATTTAATACTTTTTTTTTTTAAGAGAGGGAGTACACAGTCAAAAGTACTGTGGCTATGTACGTCAATACCTTACAAATGTGTCCCTAAATGCCAGGGCTGTGCTTCTGAGAAGTGTGTTTAATAAGCCACTTCTGAGATTTCAGGAAGTGAGTTTCAATTTGCTTTGTGATGGCTACCAGGACTTTAAATAAAACACTTCCAAACTACTTAGTACCCATTGTGCCAGAACTCTGTCTCATGTCTCTTAGCATGAGGAAATCAGCTTACAATGGACTTCTTCATTATGTATGCTCCTGGTTTTCGTCAGAGAGCTTTAATATGCTGGGTTCAAATATCAGACCCCCAAACAGTCCTTATATGGTACTTTTTGGAAAGGGAGAGTCAGATGTTGTTTTCACTTGTGAACCATCATTTTACACTTGCAAAAAAAGAAAAGAAATTGTTTTAAGCTATAAGCATTAAAATGAAAAAAATAAAACTAGTTTTAGAAATAAAAATTCCAACTGACTATAAAACTGACACACCTACAAGCCCATGTCTTAATCTCTCTCTTTGTTCTCCTTTGATAAATGTGATAGGAAAATATGGAGATTTGAGATGGTAGCAGGAAGAACTGAGTTGGGGGTGGGGAGGAGACAGGGTAGAATAGGCAAAATGAATGTAGTAAATTATCTCAATGGATTTGAGGAATAAATTCTAATCCCATGGAAAATGCCTGTGGCAACTTTCTGATTGATGAATTATGGGCTTTTTTCTAGTATAATCATCAGGTTTTATTCATTATTATATTCCTAATAGCACCCAGCAGAAATCCTTACACATTGCCACATCTTCCCTGACATTGCTGACCATCTTCTCCTTGATACTCTTTCTTCTCTTGGATTCCATGATCTGCCTGCCATTTTCATCACTCCTCATCACCCCTGATTCTTCTATCTGTCCCTCCTCCCTGAGAGTAGATAAGTCTTCCAAGACTCTGCCCTCAACTGCCTTCTTCTCTTGGCCATTTTTAATGACTCCAATTACTATCTCTATGTGAGTGAATCCCAAATATTTATCTTTAGCTATGAGCTAGAGTCTTGTGATTCTAATTCATTCTCTTCCAGACTTAGAGGTAGTACTATGTGTGGAAGCACTGGTTTCAAAGACAAAGGAGATGGGTTTTAAATGTGGCTCTGTTATTTATTATTTATACAACTCTAACTCTAAACCTCAGCTTCCTCATCTACAAAATAAAAGGGTTTGCCATGGCGATTTCTCATGTCTCAGATAACTCAAAATACATGTGTAATCAACCAACAAACAGTTATTAAGCACCAAGAATGTATGAGACATTATGGTAGGTAAACAAAAAAATGAAATAGATCTTGCCCTCAAAGAATTTACATCTTATCAAGGAAGGCAACTTATATATTCTACCAGGGGAAAGGAATAAGCATTTATTAAGTGCCTATTATATACCAGGCACTGATCCCTGCCCAAGCACCATTTAATGATTATTTTGGGGCCCTTCTGACTCAGAGTGAATGTAAGTAGTAACTGTTTCTTTTCTGGCCAGCATCCCTGAGGATCTTCAAGTTCCAGTTGTACTTTTTTTTAAGGGACCATCCCTCAACTCACTTCTTAAAGAAGCTTATTCAATGAATGGGTGTTGCCTCACTCAAAGTGAGAACCTGAAAAAACCTTAGTTTAAAAGGACCAGGGTCCCCCATTGCATCCTGGGCCATCTCTAGTCACCCTAATTGATACCTGGCCACTGGACCCAGGAGGACAAAGTGAGGCTGGTGGCTTTGCACAGACCTTCCTCATTCAAATCAAAATCTATTGCAGGTCATGTCATCATCTGCTGATGTCATGTCATGGTCCTCTTTGAGAACAAAGAACAAAACGCAACAACCACAAGTACTTTATAAATATTATTTCACTTGATCCTCACAACAACTCAGAGAGGTAAATAATATTATCATCTCCATTTATAGTTGAGGAAACTGAGGCAAAGGTTAAGTGACTTACCCAGGATCATACAACTAGGAAGTATATAAGGTCATATTTGAATTCGGGTCATCTTGACTCCAGGACCATTGATCTGTCTACCTCTAATACCAATACCTTAAGCTCAACAATGAATTCATTTTCTCCCAAAAACCTGTCTCTCACCCTGTTTATTAAACGAGATAGTGTATGTAAAGTGCTTTAGCAACCTTGAAGTGGTAATAAAATGAAAGTTGTTATCATCATCATCATTATGACTTCCCAGAGCAAAGCCTCTCTCCCTCCTTGGCCAACATTCCCTTAAGTGTGCTATCTTCCTCTTTAGGTATGTAAGCTTATTAAGGGCAAGAACTATCTTACTTTTTGTATTTGTGATTTCAGCACTTAATACAGAACTTGGCACACATGAAGACCTTGAGAAATAAGTTTTTCCTTCATCATTACATTCTTTACATAACCATTCTTTCAGTTGCCCAGGATCAAAACCTTTGCTTTCTTCTTCACACTCCAATAAGCCATGTCTGGTCTACCTTTTCTCTGTCTCTTACGTTTCTCTCTCCATTGGTATCATCACAGTTCAAACCCTCTTTGCCTTTTGTCTTAGCTGTTATAAGACTCTCCTAACTAATCTTCTTGACTCCAAACTCTTCCCTTTCCCATTTATCCTCCAAATCCCTGATAGAGTAATCTTCATAAAACACAGGTATGTGATACAGAGCAAAGTGAGAAGAAGCCTGGGAGCAAGGTGTACAATAACAACAATGTTGTGAAGATAAACAGCCTACGATGCAATTCAGATAATGTGTTCTCTTGGAGAGTCTCTCCACTGCTTACTAAAATGCAAACTGATGTTCTAGACCAGGGGTTCTCACCCTGTGGGTCGCGACCCCTTGGGGGGGGGTCGAACGACCCTTTCACAGGGGTCACAGGGGTCACCTAAGACCATCAGAAAACACATATTTCCGATGGTCTTAGTAACGGAGACATTGCTCCTCTATCCATCTCCAGGCAGGTCTGCCCACATGCAGATATGCCCACATACGAGTATTGAAGGGTCGCAACATTAGGAAGGATGAGAACCACTGTTCTAGACCATGCCTGCATAAATATGGCCTGCTGGCCACTTTGGTGGCCTGTTGCCCATTTGTTGTACAGACCTGTTCTGGGCCTCCCTTACAATGTGACTGACCTACCTTTACAGCCTGATGTCACGGATGATGTTACAGTCCAACTAGACTGATCTTCCTTCCCCCATATTTTTCTGTTCACTTCCAACTCCATTCTTTTGTGTATTCCAAACCCAGTACATTTCAGCCATTAAAATCCTTCCCTTTCTTAAAGAGTCCTCTCAGGTGCCACTTTCATGAAGCCTTCCTTGTTCCCTAGAGCTGGAAGTGATCCATCTTGCCTTCAATGTCTTATGGAACAAATGAGATAACATTTATGAAGTGCTTTGCAAACCTTAAAGTCACATAAATACTGGCTATTATTAGCTACTGTTATTGTTATGTTTCTCTGATCTCCCTTCTGACCTTGGCATATTCTAACTTGCATTATAGCTGTCTTCTCTCTTTACTAGATTAGAAGGGCATATGTTATGTTATATTTAATCGCTATATCCCTAGTGCTGAATGTTTGCTATAGTCATCATTAGATGCTTATTAGCTGCTTGTAAATGAATTTTTCAATGTTGCTGGAGACACTTGGTGGCTCTATAAGTCTCAGGAGGAGTAAAGAGCTCCATGAGATGTCAGGTATACCATTTTAGGACTTTTATACAGCTCCTTGGTTCTAAGATCCATGCCAGACTTGAGAGAGCTGTTATGATATTTGGGTAAATGAGAGGAACAGCTCTTTAAATTTCAGGAGAATCTCATCACAGGAAGAGGAAAGAATGAGGATTAGGAGAGGGAGAAAAAGAGGGGAAGATGAAGAGAGATGGAGAAATGATAAAGAGAAGAAATGGGGAGAAAGGAAGATGAGGAGGGAGAGAGGAGATAGAATGGAACAGGAGAGAGAGAAATAAGGAAGAGGAAAGAAAGAGAAGATGAGGAGGAGGAGAGGGAGAAAGGAAAAAGGAAAAAAGAGAAGGAGAATGGAGATAGGAGAAGAGAGGGAGAAATGAAGAAAAAGGAGAAAGGAGAAGACAGGAGAAAAAAGGAGAAAGTGGAGGAAATGAAGGGAAGACAGAGAGAGGAGAGAAAGGAGAAGAGAGGGGAAAAGGAGGATGAAAAGAGAAGGGGAAAAAAAGAGAAAATAAGGAGAGGAAGGAGGAAGAAGAGAAGGGGAAAGGGTGAAGAGAAGTAAAGAACAGGGGAGGGAGGAAAGAAAGAGAGAGAAAGAGAGAGAAGGAGGAGAAGAGGAGGAAGAGGAGAGGAAAGGAAAATAATACTTTTAATATTGCTGGAGGAGAAGAGGAATTCTGCCGTTCTGCTCAATGAGCATATGCCCCAGAATAAGTATGTGAGATAGACATAAACCTATCCCCTCTACCTTTGATGTCAAGTATCCTCCTCTCTCTGTGGCACCTGCTGAACTTATAAAAAGTGATCCTACTCCCTCCGCTCAAAAAAGTTATTGATGGGGAATAGGTAAATGAGTTATCACCAAACATCCATAAAAGTTAAAAGAGAACCTAAGTAAATAAAGACACATTTATGGAGTTGAACATGGAAGACGGTACCTGGGGGAGCAAGTGAGCAACAAAAGTGGGGGAAGTTGATGATCAGACCAGCCCTAATTTGCCCCAGGCAAAGACTCAGCCCTTAAAGGTAATCTTGGATCATAAGATCATAAATTTAGGACTGCAAGAGACCCTGTCCTCAAAGTTACAGGTGTGGCTTGCTAACTTCCCTCACCTAGGTTGTTCCTTTATGTTGGAGACTGTTCACTTTAGCAACCTACTGTGGATAGAAGGTAAGGGTGGCAACAGTATGGGGATTTTCAGATTTTCCCCCTGACTCTCTAACTTTAGAACCTGATCCTTGTATAAAGTCCACCTCCACTGTAAACTATAAGACTATGTTAAAGCATATTCCTTCAAAAAAGTCTTGCTTTTTAACTCCCCCATGTTTATTTCATATATATCTATGTATATACATATATACACATGCATATACACACAATATACACATGTATGTATTGTGCATATACACATACATATATGTGCACACATTTCATGCATGTATTGTGTGTTATGCATTATGTATACACATGCATGCATTTGTATGTATGTATACACATATATTCATATGTGTGTATGTTGTTATATGTTTATATGCACATAGTCATATTGTGTATGTTGATATATGTTTATATGCACATAGTCATATTGTGTATGTGTTTATAAGCACATAGTCATGTATATATATTCATATATGTATGAAAAATTATCTGCTGGTATATGAAACTTTTCCTGTAAGAGGGAGAAAATCATAGAGGATTGGAAAAGCTTGAAGAGAATTGAGATTATATTCACACTGAATTAGGCTTAAGAAAAAAAAAACTACCCTGAATTTGGAAAGCAACATTTAATTAAAAAACTGGAGGCAAGAGTATCAGGGAATGACTCGGGTAAGAGCCAAACCTTTTAACCCTCCCTCCTTTCCTCTTCTCTTATCCCTTGCCCCTTCCCCTCCCCACCATGCCCTCATACAGAAAGCCTGGGAAAGGCAGCTGTGAGTTTCAAAGTGCTTACCGCGCAGCCATCTCAAGCAGGAAGTCAGGCAATGCTTCCAGTTGACTTAATTTAGCAACTGTCTGTGGTGCTTAGTGTGAATCTGTTGTTGGAGGTTTCTCTCCCCTCTGAGATAAGATAAAAAACCACAGCCTTGGAGCAGTCACTAAGACACCACAAAAACCTCTTGGTTCTCACAGGAATTGATATTCTAACTGTCCCATCCTCTGGAAACATTCACTGCTCAATGCAGTGAATTCCTCCAATAATGCCAATAGAGTATTGACTAGAAATAGATAAATGAATGTGACCAAAAATACAATTTGTCTACAACCCCCCACCCCCAAAAGAAGCAGCCCTTCTTATTCTCCTATGCTTAAAACACAAAATTTTGTATTCTGAATGTCTGCCTTTCGAGGAATTAGAAAAAACGGTGCCAAGGAATTCACAGACAGATGTGTTGGGATCATCATGGAAGAAAGGAGGAATGTCTAAATTTGTGTTACTGTTGTAACTCCAACATGGTTTTGTGTTTCATCTGGCCGGATTCTTGCATGCTGAGGGGAAGGAAGATCAGCCTTTGGTATCTGAGGACCAGACAGTGACCTTTAGCTGACGAATGGGTTTCATCTGAAAGATGATCTCTTTTCTGAAGGATAACCATCCATGCCCTTTAACCCCTGTTTTAGTTTGTCCACAGTGACAGCACTTGCCTCTAACCTTGATAATTTGAGAGGTGTGTTCGTGTTTTCTTATCTAGGAACTGAGATTCGTTTTGTATCAGGCATTTAATTTGATGTGAAAACAAGCTGTAAGAACCTGAGAATGTGGGTTTCTTGTCTCACTGAATTTTTTGACTTTGATTCTCATCCAGCTTGCAATGCTTTCGAGAAGCTGAGAAGGGTAGCATTTACCTTCTCAATGTAAACCTTCTCTCACATATGCATGAATAAATAGTGACATTCACCTAAGATCATCCCTTAACCTTGAATGAAAATACGAGGAATACCTCCTGATACTCAGAATGAGACTTTTTAAAAAAGGAAATCATGCATGTCTGTAATCCTGAAATGTCAGAGTGATGTGAATTTTTGTTGCATAGTTCTTTAATATATTTTTTTATGGTTAACCTAAAAAGCAAGTGGTTTGGATGCAAGTCAAGTCAATTCAACCAATGTTTATCACGCACAAAATGTACAAGGTGTTGTTTTAGGCACTGAACATACAATGCTGACAACATAATCCCCAAATCTGCTGAGGGGATATGACCCATACACAGATAAACATAATAAAAGGCATAGGTAAGAAATGTCAAAGGGGTCCTTTAGGAAAGTTTGAAGAGGGTATAAGTACTAATCTTAGTGAGTAGTGTCAGGGAAGGCTTCATGGAAGAGGTGACATCTTGAAGGAGAAGGAGGATCTTACCTGGTGGAGTTGGAGAGAGTTTGTGTTAGCCTTGTGTAAATGCTTGAAAGCGGAGAACATCTAAGAGTACAGTTTTGTTGAAATGTAGAGTATATGATTGGGGTAAATTGTGAGTCCTCAATCATTTATAACTGCCTTTAATCAAAATGATTCTTCCATGTTGATGATCAGAAAGTGTAGGTTTTTTGTCTCGTATTTTTATGATTACTGTCTTGACTGAATGATTTAGAATAGCAGTTCTCAAACTTTTGGGTCTCAGGACCCCTTTACTCTCTTAAAAATTATTGAGGACCCCAAAGGGTTTTTTGTTTATCTCTCTCTAGCTATTTGGATCTACCTAGCTAGCTCAGTATCTGTTGATATTTATCATGTAAAAATTAAAATCTTAGTATTTTTATTAAAATAGTTTTGACCTAACAGACTCCCTAAAAAAGGGACCCACAGGAATCCCTAGACCACCCTTTGAGAACACTGATTTAGGAGATGTATTCCTGACATAATGATTTATGAAAGTATTCTGTAATATACATTCAAATGAGGCAATGGCTATGAACATACTTCACATATTTAAATGTGATCTAAATGGAAGGTTTTATGATAATTTTCATATTTGAGTATAAAACAGTAATGATGGAACTTAGAAGGAAATTAGTGAATATCCTCTGTCCAATGTCAAAGTTATTTTTTAATTCCTCTTTTTTTTTACATGTCATATAATTTATACTTATGTGGAGGTATTTTAGAAATAAGAAATTTGATGATTTCAGAGAGTTGGTCTTTTGACTTTTATCACCTTCTTCCTGGTGTGAAGACGACCACCTCTATCCAACCCCTCTTGACCAGCACAGTGAACAGCCTTACGTCCACCCCCTGGATCTTCATGCAACGAATTTACCTGCAAGGGGTGAGAAAGTGCTTGATTTCAGGTGGTCTGCACCTCCCACCTGCACGGCTTCAATTACATAATACAACTTCTTTGCAAATGTACCTGAAGAATGATGTGCTGCTGGCTGCTGCCATCTTGGAGCCAAGCCTGAAGTCCCTGAGCATGTGCAGCCAGCCAATGGACAGCTGTTTCCTCCTGGTTACTCCCTTCTGTGCTCTATGAACAGGTTCCATTTTCAGTTCCTTTCCATGCTTCAACATAATCACTCTTGCTGTACTTTTCTTCCAGGGCATTGCAATGCTTTCTAAAATATTCTCTTGGGCCTAGGACATCATCATTGATTTTTATGTGAAAGTACAGTCACAACATCATAGCCGTGGAAAGAGACTATGTGGATAGGGCTTTACCATCAAAGGGTCAGCTTTTCCCAGATAAATTGTAGAAGTGATTTTTTTTCTTTTGAAATAGACGATTAATCCATCTAACAATCAGATCATAAGCCAACATCCCCAGTCCAATGTGTATTGGGCAGTGTACAATTTCTCTTCTGAGAGACAATGTCCTTCACCAAGACATAAATTCAGGAACTCCCAGAGAGTTTATCCGTGGTTCGCAACCTTCCTAATGCCGCGACCCTTTAATACAGTTCCTCATGTTGTGGTGACCCCCAACCATAAAATTATTTTCGTTCCTACTTCATAACTCTAATTTTGCTACTGTTATGAATCGTAATGTAAATATCTGATATGCAGGATGTATTTGCATTTTTACAAATTGAATATAACCCATAGGTTGAGAACCGCTGGTGCTACAAAAATGCAATTGGAATATTTTCTGCATTTAGACTTTACACAAGGAGTTAGTCAATGAGCATTTATTAAATGCTTACTGTGTTTCCAGTAACGCACTAAGTGATTAGCACAAATTCAAGCAAAAAAAGTCAATGTTTGCCCTCAAGGAGTTTACATTCCAATATAAGAAAGACAACATGTACAAGAAGGGATAAGGTGACTTGGTGACTATGTCAAGAACCTTAGGGCAATGGAGACCTAGAGTCATCAGTGGTGGGCACAGAATTTTTTTAAATTGAATTTTGATGATTCATTTTATATGCTTAGATGACCAAAATTTGATATTTGACTTCTTACTAATATGCTTAAATCAGAACCTGTTTAAAAATAAACTGATAGCACTCCCTATGTATTCTTAGATTGAGTTCAAAGCTATAAAACAAATTAATGCTCTGTAAAATATTCTACTTGATAACGTACAGGATATAATCCAATAGGACTCAAGTTTATAGACAGATTGTGAACTGCAGCAGTGGAAGGAGTTCTAAAATCAGGGAGAGAGTTGCTTGGGCCACTGAGAGGTTAATTCACTTCATAGGAGTCTCCCAGCTAATATATGTCAGAGGCTGAACTTGAGCCTAAGTCCTTGTCATAGTGACATGTGATCCTATATGTATGAAAGGTATTCTCAAGCTTGAGAGGCTTGTATATGAATCTTATCCAGGGATCTTAGGCCTTGTTTCCCACTCACATTTTCTCTTCTTTTTCTAAAATGGAATAATAATACACCTTTGCAGCCTGGCTTACCTCCTGACCTGCTTTCCTTTCAAGCGCCTGAACCGCCCAACTTGCTTTGACATGTGGCATTTGTAATGTGTTCACTGTGGTTATACACGCCATTTCTATGTTGTGTACAAAATCGCAGCATTATGATTTAAGTGATTTAACTATATAATTCTCTAGTTTTGAATTAAGTAGGTGACTCTATAACATAACAGGATTCATTAAATACTCTTTTACCCCCATCCTTCATTATATTCATATCCCATTTTTCTAAAGGAACATGAGTTAAGTTAATATATATGTATATATACATATATATACACACATGCACATATATACATATATTCATGCATATACATGTGTGTATATGTATATATGTGTATGTGTGTGTGTATATATATATATATATATACATTGCTTTTTGGAGGGGAGGAAGGCAGGACAGTTGGGGTTAAGTGACTTGCCCAAGGTCACATGGCTAGTAAGAGTTAAGTGTCTGAGGCTGAATTTGAACTCAGGTCCTCCTGCCTCCAGTGCCAGTGCTCTATTCACTGCGCCACCTAGCTGCCCCAGTTGATATATTTTTAAAAGACATAAAATCTCATTTTAATTTACTCAGTTTCCCTTTGACCTTTTGTGGATTTCTGATGTTCATTTTCCAATTACCAGACAATATCTTCCTCTCTCCCTTCCTTTCTTCTTTCTTCCTTCCCTCCTTTCTTTTTTCTTTCTTTCTTTTTATACTTTGTCCTTTCTCTCTTCATTTTCCTTTCTACCTCCCTCTCATCTTCCCTCCTTCCGTCTTTCCTTCCTTTCTCCCTTCCTTCAGTCCTTCCTTTTTCCTTCCTTCTTTCCTTTCTTTCTTCCTCCTTTCCTAGAGTGGAATTATTTATTATAAGCTCAGGCATTTGAAATCAAACTTTGACTTAATTGTTATAGGACTTTTCATCAACATATTATTACTTCAACATTTACACATATTATTCATCAGCAGGTGTTGAATATGGTACTCAATTCTGGCAGCCCACATTGACTTGAGTTTACCAAGCAAAAAGAAATCCATCTTAAAAATATAAATAGAAAAAATTTCACAAAAAAGTGACAGAAGAAGTAATGACAAGTCTTGGCAGTTGGTGGGGAGGGGCAGACACTATGACATGGGGCCTGTCTCACCTTTGGAAGTTACCTGGTTAGAGTGACTGTCGGCTGTTTAGTGAAATGTTGACAGGCACTGGTTATTGTTGACATTCAACTTGAGACATTCCGCTATGACCTCTGTGAATGACAGGTTGAGGGTGTTTTTTAGGAGATACATGTATGTGTCAGAAGAAGAAACGATTTCAGTCACTGGTAAGTATCAAGGCATTTCCAGTTGTCAGGAAGAATCATTCAGTACTGTCAACAGATTTTCTCAAATTGCTTTAAACTTTTTTAGAATGTCTTGTGTGTCATTTGGAGAATAGCCTTTTCGAACCTAAATGTATGGGTATGTGTATATCCTCAAAAGACACACACACACTCCTATCTATACATTTTATACACACACACGTATGTATCAGTACAGATCAATAGCTGTTCTGAAATTCATGGTCTTAGAGATTTGCCTGGAGGACACTGAAAGGTTAGACAATTTGCCCAGGGTCTCACAGCCAGTATATGTCAGAAACTAGACCTTGCAGGTTGTGAGACTCAATCTTCTCCACCACTCTCTTTTTATATTTGTTACACCTTTTTTTCAGGAGACATAAGTCGTAGAAGAAAAGTCATTGGAATGAGATATACCTAGTGTGTGCATATGTACATACATATACATTAGATATCTTGGAATAGATATATAATCTCTGTTCAATGAAATGTTTTCTTTTTACTTTTTGAATGCCTTATTATTCATCACTACACTTCTACAATAGTGAAGTCTTTTCTTCTTTTCTTTGTTTTGGAGGGGGGAAGGCAGGGCAGTTGGGGTTAAGTGACTTGCCCAAGGTTACACGACTAGTAAGTGTTAAAAGTCTGAGGCCACATTTGAACTCAGGTACTCCTGATTCCAGGACCAGTGTTCTTTACTCACTGTGCCACCTAGCCACCCTGATAGTCAAGTCTTAATCTTTTTGAAAAATAATTCTGGCTTCTTATTTTAGAAATTTTATATTTCCTTCTTCCCTACATGCTATATGGTTTTTGTTTGCTTTGTTTTTTTAAGAGCAGCTGTGGGATAGAGTAGGTCTCCCAGGTTCATTCCAGTTCTAATTACAAGGGAATGTATACCCACTGTAGGTGGACATCTATGACTCAAGTGTATATCTCAGTTAGAGGTCAGAGCTTGCGGGCTTTAGGAATATTTTAAGTACTTACATTACATATATATGTGTATATGTATATATATATATGTATATATATATATTTACACACACATATACATTTACACACACTTACATGACATATATATGTATATATATACATATACACATACATATATACATATATATGTATACACACACACACACACACATATATATATACATATATATAACATGGGCAGATAGGTGGTACAGTGGATAGAGTTCCTAATCTTTCTGAGTTTAAAGTCGGCCTAAGACACATACTGGCTGTGTGACCCTGGCCAAGTCACTAAACTCTGTTTATCTCAGTTTCCTCATCTGTAAAATGAGCTGCAGAAGGAAATGCCAAACCACCTACCAAGAACAATTCAAGTAGGATCACAAAGAGTTACACGTGTCTGAAAAAATGAACAAAATGAACATACTCACATAAAAAGTTTCCCAAAGGCAAGGGAGTGTGTATAATTATTGCTATCTGTAACTATCCAGTTTATGACAAAGAGAATGTGGCTGGATCTAAAAGACAGTTTACTAAAATGGCTATTTAGAACACAGAAAAGTGACTAAATAATTCTCAGTGTATTTAACCTTTTGGGCAAATTTGGCCCAGACTTGTGGTTTCATCAGAAGCTCCTTGCTTAGAAAACTCACCCTACAGATGCAGATCAGAACCTTCTCTTCACCTCACAGCCTTGCAGAGTCCCAGGGGCCATGGAGAGATTGAAGGCAGCTAGCATCTATTAGACACAGGACTTGAAGCTGGCTAGTCTAGTCATCATCAAAGTTAAGTTCTTTGAAACTCACTTCCCTCCTATTGGTAAAGTTGGCCACGAATTTTGCACATTATCAGATATAATCACTCCCTGGCTTGGTTTTAATGTTTTTTCTTTATTATTTTGGAGATTTCTTTTGGAAGAATCTATAGTACTATATATATATATAGTAATCTGTTTTAAACTAGATGTAAATTTCAGGGATTTATCAGTTATAACATATTCTTCCACTTTAAAATAGTCCTAAGAAGTGGTTCCTGGAGTCTCATTTATAAGAAAGATTAAAATGCAATTTAGAAGTGAATAAGAAGGGGAAGGGAAGCCTCTTGTTTCTTTTCATTTTGATTGAGATTTTTCAAGCCATCAAAGAGAGGGGAAAAAAGATTTTTGTGATGATGGATTATGAAGCCAGTCCCTTCTACAATAAACATTTCTTCCTGAAATCTTTTGAGACACGATTTTGTTCTAAGGCTCCTTAAGTTTATCCAAGGTAGGAAAGGAGAGAAGAATAGAGTTTATTGGGAGCTCATCTCAATGTTGAGTTTTTTTTCCCATTTAATCTTTTCAGTTTCATCTAATTTCACCCATAAAAAAAAAAACATTAAAGAAGTGGAGCTTAATTTCCTCTTCTTTACCATTATGGCAAGGTAGGGTAGAAGAAAATCAGACCTTGAAAGGAGGATTTGTGAGAAGCAGTTACAATTTTAAACATACTGTAACAATCACCCTGTCGGTCAAATACATAGATCTATAATAAGCCATAAACTCAGATTTAAAATGAACTAATTTTTTTAAAGATTCGGATTGACCATAGATAGATAGATAGATATAGATAGATAGAGAGATAGATAGAGAGATAGATAGATATAGATAGATAGATAGAAGGATAGATGGATAGATAGATAGATTGATGGATAGATGTAGGTCGATAGGTAGATAGATAGATACATAGATCAATCGATGGATGGATAGATGGATGGATGGATGGATGGATAGATAGATGATAAGATAGATAGATAGATAGATAGATAGATAGATAGATAGATAGATAGATAGATGGATGGATAGATATAGATAGATAGACAGATGATAAGATAGATAGATCGCTCAATCGATGGATGGATAGACGGATGGATGGATAGATAGATAGATGGATAGATGGATATACATACATAGATAGTCTATATTCCAGATTTCCTAATAGGAACCCATAAACAATAGAAGTTATGTTGATTTAGTGCTTAGGCTGGCGATTCCAGAGCAAATAAACAGTTGGCCACATTTCTATTTAATGAAGTCTGTAATCCTGACATCAGTATTTCGCAATGTTTATTTCCCATTATGAGTTTTATGTTCACTTGGGGCAAGATTTGAAGGTGGAAATTTTCATAATGTGTAGTTCATTAATTCGTTGTGTGTTCATAGTTAAACCAATAAACCTGAAATCAATAATACTCAGTTTTTAATATCTAAATTAGTATTTCCACATTGCCCTTTTAATGTCTTAGGTTAAATTTGTTGAGAGTTTTGTGTTTTTTAGTTGCTGCTTTTTAAAATTTGCTACTAAACTGAGACACCCAGATCCTGTTTTTAATCTTAGATAAATGAAATGTAGATAAATGTAGATAAATGAAACAATAAGAGTAACTACGTTACCTTTAATAATGATAGGCAGCTTGTCATAGCGGTGGAGACCGTGCCTTGGAGTCTGGGAGACATGAGTTCTATTCCTACCCCGACAATACCTGCTGTGGGACCCTGAGAAATTCACGTAATCCCAGTGTCCCTGGCAACTCCCTAAAATACTACAAAGAAGGTACTGGTTTGCATTAAGAAAAGAGGTTCCTAACTTTCTGCACTGATGAAATCGTGGATCTAATCCAAAGAAAAATCCAGAAGTACCATATCTGGACTGTGTTAGTACTTTTGCTCTGAAGATGCTTTAATAAAAGGATTTGTTCTGTGAAGTTAGCATTTGGTCAAAGGGCTACACTTGAGAACCTAGAGGCTCAAGGCCACAGGTTCCCCACCCCTTAAGGATGAAAATGCAGGCCTGGCTGATTCTGCTCCCATAAATTGGGTAGAATAGATTAATAAAAACAACCAATTTATTCTTCCCAGTCCCCACCTCCCTCTCTCATCAAAAGCCAGATTTTTGCTTATCATAAGGTTAATATTTCTCTTTCAGCTCTCTTTGAAAGTCAGGTCAACTGAGTTTTTATAGGGAGTACTTCTTGGGCTCCACTTTTGGGGTGAGCCACATGGGATGTCCATCTGGCCCTGGAACATCAGATGTCTGTCCCTCTGGTACAAAGATCTGTGATACAGATAAAAATAGCCTGTGTTCTCTCTCAGTCCAACTGGGATTCAGACTCGAAAAAAGGTTGAAAAAGTGAGGAAGGGACAGCTTGCTTTCTTTGGTCTTCAATGATCAGTTCCCATGTTCTCTCTCTTCTTTTCTGTACTTCCTCATATGCACATGTACACACACACACACACACACACACACACACACACACACACACACGCGCGCGCGCGCGCACACACCCCACAGTGAGTTAATATTGTCGGGTTTGACGCTGGAAGTCATTTGTCTTTGCTCCTACCCTATTTCTCTCCCCCTTCTCTTTAGACTTAAATGAATGTGGTCTCAAGCCCCGACCCTGCAAGCATCGTTGCATGAACACTTATGGCAGCTACAAGTGCTACTGTCTAAATGGGTACATGCTTATGCCGGATGGATCTTGTTCAAGTATGTCAATATTCCTTCTCCCTTCCCCCCTCTCTTTTTGGAAGTGTTCTTAGGTTTTGAGTGTTTGTTTGTTTGTTTTTGCTTTTTGGAGGGCAATTGGGGTTAAGTGACTTGCCCAAAGTCACACAGCTAGTGAGTGTGTCAAGTGTCTGAGGTCGGGTTTGAACTCAGGTCCTCCTGACTTCAGGGCGGGTGCTCTATTCACTGCACCACCTAGCTGCCCCCTCAGGTTATTTTTAATGGTGTTTTAGATGTTTCATGAGAATCTCCTTATTCTGTCTCAAAAGGGATTTGCATATATCAGTTTGCTTGTTGTTTCAATGTATATATTGGCTTAAAATTCAAATGAGAGGCACTAGAGATAAATGTGTAGTATTATCTTACTGCAAGTGGCCATTTAAAATTGATGTGGTGAATATCTTGGTACTTAGTACAATTCACACAAGAATAGAATTAAATTTGATTCTGACATTTCCCAAACAAATATCTACATTTCTCTACCCTTCCTTTCCTTCCTTTAGCTATTCCTTATAAAGCCAGGCAGTGACTTCTTGCTATATATCAGACAGCCTGAATGCTTGCAAATTGTAAACCAGTACCCTCAGCTTCACAATTTTAACTTTCCTTATTATCTTGTCAAGAGGCAGCTTGGTGTAGTAGATGGAAGGCAGACCTCAAAGTTGGAAAGATCTGCTTTCTAACCCTGCTTCTGATATATATTGGTCATGTAACCCTGGACAAGGGACTTAAACTCTGTGCCCCAGGCCACTTGACTTAAAGGGCAGAGCAGGTGTTAATCTGCTTTGATAAAGGGAGCTCCCTACACTGACAAAATCATAGATTTAGCAAAAAGAAAAATCTTCTTAAAGATGGTTACTTTGAATGGTGATAATAAGGTCTTTATTTCCACTAACATTTGGGTTTTTTCTGAGCTCTAAATGCAGCCTTGCAAACTTGATTGAACCTGAATCTGTACCACGCCAAACAACTGACATGGCTGCTTATTTTCACTGACTGTGTAGATTTAAAAACAAACACCTGACTAACCAAATGTAGCCAGTATAAAAACTGGAGTACTTATCCTGAATCCCAATTGCTTCCTTGAGTCAGATCCTTAAAAGCAAGACTACAATATTGTATATATATACAATATGTATAGCTTCTAGGGGTAGCCCTGAGTGACTGGGGATTGTCTCTAATGCCAAGAACACAAGCCCCTTTCTGCTGCCTTTTCCTCAATGCTAATCTCTGATTATAACACATACCTCTCTTATGTCACTAATACATCCCAATTGATATCATCCCATTGTCTTTTAACTACTTTAACATCTATTAACTTTTCCAAAGGGATATTTATTGAGAAAATGCTACAAGAACAGAAATCACAAACTATTTCCCCTCTTGTTATACTCTCCCATATAACCACCTCAATCTCTGAAGGGTATAAACATAACCTTAAAGTAGTTGCTACAAGGCATTCACCCCACCAAATTCACTTCTGGATGAGTCATAGCCAGTGGAGGGTCTTTGCTGCTCCTTCTAGTTTGCCTTCGGCACTGGGTGAAAGGGTTATAGGAGCTTAACTCCCCACTTGACTCAGCTATCCACAAAATCTGGCGTGGACTTAAGCTTTTGGACCCCTGGTGACTGACTCTCACAAACTTGATGTTCACTAGGTTTCAGCCTAGTCTGTTATTTCTTTATCTTAAAACAGGAAAGAAGAAATAGAGAGAGGCAAAGAACAAAGGTCCATGTGCTCAGGTTAGATGTCAGCCCAAGCGGAGGGTCCAGCTCCTGTCTTCACCTATAAATTTTCAATAGATCTTTCTCACTTGAAATAGCCAGCCAGACAAGAGTGGGAAAGGCCCATTTTGTCTTATTAGTGTCTTTTAAATATACTCCCAGTTTGGGGTCAGGTGGACTAAAAAGTTATAGAACACTCTGAAACCCATGTAGGCCTTGCATCAAACTACACATGCTTGTAAGGCTTGTCTTCAGCCTTGGTTACGTGGTATTAGGCAATGGTTTGAGCACGATGTAGAGGTAGAGGTTTTCTTGGAATGATTGACTATTTTAGAGACAGTGACCCTAAAATGAGACTAGATGGATTACTGGAGAAACCCTCACAGGAGCATTTACTTCTACACTTTACTGGAAAAGTGAATCAGACGGTTGAAACAGTAGCCTGGGGAAAGGGGGGCAAATAAGCCTGGGTTGTCCAGATAACTGGTTCTATGCATTCTCCTTTTTGTATGGTCCATAGAGATTTTATCTGCAAGTCCTTTAGATGAAAAACCTTCATCTTTCATTTCTCCAGAATCCCCAGGAACCAATCTCAATTGGAGTGGGGTCCATTTTCTTCTCCTACCTTGTGTGAACCAGGCTCTGTTTCCTTCTAGGTGCCCTGTCGTGTTCTATGGCGAATTGTCAGTATGGCTGTGATGTGATGAAAGGTGATGTACGCTGCCGTTGTCCTTCACCGGGCTTACAGCTGGGGCCAGATGGGAGGACCTGTGTGGGTGAGTGTGAACATGGGACTGCATCAACAGCTGCTCTTTGATAAGGAGTAAATGGTACATATGATGGAATGGGGAGCAAAGGGGAGTTCACCTATACTTGTATGAATGTGTTAAAACTAGGTAGAGAAAAAGAAGAAATCATGGCTTAAATCTATAGCAACCTATATACACAAAGAGCTACAGGATCCAACAAGTTTATTAAGTGTCTGCCATGTACAGAGCAATGTACTTTACATATCTGCAAGTACTTATGGACTTCCTGATTTCAGTGTGGGAGTCTTCAATCCCATACCCAGAGTATGGGATTTCCATCACCATGACTCAGTTGTTAAAATCATTTAAGAAAACATTTATAAATCACTTACCAGGGTGCCTGGCAGGGCA
This sequence comes from Pseudochirops cupreus, assembly GCA_028627135.1. Lineage (NCBI taxonomy): Eukaryota > Metazoa > Chordata > Mammalia > Diprotodontia > Pseudocheiridae > Pseudochirops > Pseudochirops cupreus. Next base: position 171,108,644 of record CM053583.1, on the reverse strand, counting down.
GCTAGGTAGCACAGCGGATAGAGTGCAGGGCTTGGAGTCAGGAAGACTCATCTTCCTGAGCTCAAATCTGGCCTCAAACACTCACTAACTCTGTGACCCTGGGCAAGTCACTTAACCCTATTTGCTTCAGTTCTTACTCTATAAAATAAATTGGAAAAGGAAATGGCAAACCACTTCAGTATCTTTGCCAAGAAAGTCCCAAATGGGGTGATGGATATGGTTGGAATGATTGAACAACATAGTGCTTGGAGCACATAATAGGTATGTAATAAATGCTTATTCCCTAGACAAGCACATCAGGTTAACTGACTTGCCCAAGTCTGTCAGTTCATCAGTAAGCATTTGTTCTGCCCCTGCTATGCTAGGCACTACACTAATCACTCAGGATGCAAAGAAGCTCCCATTCTCTCCAGCCTCACCTGGTGTCAGAGGAAAGATATGAACTCTGGTCCTCTTGAAGTTTACCTCTCTATCCACTACCCTAAACTTCCTCTATGTGTTTCCTGTGTTTCTACATACTTAATAAATGCACTTGTCATTATACTCATTGGAAGACTTTTTTTAACATGAGACTTACTATTTCAACTATGGACAATTCAGATCTTTTTTAAAAAACTTACTCATCTTAGAAGGATCTTTGATCTCATCATTGTGGACACTTTCTCTACCAACTCAGATGGTAACTCTCTATGCCTTAGTGTAGACAGTTTCATCAATAATTGTGGCCAAAAAATTCATTGTCTACTGGTCAGTCTTCAAGTGATGAGCCTGCTTGAACATATCCAAAGTGGTCCCTCAAAAGACGCATAGTCTGACCATCAGCCACTACAAGCAGGTTTTCTCACCTCAGAAGTGTCTAAGGCCTATGTTCCCCTGGCAAAGCCTTCAAGAATGCCCAGGGTCACCTTCCATGTTGTGCTGAAGCATTAGAGTAGGACTTCAGTAGAGGATACATATTCTGAATTAAGCAATTTCACTCTTTGCTGTTTATAAAGTCATATTGCTTCTATTTCTAGATGTGGATGAATGTGCAACTGGAAGAGCCTCATGCCCCAGATTTAGGCAATGCGTGAACACCTTTGGAAGTTACATCTGCAAGTGTCATAAAGGCTTTGACCTCATGTATATTGGAGGCAAATACCAGTGTCATGGTAATGAAATCCATGTGCTTGTGTTACTTGTTATACAAGGGTATACACATTATACATTACACATTATACACAAACACACACACACATTCATTCGTGTGGCATCATTTTCTCTTGTTGATTTTTTTGGATAGATTTTACTATGTAAAATTTAAATTATATGCAGATAATCTTTTAGCTCTTCTCATATCTCTCTTGACTAAATAGATTTATTGCCTTTTTCTGTTCTAGATATAGATGAATGCTCTCTTGGTCAATACCAGTGCAGCAGCTTTGCCCGATGTTATAATGTACATGGATCATACAAGTGTAAATGTAGGGATGGCTACCGGGGAGATGGAATGAACTGCATATGTAAGTCATACTTATCTTTTTTGTCCTGAGTTCCAACAACAAATGAAACATGGAAATAATCTACTGAAAAAGAAACAAGGTCATTTATCTAAGATTATAAATTTCAGCAGGGCAGCTAGGTGATACAGTGGATAGAGTGCCAGGCCTGGAGTCAGGAACTCACCTTCCTAAATTCGAATCTGGCCTTAGACACATACTAGGTATGTGACCCTGGGCAAATCACTCAACCCTGTTCACCTCAGTTTTCTCTGTAAAATGAACTGGAGAAGTAAATGGAAAACCTCTCTAGTGTCTTTGCCAAGAAAATCCAAAATAGGGTCATAAAAAGTCAGATAGAACTGAACAACAACTAAATTTCAGCTCTACGCATAGCTAACAACAATATTCTTTTGAGTTTCATAAGAACTAAAGTCACCCAATATTTTTTATAAATAATATAAAAGATGCAATATTGCATCCAAGATTAAAAAGCATCTCAGCTTGCCTGACTACATTATTTCAGCTACAGATCCTTAGCTAGTGAATTAGGAAGGTGAATTCCGTGACCAGTGAAGACTGTAAATTACATTAACATTCAATTTCAGAAATATCCTGTGTCACTGGCGTTTAGAACCTGCTGATGTTAGAGGTGGATGTGTAGAGCTGGTACTCCTGTGCTCAAGCTTTAATTTCTGGGCTTTCTTATTTGTGTAACATTTCTGTAATCACTGTTTTCTTTGCCTGTTGGAGCTATGAAATTCTGAGCCCATTTTGTAAGTGGATTCAAGATGAAAAATGAGAAGAACTTAGAGTTGTGGTATTCAGAATCAATGACTATCTTAATAGGTGTTCTTCTTTGACTTTATCATCTTCTTCATGTGATTCCCCCCTCCAATGATGCTGCTCCCATCCTGGGCAACCTTCTTAGCTACATCTTCTCCTTAATTCATCATAAAGGGTCTACTCAATGGGCCAGGGACTTTCTTTTCTTTCTGTTGATGTCTCAAGGTTACCTACTAACAGCACATCAGTTCAGTTCAACTACTACTTCTGGCCTTTTAAAAAAAATATTTCAAACTTTTGGTTTGGGGTGTTTCATTTCTCAACATAAGGGAGAGAGAGAGAGAGAGAGAGAGAGAGAGAGAGAGAGAGAGAGAGAGAGAGAGAGAGAGAGACATCATCAAAACCAACACATCAACCAGATTCAATATTGTGTCTAGTGTTTCATGCTCATAGTCCCCCATCTCCACAAAGGGACAGAGGTATATTTCTATATCCTTTCTTTTGGGCCAAAGCATTCATAACTTTTACTTTCCATTTTATTTTTCTTGTTCTTCCATTTATCTCTGCTTTTGTTTCTATTTCTGTTCCTCATCTGTCTCTGTCTTTCTCATATTAGGCAGCAGATGACTATATAAATAATATTCAGGTTTGAAAGTCCCACAAAGCCATTCAATATATGCTTAAAGTTTATCTATTCACCATATTTTATGAAAGATGACTGGGCTATAATATGAAATATTAAAATGTGGACTATAAGCTAACCTTAGTTTTTAATGGTTTTTTGTAATTATTTGTTTGACATTCATAGAAAACAAGCATAGAAATAATTAATATTTTTCAGTAAGCACAATAGATTGTCTTGTGTTATTTTTCATCCTGGAGAGAAAAATAGTTGCATATTAATTTGATTCTTTCATTTTTGCTCTTTCAGATATTCCAAAAGTTATGATTGAACCTTCAGGATCAATTAATATATTCAAGGGAAATAGTACTTTCCCAAAAGGCGACGGAGGACACATTAATAAAATTCCTGATATTCCAAGTACTAGATGGCCTCCAAGAACATCACACATTCCCATTGTTCATACTGAGAGACCTACTCCTAAGCCACCAAGACCTACACCAAAGCCAACAACACAACCTCCACCAACCACAACTGAACTTACTACCCTCCGGAAGACACCACCACCATCAACAACAGTGGCAACACAAAGACCGCAGCCCAAGCCATCAATAATGACACCTTCGTTTTCAACCAAAATACCAATTGAAAGTACGTCTCCAAGAGGAATGACAGTTGACAACAGAATACCAACAGATTCTCAGAAACCCAGAGGAGATGTGTTCAGTAAGTAATATTAGCAATGTTCTGTTTCTTAACCTCTTTGGATGCCAACGGAATTGAACTTTATATAAAAATTGAACTCATAAAAAGAATTAATTATGCAACAAAATCAATCACAGTTGCTGGTAATTAAATGTTGTAGGAGTCTAACAAACAGCAATTTACAGGCTTTTCTTTTTGTCTATAAAAAGAAAAAAAAGTGCTTAGTGTCTTAGAGATTATCCACCAGCTGCCCAGTGCAGGAATCCCTTCCACTGTGTTCCTAACATGGTCCTTAAGCCTCAGATCAAACACTTCCAGAGACCAGGTGCTAAGTTCCTTATAAAGCAGCCTATTAGAACCAACAGCTCTAATTGTTACAACATTTTAAATTTTAAATTGGAATTTGCTTTTGTGTGTGTGTGTGTGTGTGTGTGTGTGTATATATATATATATATATATATATATAAGCATGTATGCATATGTTTATAATATATACATATATATGTGTGTATACATATATATTCATATACATATACATTCAAGTCCATTGATTTTATTTGTTCTGTTGAGGAAACTGGATCATTTAAGGCAGTGGTTCTCAACCTTCCTAATGCTGCGACCCTTTAATACTCGTATGTGGATGTATCTGCATGTGGGCGGACTCGCCTGGAGACGGATAGAGGAGCAGTGTCTTGGTTCCTAAGACCATCGGAAATATGTGTTTTCCAATGGTCTTAGGCAACCCCATTCGACGTGACCCACAGGTTGAGAAACACTGATTTAAGGTGTTTGAAGGCTGATAATATTTTTGTAACCATTCCAGTATTCTTTAATAAGCAAAGTATATCTGATCTACACTATTTCAAATAATTACTTGACAATCTCTTACTCAATAGTACTCAAGCAAACAATATGTATTTTTGAAATTTTATTCACAAATTTTTTAATACCACTATGTCCCTCCTCTTGCTTCCCAGATACCCACCCTTTATAATAAAGGATAAAAAGTGGGGGGGGAGGGGGGATAGTTCAGCAATGCTACCAAATATAGATTAAAAAAATAGCATTGCTCTTCCCATGAATTGAAATAGTCTGCCAATAAGACTCCAACTCTTTATTTTATTATTTTTGCACTGTCATTCCAGTAACTTCATGAAATTTACACTAAAAAGAAATTACTCAGTCACAGAAGGCTCAGACTAAGAAGTTCCCCATGTATAATCTACTACCTCTGAATAGAAGCAAGGGGAGCTATCTTCTCATATCATTTCCTTGAACAAAAATCGGTCATTAAAATTTCACAACCATTCTTTTGTTGTCGTATGTTCTTTCCATTGATGCTGTTGCAGTCATATGGTGCTAGTTTTACTTACTTCACTTTGCATCAGTCCATATGTCTTCATTTGGTTCTGTATTCATATATGCTATATTCATCATATTCAACATTTCTTTTATTGCGACATTTATATGCCATGTTTTATTTAACCCTTGCTCATTTCATGAAAACCACTTTGTTTAATATTCTTTGCTCTCTACTACAAAGTGCCTTTATATCTATCTATCTATCCATCCATCCATCCATCCATCTATCCATCTGTCCATCTATCCATCCATCCATCTACCTATCTATCTATGTATCTATGTATCTATCTATCTATCTATCTATCTATATCTGTCTGTTTGTCTGTCTGTGTCTGTCTGTCTATCTATCTATCTGTCTTTCTATCTTCATACACATGGTTTTGTTTGTTTCTTTGTCATTAACTTCTGTGGGGTGCCTAGCAGTGGAATATCTAAGTCCAAAAGTATGTTTCTGCCAGCACATGTTCTGAATTTCTTTTCCATGTGATAGAAGTAATTAACAGTTCTACCAACAATGCATTAGTATGCCTTTTTTTTTACAACCCCCTCAACATGTGTTTGTGAGATGAAAACTCAGAGTTCTTTTGATTTGCCTTTCTCTTATTAGTAGTAATTTGGAGCATTTTTCATGTGGTTATTAATGGTTTGCAGTTCTGAGAAGTAAACGAATGTCGTTTTGTTGTTGTTAAATCATGAATGGTGGCTCTGGTGAAGGACCAGAAGTACTACTTCATATCTCTATTTTCATATTCTCAGCCTTTTGTGACTATGAATAATTTCTTTTCAGTGTAAATTCTATGAAGTTACAACAATGAAAGTGCAAAAATCATAAAATATAGAGTTATAGTCTTATTGGTAGGAGAATATTTCAATTCATGGGAAAAGTGAAGTTGAAGCCAGAGCATGAACCTAAATGCTGGAGGCAGCTAAAGAATCCTCACTTCAAATTATACAATTGCAGATGTTCAGGAGCAAGATAAGATTTTTAAAAAGCCTACTACAACCAAAAGGCATATATTATAAACATATTAGAGTATATATTTATTCACCTTTCCCAAGAACATTAGCAGAGGAAATATATTAGCTAACTAATGTAACTTGGCTGGGTACACTCCTACCCATGGCTTAGGTCTAACTCTTAGTTTTCTATACCCAGAGGAGGAGATATTGTATGCTTACTGTGTAGATAATACTTTTTCCTACGGGACTACTTCTCTGGTTATTCCATTCAGTGTGGCTCTTGTAAAGGTTTTAAGATAAACAATAGTCAAAGATCTATATATAGTAGTCAATCAGATTTTTCACAAGTGAGTAATAATAGATACTAACATTCTGAAATCCATGCTTTCATTGAGCATCAGGGATTATATTCATCTAAAAGGCTACAATTTCTCTTTTTCTACATTGTTTCATCAACTTTTCCTTTCTCTCTCTCTCCCTCTCTCTCTCTCTCTCTCTCTCTCTCTCTGTCTCTCCCTCTCTCTCTCTCTCTCTCTCTCTCTCTCTCTCCC
>CM053583.1:171055547-171101680 GCA_028627135.1 Pseudochirops cupreus | reverse complement strand
AAAAAAAAATGTAATGTGAAAGTAATGCCCTGAAAAGGCAATGATCTCTCTGATCCTCTGTCAAGTTTAGTGTATGCCATGAATCACATGACTTCTTCATGTTGTTAGCTGCCCCGGCTAAGAAATACTCTCCTCATCTCATATTGAGAGTATCATAAATAGGTAGATAGATAGATAGATGGATGGATGGATGGACGGACGGACGGATAGATAGATGGATAGGTGGATGGGTGGATGGATGGATAGATAGATAGATGGATGAATGGATGGGAAGACATATGTACATACACATATGTAAACATACATAAATGGATGGATACAAACATATATATGTATGCATACATACATATGCATGGATTGATAGGTAAATACATACATCCATGCATACATAGCGAGGTAGATAAATTCATTAATAGAGCAGTCATTTGTTAAGTATTGATTATCTGACAGGTACTATGGTAATACAACACAGATGGTAGGGTAAGAGTATATAAGACATCAATTCTCCTTAATTTCAGAGTTTCTTAGCATGTAACAGATAGGTAATAGAGGAATTCTTTTTTTTTCCTTCAAAGTAGAAGAAGAACTGCTGTCCACAGAACTGTAAAATATTGAAAGGTCTTTCTTCCCAATTCTTTCTCCTCCAGAGTCCTTAGAGATTGCCTAGTCCAACCCTCAGGTTTTATAGACTGGGAAAGAGAAGTGACATGACTTGCCTCCAGTCCCTTAGCTGGTTAGTGGCAGGATCAGCCCTCCTTACTACAGGAATGTTAAAGTCAGGCTGCTCGTGGGCATTGAGGGTTTCCTTGGACTTTTCCAGATGTCCAGATGCATGCACGCATGTATGACATTGCATTCCTCCAGCCTAGAGTGAGGGGGAAGGGAATGCAAAGGTCAACCTCGGGTTTTCTAAATAATATGAGGATTTGGGAGATTGTAAAGATATCCAAGGATGAATTGAAAGGATAAAAAGATAATTACTGAACTAAAACAGTTCAGAAGCTAGAGAGGGAGTCCATTATCTAATCTAATTTTCTTCAAAAAAAAGAGATTTAAGGACTTGCCTTAAAATGATTTAATCTTTAAGAAGTATTCTTTCCTCATATCTTTCTGGAGCATGTTGTCTAACTTTCTTCATTGCCAGCATCTCTCCCTATTTTGTACTATACTTGTAATGGGAAAAAATAAGCGAGTGATGAAGAAGCATTTATCATACATGTGCCTGGCACTTTACTAAGAGTTGAGGATAAAAATACAAAAGTGAGAGGCAGGTGAGAGAATTACTTATATGATATGAGGTGGGATTGGAAGAAGACCTAAAATTCCTATTAGAGTCACTAATGAGTCAAACCAAAAAGACTGTATAAAGAAGACTACCACTAAGCAAATCTTATCCTAGACTGGCCAGTTAATAAAATTCCATTAATTACAGTCATCCCATTATTATTAAGAATAACAACAACACAATAATAGAATTAATATAATACTTGAAGATTTTCCCTATATTATTTGCAGTTATCCCATTATTATTAAGAACAACAACAATAATAGTATTCATATAATACTTTAAGATTTTCTAAGCACTTTCCCTGTATTATTTCATTTGGTCCTTATAAAAACCTTATAAGATAGGTGCTATTTTATCCCCATTTCACAGATGGAGAAACTGAGACCAAGAGAGGACAAGTGACTTGTCCGAGGTTATACAGCTAGTAAGTATTTGAGATAGAATTCAAACTCAGGTCTTCAGGATTTCAAGTCAAGCACTCTATCCACCATGTAACCCAGCTCCTGCTGTATTAACACATTTCCATGTATTAGATCACTAGATTGGCTGTTCAGATATTGGTAAACCAAGTTAAAATTTGGAAGGTAGAGATAGATGTAAGAGGTCTTGAGGGGAAATAATAATAAATGGGTAGGTCTAGATCAGTGGTTCTTAACCTGTGGGTCGTGACCCCTTTGGGGGTTGAACAACCTTTTCACAGGGGTCGCCTAAGACCATCAGAAAACACATATTTCCAGTGGTCTTAGGAACTGAGACACCACTCCTCTATCCACCTCCAGGCAGGTCTGCCCACATGCAGATATGCCCACATATGAGTATTAAAGGGTCATGGCATTAGGAAGGTTAAGAACCATTGGTCTAGAGTAATGGGGATAGATACCTGTGGTGAGTCTCCCAAAATAGGCATGATGAAAAGGGAAGAAAATGGTGGACTGAGGGTGACTTCACTGGCTCACAGTTTGTCCTGGCTCTGACTATGTGAGAGAGTCAAGATAGTGTAGTGGATAGAGAGCTGACCTTGGGGTCAAAAGTCCTGAATTCAAGTCCTATCCCCATTTGGGGTTTTCTTGACAAAGATGGAGTGGTTTGCCACTTCCTTCTCTAGCTCATTTTACAGATGAGGAAAACTCAGGCAAACAGGGTTAAGTGACTTGTCTGAGGTCAGATTTGAACTCAGGATGATGAGTCTTCCTGCCTCCAGGTCCTGTGCCCTATCCACTGACCCATCTCGGTGTCCAACCAGCTAACAGGGGTAGTTATTTTTACTTATTGACTAAAAAGTGTGCAAAAAATAATCACATTTGGTAGCAGATTGTAATGCGTGTGACCACTGGAGGATTACTCAGCTTCAGAGTGGATCTGGACTCGTTCCTTCTAATCTTTAGTACTCTGGTGTCTGTTTCTAATAGCCACTAAAAATAATTGTTAGTCAATTAGTATTAATTGAATAGGGAAAGTAGAAGATGGCCTTCACTTAAGGAAGATTCATTTGCCTGTTCAGTGGAGAGTGGACTTTAGTGGAGTAAGACTTCAGATAGGCTGTTGCAGTAGTTCATACATGAGGTGAGGAGAGCCTTACCAGTGTTGTGACAGTGTCATGGGGGTATGTGAGAGATATTATAAAAGTAAAATTGAAAGGCTTTGGCAACTGATTGGATATGGGGGTCAAGAGAGAGAAAACACAAGTATAATACCTACATAGCAAGTTGATTGACTGGGAGGACAGTGCTATAACCAACAGTAAGAGGGAAGTTAAAAGATAGGAGGGTTTGGGGGAAAATATAATGAATTCCATTTTGGACATGTTGAATTTAAGATTACTGTGGTTTATCTGTTCAAGCAGTCCCAGCGGGTAGTTGGAGGTCAGGAGAGAAGTAGGAGTGGACAGATAGAGAAGACAGGTGAATATGTGAGAACTCTTAGGATCAACTGGTAAAATATCATAGAAGGAAAAGAGAAGAGGACCCACCATGGGGCTCAGAGGGGCACCCATGATTAGCAGGCTTGTTCTTGCAAAGAAGGTGAAGAAGAAACATTTAGGCAGGTAGGAAGAGAACTAGGTGAGAGCAGTATCACAAGAACCTAGGGAGAAGAGAATATCAAGAGAATGTTGCCAATGGCAAGGGCTTCAGAGACATCAAGAAGGATGATGGTTAAGAAAAGGCCACTAGATCTGGTAACTTTGGAGAGATCAGTTCTGGTTAAATAATAAGATCTAAAGCCAGGGTACAGAGACTTAAGAAGAAAGCGAGAGGAAAGGATGTAGGAGTGTACTAATGAATACAGAACACAGAAATGCAATATATATTTGGATATTTGAGTCCTGGGATTCTGATTGTCAGGAACAGAACAACTTATCATCTCAACAGATTATTGTCCAAATTATCACAGAGTGTGAGAAAATAGACGGAAAGATTAAGGTTGCCTGCAGGAGGGAGACATATCTTTTATTCACGTAAAGGGAAGTATTCTGAAAGGCACTGGAGAAAGGTGCTTTTCTGTTCATTTCTCCTTCTATAAATTGTACAGAGTACGTGACTAGAGTGGCAATGATGTCCTTAGTCATGAAAATATTAAAGTCTATATTCTGTATGATGTGGTGATGAGTAAAAAGATTGTTTCTGCCGAGGGGTGAAAAGGTCCCCAAACTAGTTTCCTTCCTAGTAAACAGCGGAGCCCCAAGATGCTCCTAGCTGTGTCTGCCAGCTCTCTCAAGAGTAAATGTCTTTCAGTATGCTGAAGGAGGGAGTTGTCACTGTGTACAGGGCAGGATCTGATGATGTGATCTGTAAAAATTTTCAAGGTTTTTGATTTATTTTTTAATTGGGTCTTGTGGTCTTAGGCAAAGAAAAATGGCTCATCACAAAAACAAACAAATGGAATTGTGTGTAAACAATAAAGAAAGAAATTTTAAGTGTTTTCTAAAATTTTATTTCTGTACGTTTTAAAAATTCCTGTAGTTGTTTGCAAAATCTATACAGGGCTTTGAATCCATTTCATATTGTGAAATGAATAAGATCACATTTCATCCTTATATTTAATTGTATTTATCTGCGACACATAACATTGAACGTTCTGCTTTTGGTCTCTTTTTAAGGACATAACTTTACCAGCTACCTCATTTTGTTGTCTTTGGTTGTGTTTGTGAAACTATTGGCTCACGTAAATCAAGGCTCTTCCCTTTATAAGTTTTGTGTAAACAGAGAGAATGATTAGAAACACAGTCAGTAAATGAATGTTTTACTTATCACTACAATTTCTTTTTGTATATTCAGAGAATATACTGTGGAAGTATGAGTATGCAATATAATATTCCTTTTTGGTTTTGGGGGGGGGAGTTGGGCAATTGGGGTTAAGTGACTTGCCCAAGGTCACACAGCTAGTTTTTTGTGTTAAGTGTCTGAGGTCAGATTTGAACTCAGGTCCTCCTGACTCCAGGGCTGGTGCTCTATTCACTGTGCCACCTAGCCACCCACAATATAATATTCCTAATGTATTCTTTTTCTCTAAATGTATTGAAAAGCATTCTAATAGATAATAATCAAAAATTGCTCCTAGAAAATTATTTAAAAAGCAAAAATCTCTCTTGTTAATTAATTGGTTAATTAGCTCCAAGCTCCCACCCTAGCAAAACTGAGGAAAACTTAATTTCCCATAAGCTAACTCACTCCTCAGTCTCAAACCCTGAGCTAGTAGTCTTAGACAAATGACGGTTTTACTAACCATGGAATTTATTAGCAGTAATAGATAACATAAAGACATAGATGAATTTTTAAACAGTATATCGAATGTGAGAAAGATCATAGCTAGAATCCTCTCTTTGCACTTCAAAACCCTGCAGCCATTGTCCAACTTTTCCATGGTCTTTGGAACTCTGTTCCTCTCAGAATGACATTTTACTCAGTTCTGTTCAGAAATGTCAGTTAACTCTTCCTCTCTCCTCAGATGTAACAATTAGTTGAATTCACCTCAGGAAAGCAGTTAAAAGTCTCTCCATTCCCTTTAGGGATTTTCCTTGGGATGTCTTCTTCACTGTATAAGAGAATAGCTCGGCTTAGTTCTTATCAGAAAGGGAAGATCAGCTTCTCTGTGGAATGTGGCAATTAAATTCAGTTCTCTCAGAATACCTCTTCACACTGTCTCTCAAAGATGAACTCTCCAAGTCCATCCCAGACTTGTTCTCAGTGGAAGTTAACTGTCCCAGTCTCTTCAGGAATGAAGTTTGGTCAAGCCGTTCTCAGTGCTTCATACTGACTCAGTTAACTGCCAGTACTCAAGATAATCTTCGTAAGGTTATAGTAACAGTTGGAAGGACAGACAACAACAGTTAGTTTTAATCACCAAAGGGGTGTTGTTTCAGCTAAAGTTAGAACTCAGAAAGACCTTGACTTGAAAAGACCAAGGTGCGTCTTGGGCCATCTTCAGTCATTCTGATCTAAGTCTTGCCACTGGACCCAGATGACTCTAGAGGAGAAGGTGGGGCTGGTGACCTTGCATAGTCCTCTTTCACTTAAATCCAATTCAAGTCATGGCATCACCTCCCTGATGCCACAGTCCTCTTTGAGAATGAGGGACAAACAAAAACAGAAATGTGTAAAATCTCTTTAAGAGGGAGTATTTAAGCTAGAGTTACATGATCAAAACAGGGAATATAGAAATAAGAATTATAAAATATAAAATGATAGAATGTCAGGAATTGGAAGGCATCCCAGAAGTAAGTAACTAATCCAATCATCAGACTGAGCAAAAGTTTTCTCTTTAATGTGTTCAACTAGTTATTGTGCCTGCTGATTTCCTGTGATTGAGAACTCACTATCTATCAAAATCTGATTTTAGGAAGGCTCTAATTGCTTGACATCAAACTCTACCTCTCTCTAACTTTCCCCCAGTTGGGTGCCACTTCTGCCAAGCTGGACAAATGCCTAGCATCTCTTACATGTGGCCACATTTCAAATATTTAAAGATATGATTGTCTTTCCTATGAGTTTTCTCTTCTTCTGGATAAACATCCCGAGTTCCTTTGGTGCTACTTACATCCTTGGTTTTTAGTCCCCTCATTGTCTTGGTCTCCCTTCTATTATCTCAGAAGAGATACATAATGTTTGTAAAGTACTTAGACGGGTGCCTAGTACCTAGTAAGTACTTAATAAATGATTATTCCTATTCCTTTCCTCCCCCTCTAAACTAATCCATGTTGTCTGTGGTCTTTTTAATTTGCGTTGCCTATAATTGAACATGATGATCTGACCAGGACAGAAAAGAGCAGGACTTCCCACCTTTTTCTTTCTGGTGAAGGTGGCTAGTAAAACAGTGACAGTAAGTTTCCTTACTGTGTCAACAATATACAAGATAACAACTTGCATTCATTCAACACTATTAAGTCCTACCTGTGTGCAGGGAGCACTGTGGTAGATGTTATAGGAGATAAAAAGTTTATATAAGATATAGCGGGAGGTGTGCTGAAAAGCTGGCTTCTTGGGTGGGAGGGGAGGATGTGTGCAGCTTTCACTTACAGTTGTAAGGTGAATAAGCATTATCAATACTTTCTCCGTCACTTTTTTCAGTCTAGACAATTGACAAAACAATAAACCAAGCCCTGATCGTAGCAGTTCCTGAGGTGTAAATGTTTACACCAAAAATCTAACAACTTGACCCAGAAACTGCTCATCAAAGCAAGAATGAACAGGTAGCATTAGGGAAATCACTCTACCTTTTTTCACATAAAAAGAGAAGTTGGCAGTTAGTTCCACTTCTTTCTTCAAGGCCCTACTTTTGAACCACAACCTGAAGGGAAACCTAGCCAAGAAGTTTAAATACCGTGACAATTGAGAATGTCGGCCCTAAACATTTGCTGGAAGGTCTACATCCCAATCAGTAAGTCTAACCTTAATATAGCCCTGAGACACTTACTCTGGAGTGGTGCCCAGGGTCAAGTTCAGGCATATACCCAGCCTTAGAATGGAGTGTAAAAAGTCAAGTGTCCAAACATTTTTTGGATGTCTAAAGATACTACTACAATGGCACTATGCTGTGGTGAAAAGAAATGTGGAATCACATTACTGCCCTGTGTAGGGTTCCAGCAGGAGTCAAAGTCAGAGCCTACCACTGTAGCTGCTTCTCCTGGTTCCTTCCTTCTGCAGATGCCCTATAGCGGCAAGCTTCTGCATTCTGAATTGTCCTGTATCTGATCTTCCTAAGTCTTCGAGATTGTTGAAAATCTCCATTCTCCATATCCTCTACCTTCCAGTCTACTGGCATTTATAGTCTCCTTTTCCACACCTCCACCAATTACTTTTTATTTATTTATCTGAATAGATGTGTTTTTCCTGTCCTTCTGAAGATGCCCTCTTGCTTTATGACCAGTAGATGTTGCCACTTTTTTGAAAAGTAGGATGGTAGTGGGATTATACCACAACCTGGTCAAAAAAGTTCAGGTTCAGTCAGGCCAGAATGGCTCCGGGATATTTGCTCCTTCTTTTCTTTACAAGGGATCCCAAACCTGCAAACCAATATTTGCTTTGGGTTTAAGAACCTTAGCCCCCATTTCCCATTCCAAATCCAAAGTACCTCCTTTCTCCCCATCTGGACGTGGGGAACCTGCAGCCTTGGGGCCATGTGTGGCCTTCTAGGTCCTTGAATGCAGCCTTTTGACTGAGTCCAAATTTTACAGAACATATCATTTTATTAAGGGGTTTTGTTCTGTGAAGTTTGGATTCAGTCAAAAGGCTGCACTCAAGGACCTAGAAGACCTCATGTGGCCTCGAGGCCACAGGTTCCCCATCCCTAGGCCCTAGACCCAGTGCCCTCTACATGTTCCACCTCTTCCACTGCTTCCTTGTAACTAGGAGGGCTCTTGTATCCTCCTTCAGCTTGTTTCCCTGTGCCCCATCTTCCTCCAAAGAATCTGGATTGGGTCATGCAGATTACCCTAGAGTACCTTGGGAGAAATTATGGGAAGTAGGGAAGGGATGAATAACCTCTAGTTCACAGCCTACCTGTGTCCCTCCAACCATGAAGAGCAAGCCCTCCTTGTACAGTCTCCCCATTATCAATTCTTAAGCAGCTCCTCTATCCTTTTGGTATAGAATTCCTTTGGTGCTATATGTATCAGTAATGCCAGCTCGCTAAATTTCATGTTCTTTATTTCATTAATTGCCTAGCAACATAGTTAATAATTAACTGGACAAATGCTGATATGCAGGGTTGTTTTGTTTTGTTTTAGATTAAATTGCTTTAAAAATACTATGCTGGCTAGCATTTACAGTAATAACTTCAGTATAAAACCATTTCTGTGTTACTGCTGATTAAATGTCTCTTTATGAAGCACGAAATTCTTGTCTCTAAACCATTCACATTAGGCAGGAGAAATTGAGCAGCAAGGCAGCATTTACCTGATCCTGATCAATATTACCTTGAATATTACAACATTATATACATTTGGTCTTTCTATTAGCTAGAATTCTGATATTTGTACCTTTAGAATCCATATTTAAACTACGCATTTGCTCGTGTATTTGTTTTTACCTTTTATATTCCCCATTTAGAAAAAAGCATCAATAAGTATTCCACCCATATAATTTCATATTTTACCTATATTTTTCCTGCTTTGAAACTATCATTGCGGGCCATTGCTTTCAGCAGCAGAAGCCGTAGTAAAGTCCTGGTTTCTGATGACTTGTGGTTGTGGTAGATACTAAACTCTAGCAACCATATTTTGAAATTAAAATCATCAGATAAAAACTAGAAAGAAAGACAGGAAAATATCTGGTACCATCCTCTTCCTTCAGCTTGGTCCATTAAGATAGTATTTTATCCCCATTAAGTAAATGTGATCTTCACTCTCACTTATGGGATCACAAATCCACAGGAATATATGAATGAACTTTGTCCAAGGTCACTTAGTTATTAAATGGTAAAGTACAGACCCGACCCCTATAGCATTACACTCATCCTTCTCACAAGTCTACCCTACGATGTAATCAGTCCAGCTAAGTATGATTTTTTACCATAGAAGTCACAATCATTGCCAAGGGGGCAGATCCTGAATTGTCCTCAACAAGAGTTAAAGTGCATAATTTACTCCTCTTTTTTTTTCTTGGAATGAAAATATCTTACCCAAAAAATGAGAAATGGATTTGGGAGCAAACTTTGTAAACCATCTGAAAGAGAGTCAACTATGACATTTGCTAATGTGCAAAATATAATTATACTTACACATCACTAGAATATACATATAGACAGACAGACATATTCATATTAACTCCAATATATGTATCCTCTTAGAGTCAGTCTGGTGTAGTGGATAGAGGGCTGGCCTGGGAACAGGGATACTTGACTTCACTCCTCTGACACATACATACTGTGGCTGTTTAATCCTGAGCAAATAATTCCCTGAGTGCCCCCAGGCAGCTCCTAAAAACTATAAATAGCAAAGAAAGTGTCAGGTTGCTTTGGAAGAGGGAGTTTTTCACAGGAAGATCCTCATACTCACGAAATCCCAGGTCTAAATGGTTTTTTTTTAAAGTATCTAAGCTATGTGTGTGTGTGTGTGTGTGTGTGTATGTATGCATGTGTGTGTGTGTGTGTGTGTATATATATATAATCTTTATATAAATATGTATATATATATAATCTTTATATAAATATGTAGCCTATAATGGTAAACTGAATACTAAAATATTCCATGATTATATAAATACTGTAAATCCTTATAAATTCAGATTGTCCTATTATGGAGTTTATATTAATTCAGAAAGAAGCTTGGCTAAAGTTTAGCTTGTCAAGTGCAAATTAACAGAGTAAACAAGACAGTAGGGAATTGTTTAAAATACTTGAAGGTATTTTCTAAATTTAGAAGGATCCATTTATACACAGTGTCCCAGAAATCTCAGGGCAGCTTTAAGCTTTAATAGCTTCCTTAGAACTTCTGGGACACCCTGTATATAATTAGTATGCTCATTATATATATGAGAACCATAAGACTTTAATATTGGGGAGCTGGAAGGGATCATCAAAATTGCAAGTATCAAAATTTCCCTAACGAGTTCTGTGTGTGTGTGTGTGTGTGTGTGTGTGTGTGTGTGTGTGTGTGTGCAGGGACTAACTGTATGAATTCTTTGTGGACTTCCAGGTAAGAAAACTTCTATCTACCAATACCGACTGGTACCTTTCCTGCCATTTACAGGCATTAGTAGTGTGGCTAGGTGGCATAACATATAGGGTGCCAGGCCTGGAGTCAAAAAAACTCATCTTCTGGAATTCAAATCTGGCCACAGACATTTACTAGCAGTGTGACCCTGGGAAAGTCATTTAACCCAGTTTGCCTCAGTTTCATCATCTATAAAATGAGCTGGAAAAGGAAAAGGCAAACCTTTTTGGCAGTGTCTTTGCCAAGAAAACCCCAAATGGGGTCACAGAGTAGGATCAATGAACAACCACCAAGAGGCATAACTTTAAGTTAGGTCTTCCGGGCATCAGGGTTGGCTCTCTATCCACTACACAATGCTTTCTGATCCCCCTTCCTTTGCTCCAGCCCTTATCCCCAGCCCACATCACAGTCTCTGGTGGGATCCCTGATGTAGTAGAAATGACTAACAAAACAAAAATAAGAAAAGAGGCCAGGCCAGGCCACATACACACAGAGGACATCTATGTTGAAGATGATGCAGTTTTGAGGAAATTTGGATGTAATTCCCAAGATGTTTGAAAGAGAGGAAAGGATATAAAAGACTTGAGGAAATAAATGGATTTTATATTACCACCCCAAAGGCAAGCCCAAACTGTCAATAACCAATAACCCACTTTTCTGTTTCTATAAAATCATCATGAGAACAATCTAAGGGAGTATGAGCAGTATCCAAGGTGAACTGATGAGATGCTGTTGGGCAGATATCTGCAGATATTCTGCAACAAACTGTGTGTCTGAAGATACAAGAAGAAGTGAATAGTGTAGAGCTTACCAGATCCCACTGAGGTCACTGACTATTGAAAAAGAACATTTCATTTAGTAGAGTAAAATGTCAAATTCAAGGCTTTCTTCCAAACAAGTTGTCTCCTATCCATATGTTGAAACCATACAAGATTCCTTGAAATAATATAGATAGCCAACTTTGAGTCAAAAGGAGCTGGGTTTGAGAATCCCCTCTGACATATGCTTGACAGTGTAATCCTGGGAAAGCCACAATTTCTCGGTGCCCTAGGTGACTCCAGACTGTAAGTTGCAAGGATGTTGCTGATCAGTTCAGGTGTTGTGTCACTGGACCTTCCTCTAGATTTGTAGTCCTTGACACCAAGGAATTGACAAATCTAGATCAAATCCCTGGAAAGATTTCTTCCAAACTATCCACAAAAGAAAAACCAAGTCAATGAAGACTGTCCAGTGTCTGGACAACCCACAGAGAATATATTACATCAGGTATATTATATATTTGTGTATAGATATTTATCTATGTCAGTATGTATGCATGTATATGTTATCTTGGGCAGATATTGTGGAGGGTCAGAGAATGGGGCCCAAAATTGAATAGGAGGAAGAGAGTGGGCTAGATAGCTTTTGAGTAGCTTGTGGTGCTTTTCAAACTTCAAGTTTCTCCCTGAAACAAAGGTCCAACTTTTGAACAAGAATATTCATTTAGTAATACTGGACGGCTGTAAGTCATGAAAGATCGTGGTTTCTGAAGTGTTCAAGTTGTAGGTTATCCCAAAAGTTGTAGAGAGGAACACTTGGTGGGTATAAACAGGCTTCAATATATTACCAATGAAGGAGAATGTGTAGGAGAAATAGTATAAAGGATGTTATCTGAAAGACATATAGGGCCATGTTCTTCTTGTTATTATTCAGTCGTGTCTGGCTCTCCATGACCCCATTTACTATTGTCTTGGCAAAGATACTGGAATGGTTCGCCATTTGCTTCTCCAGATCATTTTACAGATGAGGAAACTGAGGGAAACAGAATTAATTGACTTTCCCAGGGTCACATAGCTAATACATGTCTAAAGTCAGATTTGAACTCAATAAGATGAGTCTTCCTGACTCTCAACCTGGCACTCTATCCATGGCACCACCTAGCTGCCCCATATAGGTCCTTTTGAGGAAGTAATTTGATCGTGTAGTGGGGGTGAGGAATAATACCCAGACAGCCATTGTGCTCCTTTGATATTTTTGCAATGGAATGAGACCAAGAGAAAGACCTGTGGCACGTTGGGTAGACTCAAGTGGAGTATTTATTAGAGGTCGTGGACAAGAGTCAGGTAGGATGAGAAGAAGGGGATGGGTTAAGATCTGTCTTTTTCACACAGTACTCACATTAATGAGATGATGAGTCTATTAAATTACATGAGTCACGTATAAGGATGAAATCTCACATGCAATAGTAAAGAATGATTAATAAATCAATGTATCATGCTAACAACATAAAAACATATTTGTGTTGGCAAAATTAATAATTATTTCAAGTACAATAAGATGTCCTGCTTTTAATCAAGTTAATAGTTTTAGTATAAAAACAAAAATAAATTTTGATTTCCCAAATATTTTTTCATTTTACTGTCTTGCATTTCACAAGAGATATTAAGGTTTAACCATTTTTTCCCCCATGTTCTGTTACCAGCAAACAACATGAAGTCTCAAAGGGATTTTTATCCTTCACCATAAAAGCATAAGACTAATTAATGACTTTGCTAATTGTTCTTTCCTGAACATTAGCTTATGTTTGGCCATATAGATAATGGCTATCCTCATTAACCTAGTTAATAGACTGTCCTTATTAGCTATTCTCATATGGTGATATTATGCAGAACTTGTTAGAAATTCTCTCAGAGGAATCTAGATTTTTATTTATTATATTTGCAAAAGCTATAGGGACAAATTTCTGCTGTCAGGCTCTTATTTTCTTACATAATTGTGAAGCCTTCTTAGTTATCTTGACTACATTGGGGAAAAAGTAGGAACAGTCAAGTCAATTAGGTGGGTCACAGAACAGGAGGAGCCTCTTCATTACTTATGTTTGCAGTGACACCGTGAGTGACAGGAATAAACACAGATCACGTTTTTTAATCTACTAGTGTTTCATGTGAAATTTTTTTTACTTTAATATGATGTTAGCCCAGCAGAGCTGATTTTGAGAGTCTTTTCGTAATTTTGTTATTAGACTGAGAAGATAATACAAGAATTTATAATTGAAGTTGGTCAAGAATCCACTCAAATAATGAAAAGAAAGAGGAATTTAATTTAGTGATGAACCTGTTATCCTTGGGCACATTTATCAAAACTCTTACATGTTTGTGAATTCTAGGACTTCTATATTTGGGTTTAATCTACCTTAATAATATTGGTGAAATGGCATTAAACGTTTTTGTTTGATTAGCCATAGCTCTATGTTTGAAAGCATGAGAGAAAGCATATTTGTTTGCTTTAAAAAAGCTCTCTTGAGAAGCTGCCTGGGATAATAGATACTGGGCCTGAGAGTTATAAAGACCTGTGTTCAAGTTCTGCCTCTAGACACATAATGGTTCTGCGCTACTGAAGTCATGGTGCTACTTGGCAACTCTCTAAGGCTATAATTTGTTGAGCAAATGCTGATCCTGCATTGGGAGAGAAAGTTCTGTCTCCAATTAGGACAATTAGGATTAAAGAAGAATAAATAGTCCAGAGTCAGAGGAAAGAAAAATTTAATTGGAAAAGAACTCTTGACTTCCACCTTTTGAGTCTTTTGTATTCACCCCTGGTGTCATCTCTTTGAATTGAGTCAACAGACATTGACTCAGCAATTATTATGTGTTAGGTAGTGTGCTAAATGCTAGGAATAAGCATACAAGCAAAAAGAAAGTTCCTGCCCTCTATGAGCTTACATTCTAATGATGGAAAATAACATGTGAAAAGGAAACTGAAATAGGGAGTTGGTGGAGAGGTGGTACCCACATAGAAGTTTGGTGGACAAAGAAATCCAAGGAGACAGAAACAGAGCCAGGAGAGGAATGCAGGAGGGACCATGACTAGCTTAGACTCTTTCTTAAGATGGAGGTTCCAAGGGGAAGCAGCTAATCAGAGGAAGAAGCTTCAGGTGAGGAGGGATCTTTCCAGGGCGAGAAAGGCTAAGTTCTTCAAGAGGTGAGAAAGTGGTTGGGAAATGGTGGTGGAATTAAAAGGCATTTTTAACCAATGCAGTAAACCACTAGGAAATAGGCAAGTAACTGCAAAAGCTATAGGGACAATTTTTTGCTGTTGGGCTCTTATTTTCTTACATAATTTTGAAGCCTTCCTGGTCATCCTGATTATATTAGATTATGCTCTGAGTATGGCATGGGTTCCTCCATGCATTATCACACATTTCCATTTTCAGATTCAAGAAAGTCACTGTTACGGTGATTTGTAGCCCAAAGAACCCTCCTGCACATGGCCTGAGGACTGGGCCCCCCGTTGGCCAGTTTACCTCTATCCAAACATCTGCAGAATTGTTCTTTTGTGTCATGGGAAATACCACATTGAAGGGGCCAAAGAAGTTGAATTTGCCCTAGAAAGTAAAAAGTTGTATGTCTTAAATGCTTCCCACAGATGTGCCTTTGTTTCATAGTATCCAGGAATGGGTTTACCAGTAGAGGGACACGTATAGAGACTTCTCGAAAAAGAGAGGGATTAAACTATATCTTGGATCAACAGAAGTTTAGGTGCATTTTTTTAAGCCTTTAAAAGTAGAATTTTAAGACCTAAATTTAGCATGGTCACGCTGTATGGAAAGAAGCTATAAGGCATCCTGAAGACATTTGTGTCTGTGAAATTGCCCTTTAACAAAGGCTATATGGGATTTTAATCCTATTTATAACACTTCAGTACAGACTCAAGAGTATTTATGGTAAATCTATATACATACTGCTCATGCTGCCCCTAGAATCCAAAGCTCATGGAATGTCAAGGGATCTTTATGGTTTCAAGTTTCTGATTTCTAAAGAACATTTCCCTTTCTGAGTACTTGAGTAAGGAGTTGTACATTATCAGATCCTAAATCAGATGGTTCCCAGGTGTCAGGGAAAAGCAGTAGGAACCTAAGACAAGATATATGGAAATGAACCAACTGAGGATCTAAGAGGTGCCAGCTTCCTCATTCTTTAGGTTCATATTTCTTAGCTACAGTTAATTTAAAGAAAACAATGCTTTTAAGAAATATAACTTTTGCAAAGGGATGTTTACCAAGAAGATATATCAAGAACAGAAATAAAAAGACATTCCTCTCCCTCCTCCTCCTCCCATCTTCCTAAACTGGAGCCCACTTTCCCCTCTACCACTTCGGCCCCTGAGGAGAGAGTACCCTGAAACATGCTTGTACAAACATTCCTACCACCAAGTTCATTTCATTTTGAAAAGTGGCATCAATGATCTTGGAAAGATTTCTAGGTCAGCCAGCAGTCATTTTTAACTTCCATCAGGAAACAAACCCTATCTCAGTCCTTTGTAATAAGCTTTCACTGCAAAGGATTTCGACTGTAAACAAGGTAGCCTGAAACATTTCCACATTCATTATAATTGCAGTCCCTTCTGCTTAACACAGCTTTAATTCAAGGGCCCTGATAAAGCATCTCTTGCAGAGACAGGTCTTTTGGCTTGACACATTTGATTAGAAATTAGCCAGTTTAAGGCCAAAATATTTGTTAATGCAACACTATCCAGTTCAAGACATTTTAGTTATTTTTCCATAGAAATTTAGAAACTTTGAAAATCAATTTTTACTGTGCTCAGATAATTCTTACATCATAAATCACTGAAGAGCAAAGTTTATGAATCTCCATGGGCAATGTAATTAAGTATATTGGGTTCTCCAAGAGGAATAAAATGCCTAAGGCATTCTTTCTCTGTCCCTCATTAAAGATAATGGTACTTAGTGACCTACTTCCTTATCTACCACCTTCATTTAAAAAAAAAAATGACTTTCTCTTGCAGTTCCTCGCCAGCCAGGAGTGAACAATGACCTGTTTGAAATATTCGAAATTGAAAGAGGGATCAGCGCAGAAGATGAAGCCAGAGATGATCCAGGTAGATTCCAGCAACCCTATTTACATGTTAATGAACTTTTATTCCTTTTCTGCCCCTTCCAAGGATGGTTATTTCCAATCTTAACTTGTTGACTCCCGGGAATACTATGTATTCTGACTTTTTCACACTATCTTTGTTTCCTCTGAAGCTAAGGCACTTGAGCCAAAACGATTGATTCATCCTTTTCTCTTTGATTTTTAACAGAATCAAACAATATCCAAATTGTGTTGTCAGAACTTGGCACCACTTTCTAAAGTCTCTTCTTACAAATGGCCCCAGCTGGAAGTTATGTTGGGAGAAGTTTCATGCAGTTTCCAATTTGGTCTCAGAGAGATGGTTGAGTCAAAAAGTTAGGATGATGAGAAGCAGAAAGGGGGAAGGGGAAGATGGAAGGGAGTTTGAATTTTGGGGAAAATGTGATCATCTTAAAGTTTTTTCCAAGTGTCTCTTCTTGTGATCCACTGAGTTGTTTTATATGTCTCCTTTAGGTGTTCTGATACACAGCTGTAACTTTGACCATGGTCTTTGTGGATGGATCAGAGAAAAAGATGATGATTTACACTGGGAACTATCCAGAGATCCAGCAGGTAAAAGTGTTTGGTAGCATCTTCTTAAACTTAAGACCCCATCAGCCTATTAGGAGGCTGGAGACATATGAAGCAATTGAAATGATAGAAGATTGTACAATCATAAATTTAGAGCAATGAGGAATCTTTGAGCTTATGTAGTCCAACCCTTTCATTTTACAGATGAAGAAAACAAGATCCCTAGAGGTTAAGTGACTTGCTTTGAGACCACACAAGCAGTATGTGACAGAGGCATGGTGGGAGCCCAGTGCCTCTGCTCTTTCTACTACACCCAGCACCTGACTCATATGACACTTCTCAAAGCCTTTTACTTTACATTATCTCAGCTGATCCTTACAGTAAGCAACTTTGCATGATAAGTTGGGCAGGTGATATTGGCTCTTTGATACATATGAAGAAACTATAGCTTAGAGAGATTAATTTGTCCAAAGTCACACCGTTAGTCAGGAAGCAAGGCCAGCTGGGGCACATCTGGCTGAATGAGGAGACGAGGGTTTGAAAACAGAAAATCATCCAAAGTGTCTCGTCAAATTCTGGAGATTTCTAATCTAAATACTCTGAGATATTCAATCTTATAAGCACCCACCATGCTGTACCTCAGGACTAGGCCAGAGCTTTTCACCAGGTGAGTTGTTATGAAAATCTTTTAAGTTTACCATACTTTTTTTCCTTATCTAAAATCTAAAATGCCAATATTTGGTAGCATTTTCTGTAGCCCTTCCCTTTTGGGAAGGAGAAACACATATGATTTGGTTTACCCCCTCAATGTTTAAGTTACCCAGATAACTGCAAACAAATTAAAGTGGGATTTTTTTTGTTTGTGAAATCATGATTCAAGACCAAGCGGCAACAACTAATGACATATTAGAAGAGAGGGAAAAATAAGACCTTTAAATAAATAATGTATTGTGTAATCTGTTTACAGAACCTCCTGGGTTTCAAAATAACATATATAGCATAGACCAAGTGAGAGCCCAGAGGTGCTCTCATGTATGTCTACACGTGCACACATGGGATGGAAGGAGAGAACCCTATACTGCCTGTAAATCTAGCTGAAACTAAACAGAAAAATTCTCGTCAGGCAGACAAAGCATTTATTAAAAGCTTACTGTGTTTCAGGCAGTGTACTAATAAGTGCTTGGAATGCAGAAGAAGGATAAAAATCCACACATGCATATATATACACACAAAGATATCTGAATATATGTCACCCCTCTCTCATACACACATACCCTTCTAAAAAGTACTGTATTCTAGAAACTGAAACTAGCTTTTGTTTGATAACATGCTTATAGAACACTTCGAGGTTAAAAACTGCTTATGTTAAGCTACACAAAATATAGGGTTTAAGTTTAATAATCCTTGCTTTTAAATTTTGAGTAAGCATTTTTTTTCTTTCCTTCCACTCCCCCACCCCTAATTGAACAAATAAAATGAAAAAAAACACCTCATAACAAATCCACATAGTAGAGCCGAACAAATCACATTGACCACGACTGAAAACCAATATCCCTTTCTACATTGTCAGTTCACCGTGTCTGTGGCAGGAGGCAGGTAATTTGCTTCATCTTCAGGCTTCTGGAATCCTGGTTTGTCTTGGTTTGCTGTCTTTGCCTGTTCTGAACCCTAGGGTCCCAAGAATGGCTTCATCATTTCACAGGATTCTTCTGAATTGTTAATTTAGGCATATCTATGTCTAAAAAAGTCTTCACAGCCTTCTATTGGCTCCGGACTGCTCCATAGGCTAGTTGGGACCCTCATTACCATGGCTACCAAGAGGGATGTGCTTGTGTTAGCTTTGCAGATTGCAGATGTATCAGGTATCTTCAATTCATTAATAACACAAATTGATTGTTACTTAAAGCTGCTTTTCTGGCAGTGGTCAGTGTAATAGATAGTTCTAGCTGGAAAATGATGGTGATGATAACATTAATAAATAACTCTTTGGGCCTGTTGTAAGATGTGTAAAACCATTAACCAACAAAATAAATTAGGAAGTGTAGTTCTTTTTTAAAAGAACTTTAATTGTACAAAATTAAAAGCTTTGCTTTACAAAAAGATTTGTTTTAGTTTTCCTCTGGAGAATTAGTTCCAATCAGTGTGTGTAAACTATGGCTTACTTGTACAAATTCAATAGATTCACAACTTTTCAGAAGACCATTTTGTATATGCTGTTGCTTCTCAATTTTTTTCATTTTTTATTATAATTGAAAATTTCTAAATGTCAAGGACTTGAAAACAGAAGACTGGATTTCCCATGCCCACTGATCCTACCTGGTAGAAAAGTGGAGTATGTTGATGAGAGGTTGGACATGGTAGGATAAACCTCTAAATATAGTTATTGTAATTAGGAAAGGGAAGAGAGACAGTATGGTGCAGTTAGACAGAGAGAATACCTTAAGGTCAGTGGATCATGGGCCTTTGGCTGTTTAGAGAAGCCTATGGAATGATTCCAAATGCATAAAATATAATACATAAAATTATAAAGGAAATTAATGACAATGAGCTACAATTATAGACATAATAAAAATAATAACTAACTAGCATTTATGTAATGTTCCTAGGTTTGCGAAGTGCTTTACAAATATGATCTCATTTATTCCTCACAATGACCCTGGGAGTTCGCCAAGTTAAAACTGAGACTCTCAGGAGCTAGGTGTGAGCCCAGGTTATGAGTTCCAGTTCTCTCCAACCACTCCATCTGCCTTTCATCTGGGTGGAAGATCACTTCCAGTCACAAGCTTATCGAAAACCATTGTTAGACTTTGACTAAATTGAATTGTTAATTGAATTTTGGAAAAGTATAAGTACTTCAGACGTCCTAGTACTGTTTCCCAGTCACTTGATTTGAAGGAACTGATTGGGTTCCTAACATCCACACATCTTTCTTATTAGAGGATATCATCCTGCAGACAATTGGGCTGTGAAGAGGCAAATTCATAATAAATGACATGCATCCTAGCCTTACCTTCATTGATTTTGAAGTTGAGGGATATAGCATAACCATTTCAGACCACAGAGTTGACTCAGGTGGCCATTATGGAATTCCCTTTGTATAATAGGTATAAATCAGAAATTTATAAAACAAAACATAGATTTTTGGGTGCTTTTTTTGGTGGAGGGTATGTGGGACCTGTAATTTCATATGGTATAGGATATTCCTGATAAGGAAACTCCCTCTACCAATGTGGGTCTTCTGCACCTTGTTCTAGAGCAGTGGTTCTTCCCGTGAGGTCAGTGGACTCTCCAAGGGATCAGTGGGTAGATTTCAAAGCATCTGTGAACTTTGAAGGGAAAAAAATTACACCCTGATTTCAATATAAGGGACTTCCTTTATCATCTTGTATTTTATCTTATGCATTCTTAAAACATTCTGAAAAGGGGTCCATCCATGGGCATCATCAGAATACCATAAGCACTTTGATCCTCCAAAAAGTGATGAACTTTTTTTAGAGAGTTCCTAGGGCACTGAAAAATTAAATGATTGTCCCTGATCCTACAGTATGTATGTATTAGAAGCAGGACTAGAAACCAGGGCTTGCCTACTCATAGGACAGTTCTCAATCTACAAAGTAATCTGACTTTTTTTGTCAAAGAGTTCATCCAAATTTCTGTCATTTATCCTCTGTAAAGAGATTAACTCAAACCTCTCTGAGTTTTTCCTCATATTATGCAGCATCTCCTTGTTTACAAAAATGTCATTAATATCTTTGAAAAATATTTTCCAAAACATTTTTTTAAGCCAGTAGGTCCTAACAGAGACAAGAGTTCTCATTTATTTTCTTAACCTGCTTTGCTGGGTAGGGAAAGAAGGGATCAGGTTTTTCCCTTAGGCTATCATTCCTGCTTTTTGAAGGGAAAAAAAACCCTCCTGTTTCATTCAAAGTGAAAGAATTTTTTCCATGACATGGTTCACATACTTTAAAGACAAAGTGAGATAAATAGTAGCCTCATTCATCGTAGTGAGACTCTGAAGTTCTGGCAGCTTTTAGGAAAAGATCATTTAAAATTGCTATTAGTTTGACTTTCTCTGTAAGACCTTCTCACTTGTGTTCACCACAGAGCAGATTGGTAGTATTAGTATCCATTTCCAGGGAGGATTAAAATAATCCTAGCTATTGTCTTTTTTTTAAATTGAGCATTATCTACCCACAATAATCTCACACTCCAGACAGCCTGAATATCTGTGACTATTCAAAAATTGACACATGGAAGAACTTTTCTATTTTCTTGTAAACGCTTAAGATTATGGGATTTTTACTGGAATGTCATTTTAATTGTAATTTATTATTTTTATTAAAAATTATCTCATAATTGTTATTCTGCTATGATTTCTTTTTGCCATGACAATTGTAGGAGAGGTCAGGGCAGGCAGGAGTTCCCTTTTTCAGTGGATCCATCGTTTCATAGACCTTGGTATTTGTCCATTGGTACAGGTCACAAGTCAACCGGGCAATTTTTTTTCCCATGTCTTCATAGAATATCTACCAAATAGACCAAAGGTTTTCTTCCCCTGGTTCTCTGGATATTTAGTGAATTCTAAGGTAGCACTTACCATGGCACCAGTCTAACCTTCCTCACCTGGTCCTACATGTCCATGCCCTTGGTATATGAAGAGGATACTCTGAATCTTCTTTCTAGTTTTTGATACAGCTAAGTGGCTCAATGACTAAAGGGCTGAGCCTGGAGTCAGGAGGTTTTTGTTGTTCAATTGTTTCAGTCATGTCCAACTCTTCATGACCCCATTTGGAGTTTTCTTGGCAAAGATACTAGAGTGGTTTGCCACTTCCTTCTCACTTTACAGATGAGGGAACTGAGGCAAACAGAAGTGACTTTCCCAGGGTCACACAACTAGTAAGTGTCTGAAGCCATATTTGAACTCACAAAGGTCAATCTTTCTGATTCTAAGTTCATTGCTTTATCCACTGTGCCACCTCACTGGCTCAGGATCAGTAAGACTCAAGTTCAGATCCCACCTCAGGTACTTACTAGCTGTGTGACTCTGGGAAAGTGACTAGCTTCTGTTTGTCTCAATTTCCTCATCTATAATAATAGCACCTTGTGAAGATTAAATGAAGCGATACTTGTCAATTGCCCTGCAAACCTTAAGTGCTAGATAAATGCTAACCATCATCATTCCTATTACCAATAATAAGAATATCGATACTTCTATGCTTCCATTGATGTGAGTTTTCCTTCTACCGTTGTACTTTGTGACATACCCATGCCTTCTGATTCACTTCTTAACCATGGATCAAGTGGGCAGAGTAGTTAGAATTAGAATTCATGAAAAAAAAGTAGAAATGGGCTGAAATCACTTAGATGTCATGACAGCTGGGGTCAAAGGACCATCAACTTTAACTCTTTCTTATGGGATTGTTAGAAGGGTACTGGGCTTAGCATCAAGGCAAGCATCTCCCTGGAGAGAATGGAATGACCATTGGTTATAGGGTTAGAGAGCTTGGGTTAAAATGCCACCTTGGATTTTTACAAGCTCCAAGACCTCAAGCTGGTAATTTAAACTCCTTGTTGCTTAGACTGCTCCTCTGCAAAATGAGGGGGTTGGACTGGGTTCTAGGTCCCTTCAAGTTCTAGATCTGTGATTCTAATTGAGCATCAACTCAGCAATCACTAAATGCATTTTATGTGCATTTGGATCCTTTTCTCTAAGATCAACTATAGCGCATAAATGAGGAAGAGTGAAAGAGGAAGGGTTTCAATATATTGGAAATGATGTATGCTGGGGATTATTGGGCATATAATTTATAATTATAGTTTAGTTTGGAGCGGTGAGATATATGAAGAGAGAAATAAAATTTAGAATAGGATGAGGGCTTAAGTGGAATTTAAATATCAGTAAATTAGATGAAGGAAAAGTTGTTCAACAGTTTTTTCAGCGTGCAGTGCTGTGAATAATGGAAAGTATAGGGACTGTTAATGAGTCACTTGACCTGGAAGAAATATATACATTTACTGAGGTGAAGAATTGGTGACGAGATGAAGGCTTTCTCAACTCAAGATTTTTAATGAAAACTATTGGCATTTGTCTGGCACTTATCACTTTCTTTTCCCAATGTCAGGACCAGTATTTTTCACACTAATATTCTTCTAGTGATGTCTAGATGCATCAGCATTTGTGGGACCTGAGTTCAAATCCCAACTCTGCTACTTACCTATCTGTGTGCCTTTGGATATTTGACGGCCTCATTTTCCTCATCTGTAAAATGAGATGGTTGGACTTTGTGGCTTTTAAGATTTCATCCATCGTGCTCTGATCCTAGAACACCCTATCTTCAGAAGAGTCAAAATTGCAAGTAACTCAAAGACCAATGCAGAGATGCTTGACAGGTATTAGCAGGTTGCAGTATACTAATGATGTTGAAAGGAAATGGTATAAAGGATATCACTTGAGACATGGTCACCTTTAGCTACCTAGAGACAGATAAATGTGCATTATGTAGAGCACTAGCACTAGAGCTGAACAAAAATCCAACTTCAGACGTGAACTAGTTGTGTGACTCTGGGCAAGTCATTTAACCTCTATTAATCTCAACTGTAAAGTGGGAAGAATACCTCCTGTAGTTATTGTAAGGATATTTTAAATATTTTAAAGCCTTAGTACAATGCCTAGCATATAGTAGGCACTTCATACCGGTGTCTGTCTTTATCCCCTCTCCCTGATATATAAACTAAGAAGCTAGAGATGATGCCTCTAAGATCTTGTTATGATCTTATAACACCATGTTTTCAGAAAAATAAATCTGGAAGGTGACCAATGCAGAGATATTTGGTGGGTGTTGATCGGGTTGCATCCTGTTAATGACGATGACAAAAAGTGGGCTAAAGTACATCAGCTAATACATGTATGACTGGAAAGGAAGGTGGGTCAGTCATTGAGGGATGACTGACTGATGGTCAACAACCATTACAAAAATTATATTATGTTGTTAATAATTATAATTAATAACTAATTGTAAATTTACAACCAACATAACATGACACAATTTCTAATGAATATGATATTAATTTATAATACATTATACATTTATAATTAATGTTATATTATTAATAATATATTAAAATAGAAGCCATGAGCATATCGGTTGGGAATGATCTGTAGAAGCAATTCAGAATTCATGTCAGTGGACTATAAGTGCCCACTACATGCAAAGCATTGTTGGGGGAGATACAAAGCTAAGATAAGACTTGATCCTCACCTTCACAGAGCTTACAGATGAGGGCACTGAGAAGGGCAAACAAAGTGTTATGCAAGGTTTAAGGTGGTAAGATCCTTACTGCTCAGGGAGTACCAAAAAGTCACGTCAACAAGAATTTATAACAAGCACCTACTTCGTGTTAGACACTTTGTTAAGCATAGGAATCATAAAGGACATAACATCTTATCTGGGCTTTTAAAGATGGATTCAGCAGACAAAGGGGAATTACTATCAATGTTGTCAGTTACCAAGTGATTAATACTTAATGAAATGTTTTTCTGATCAGTTTCTTCCCCTTAAGCTCTCAAACTATTGATAGTAAGATTAGACTAGTGATAGTCTTGAAATCAAGGAGAATATTGGGATAGGAGGATAGGACATATGGGATCCTCAGTGTAAGTGGACAGGCATGTCTGAGTGTGTTTCTGATTCTATTCTTAAGCAATATATAAATGATTTTAAAATTATTAGACATCATGGCATGATGGATAGCTAGCCTGCATCCATTTCAAGACTACCTAAAGTCAAGCCCTGCCTCAGCATATGTGTGACCCAGGTAAGTCACTTTTCGGTATCCTAGAAAGCTCTGTAAAATGAAATGGCCAAGAAGAGGTTGACATGAATTAACAGAGGGAGTTATATCATCAGGGGAAAATTAAAGCACAGAATTTAAAATTTAACTTTAACATCATTTAACCTTAAGGCTTTGTTTAATCTCCTCAAGTCTAGGATAGTTCACATAACTTTAGCAACCAGCAGATTTCTGATTAAAGAACAGAGCAACCCATGTATGAAAGAAAAGATTTCCAACATATATAAAAATATGGACATTGTTGATCTTCTCATTCTAGGTGGACAGTATTTGATCGTCTCAGAACCCAAAGGTCCCAATGGAAAAGTAGCCCGATTAGTGCTGCCTCTTGGCCACCTCATGAACTTGGGTGATTTGTGTTTGTCGTTCAAGCATAAAGTGTCTGGGTTTCACTCTGGTGCACTCCACGTGTTTATGAGAAAGCATGGTACCCACGGAGCAGCCCTGTGGGGAAGAAATGGTGGCCATGGCTGGAGGCAAACACAGATTACCCTGCGGGATTCCGCTATCAAGAGTGTAAGTAAAACTGCAGGGTGATCAATGTCTGTGAGGTTCTCTTTAACAACAGAGAAGCTTGGAGTGAGTGACAAGCGTTGTGAATTATTCTTCATTAAAGAGCTAGAGTGGAGAAAGTCTTGGTCTCTTCACCAATTAAGGCTCAGTAAAGGTTCAGGTTTCTTCTCCTTCAATTAGCTTCACTAATTGTTGCTACTCACTCTATTATTCACTGCAGATTTACCCTGGGAAAAGAGACAGAACCAAAGATTTATCATGGTCTTGTCAGAAAATACTTTGAAAAACGGTGGTGGGAGGGAGAAGAGGGTAGAGACTGATATAATCATATGTATGTATGTGTGTATATGTGTGTGTTTATTTTAATCAGAGAAGACTCTGCTTTCCTCCTCCCATTTCCTCTTATTCAAACTTTTGAAAATCACAAACCATCAATAGATATTCCTTGAAAGGCTGAAATACTTTTTTAAAAATCTGAAATCACAGAGCACGTCATAAAGCAGCAGTTCTCAACCTGTGGGTTATGTTCAATTTAAATACATCCTGCATATCAGATATTTACATTATGATTCATAACAGTAGCAAAATTACAGTCATGAAATAGCAACAAGAATAATTTTATGGCTGGGGGTCACCACAACATGAGGAACTGTATTACAGGGTCGTGGCATTAGGAAGGTTGAGAACTACCATAAAGCATCATCTCTCAAACAACATTAGGAGTTTTCAGCTCGATACAAAACACAGACAAAGAAGTAAATAGAGGAGAAGCCTGGGCAGGGACATGGACAACTTTGTTTAAGTAACCGTTGTTTTTCAAAGTTCTTGAGTCCTGACTGGAATATTTAATTTCTCCTTTATGCCTTAACTCCAAAAACAAAACAAAAAAGATTTGGGCAAAGGTGATGTAACATTAGTCTCTATAATAAACTGTGATTAACGATGTTGCTAATAAGCCAAGCCAGAACAACCAATCAATCAATCAACTTTAACTTAATTAAGTGCCTACTATGGGTCAGGCACTGTGCTAAGCTCTAGGAATTTTTTTAAAGTCTAAAACAGCTCTCACGCTCAAGGAGCAACAGTCTAATGAGGTTTTAATCTTAATTCTTTTAAATCACAAAACTCCTTATAGTATTTTGTGTCTGAATAATTTTCTGGAAAACAACGTTAAGATGTACTGATGTAGGTCAGGTTGGTGGCTCTATGATTCTATGCATCTTCCTTTGTCTCCTTTGTATTTTGTCTGGACCCAAAGAAATATAAGAAACATAAATCTAATGTTTATTCTATTTTTTTTCTATTTTTATTCTTTTTTATTCTATTTTTACTGGCACTACCAGCACCATTGTCTTCCAGTTAAAATAAGAGAATGCTTGAATGTTTTTGCAAATTATACAATGACAGCATCTCCTTAGGGTTAGATTACGATGTTTGCACCCACAAGACTCTTTGGCAACATGGATGGAAGCACCTAATTATGATCATGAATAAAGAAAAGGCAGTCCATATAGAGTCAATAGAAATGAAGACTTTAAAGTCAAAGGACCTGGGTTCAAGTCCTACCTCTGACATATTCTGGCTATGACCCCAGGAAAGTTGTTTGACCCTTCAGAGACACAGCCCCTACCTCTCACCCCGGCAGCTCTCTTGAGACTGTAAATTATAACTGGGTTATCAGGTTATTGAGAGTGGTTCTCAACCTTCCTACATGACATTCAGTGCTTAATATGTACTGAGCTCTATTATTCCAAGCCCTGGGAGAGATGCACAGATTTAGACAGAGCCTAGTCCCTGCCCTTTGTCACCTAGTTAAGAATGAGACAAATAGAGCTAGCATTCCTATATGACAATATGCGTGCATTGATTGCCTGCCCACACATGATGCTTTCCCCTTTCAGATCAACTTTATTCTATGACTCTGCTCTGTACCTGGCTATCTGCAGGTTGTTCCCCCTGTTAGACTGCGTTGGAGGCAGGGACTGTGTTTTTCGCCTTTCTTTGTACCCCATGTACTTAGCACGGTGCTTGGCTGACTGACTGTTTCCTCTGCCTCTTTGGCCTCTCCCTCTCACTGGAAGACTCTTTTTCTCTAGGCTCTCCTGTCTTGTTGCTCTCCAGGTTGCACTCCAGACTCTCTCTGCTGTGCCCCGAAGCTGGGTACCTTTCTCCCCTCCACCCCCATCTCAACCTTCAACTTCCTTGTATGTGTTGCCTGCCCCCATTAGAAGGGAAGCTCCTTGAGATGGGGCCTGTCTACTTGTTTTTGTATTTCCAACCCTCAGCATAGTTCCAGGCATACAGTAAGAACTTAATAAATGGGAGTGGCTAGGTGGCTCAGTGAATAGAGCACCAACCCTGGAGTCAAGAGGACCTGAGTTCAAATCTGACCTCAGACACTTAACACTAGATGTGTGACCTTGGGCAAGTCACTTAACCCCAATTGCCCTGCCTTCTCCTGTCCAAAATGCAAAAAAAAAAAAAGACCTTAATAAATGACTGTTGATTGTTAACTGACTGACTGTCAGCAAGAGGATCATGTGAAGCCACCCAGTGATTTAATAGCCACATGTAAGAAGTACTTAGTAAAGGCTTAGTGACTGAGCTGAGAGAGGTATGAAGTAAATTACTGTGAGCTTGGCGGCTGGTTGGCATTTTGACATGTGGTTCACCAGAGAAGACACATCTGGAAACATATACAGAGAGAGAGAAAGAGAGAGACAGAGAGACAGAGAGACAGAGACAGACAGATAGAGACAGAGAGACAGAGACAGAGACAGAAACACGGAGAGTTGTACAACAGGGACACACTGTTATTTAATTTTTCACTCTATACTTTATCACACTTTTTAACTTCTGGACTTTCCCAATATTTTTCACCTCAGTTAGCATTCCCGAGTGGGAGTGGCTTAGATAAAGACCTTAGAGTTAAGGGCTTAAATATGGTTTTTGGTAGAGCAACGTTGTGATACAATCCCATTAACATCTTATGGATATTTCACGTTCTTGTTGGTAACAATTCTCTAGCAATTCATGTTCGGTAAAAACAGGTCAGAAACAAGTTAATATTTAATTTTTTTTGTTAAAATTTCCAGCCAAAATAATCATTAAGTAAGTGGAATCGTAAGTCATCAGAAGTCTTGACTAGTGCATGGTTCTTCTCCGTAGGTCATCTTCAAAGGTGAAAAAAGGCAAGGCCACACCGGGGAGATTGGATTGGATGATGTGAGTTTGAAAAGAGGCCAGTGCTCTGAAGAACCCTAGCTCCACCAACATTGGCAATGAGCGTCTGCTTGGCTCCCTCTTCTCCCTCCTGTCTCCCTTTCCATCAGGCTGAGAAGAGCTGGGTCAGGAGCAAGTGGTGACCCCACTTCTTCTTGTCCCGCTTTGTGCAATTCCCAATGAAGAGTAAAACTCTTCATTCCATCAAGAACCCCCAATGATCACCATCAGGCAAGATCCCCACTCCCTTCATCCATTGTCTCTTCTGGTGCTGCAGTGTACATGGGACAAATCACATCCTTCATCATGGATCTGAGATGCCTCTGGAGTAAAGGAAGAGGAATACATTCTGGTGGGAGGTTTTCTAAACAAACAAACAAAAAGACCCCATTCAAAATGGCATCTTGTTAACTGTCCATTGTTGTACCAAATGTAATTTGCGATACACATGTGATACAGTCTACCTGTGAAAATGGTCTGTCCTAATTTAAGTTAGCTCTAGCCTGGACCCAAATGCTGGCTATCTACTTACTGCCATTTTTTTTTAAAGAAAGAAGGATGTGTACTGTGTCAGATTACATTTATTCTTATGTTGTATCCATTTTTTCAAAAAAAGACAATTATATAGAGTAGCATTGCATCCCTTTAATATTGGTAGAGTTGTGTTTTCTGTAAATGTGCTATTGATATTATATATTTATGTGTTCCTAATATTTACAGACTCTAGCTGTAAGGTAAAAAAGCAGCTTGTGATCTCTTGAGCTTAAAAAGATGCATCATGTGAAATCTCATCTTTTTCTGTGACCCTGTGTTGTAGGCCAGATATAAATTGTAAATATCATCTCACTTTGAAAGGATAAGGCATCGGTGTGAGCTAAATACATATTTTTATATCATAATTGTCTTAACTCTAATGAATCTAGACCAGAGGGGCATATTGCCCCCCCATAGGCAGCAGTTTACAAAGTCCTATCACCATTCTAATT
Source organism: Pseudochirops cupreus (assembly GCA_028627135.1). NCBI lineage: Eukaryota > Metazoa > Chordata > Mammalia > Diprotodontia > Pseudocheiridae > Pseudochirops > Pseudochirops cupreus. Next base: position 171,072,250 of record CM053583.1, on the reverse strand, counting down.
TATATTTACTCCTACCCTATTTCAACTTAAGAATAAAAATAAAAGTCTCTTAAGGCAACAATACTTCCTTAATAAATAATAATTTTTGCCACAGTTTTCTGTGACTTTCAGGCCATATTGCTCCCCAGTATAGCTTGAAGGATATTAAAATGTAATTGGAAAATGTTTCCCAAAATAAATAATTATGCAATAGAACACAGATAATGTTAATATGTGGTTTTCTAGGTCAGTTTACAGCCCACTGGAATCCTTATATACACAGGTGTAGTGGCCAATTTCTATTTGAGTTTGGCATTGCTTAGGTAGACAATTTTGATTAGAATAGCAAACCATTTCTTCGTAGTACACAATACCTGCCATCTTATAAATATGAGTAAATCTTTACTTTTCAATTCATAGGATCATAAGGAATCCAGGCTTCATCTAGTCCAACTCCCCTTTTTACATATGAAGAAACAAAGGCCCAGAGTGACTCACAGAGTCATAAATTACAGTTGAAAAGGACCTCAAAGGCCATTTATTCCACCCACCCCATTTTATTGGTGAGGAAACTAAGGCACAGGGAAGTTCAATGAATTGCCCATGATTCTATAAGTCTGCCACAAGTAAATGGCAGAGGCAAGATTTGAACCCAGGTCCTTGGATTCTAGAACCAATGCTTTTACTGCTGTGACACACTGGCCTCCTGAACATGTTGACATCCTTCCCTGCTTGGAGCCATAGCTTCAAAGTCAAACATGGTGACGAACAGCTGTTTGCCATAGGCCTGTGTTTCTCTCTTGAGAAATCTCTAAAACTTATCAGGAAGGCAGGAAAGAAGTCTGCTGGAGCAGTATTTAAAGCATTAATCATATTTTAATTTTTTTAAAAAAATGTTGCCTTGTAATTTATATACCAGAGAATCTTATTAGAATATGAAGAAAATTGGAGGGTATATGAGATGTGGATTGGGATTAATGTGTACATTACTGCTCGTAGGTAGCCACTTATAAGGTCTATCACCATTTTAGACTAAAGCAGCAGTTCTCAACCTGTGGGTTGCGACCCCTTTGGGGGTCGAACGACCCTTTCACAGGGGTCGCCCAAGACCATTGGAAAACACATATTTCCGATGGTCTTAGGAACCGAGACACTGCTCCTCTGTCTCCATGTGGGTCCGCCCACATGCAGATATGCCCACATAAGAGTATTAAAGGAAGGTTGAGAACCACTGGAAATGAATGCCAATTTATATTTACTCCCAAATTATTTCAGCTTAAATATAAAAAACAAATGCCTCCTAAAGGCAATAATACTTCCTTGATTTTTATTATTTATTTGCACTGAAATAATGAAAATAGTTTCTGCAGTTTTCCAGGAATCACAAACACTGTTAGAGGGTTGGGAGAGAAAGGTCTATGATGAGATATTTAAAGAACTGGCATTAGTTAACATGGAGAAAAGTACTGGGGGCAAATCAATGTTGATTTTCAAGTCTACAAAGCCGGGTTACACAGAGAATGATGACCTTCTATTGTTTACATACAATGAAGATAACAAGAGGAAACAAGTTTAGATTGTAGTATAAAGGGGAATTTCCCAACTGGAAGAATTGTTAGAATTGTTTACTGAAGGAAGGGGGACTGGGAGACTTTCTCCAGAAGGCTCAGAAAACATGATAGCTCTTTTTGTCTAGTTGGGATGTATAATCCTACATCAAAATAGATTTAAGAAAACCAAACCTAAATAAACTTCCCAAGCACCTTCCAATACGAAGATGGCTTTGTTGAGGTCAAACAATGTGACTTTGACTAGGAAGCTGTGTCACAGCTTCTTTGCTCTTGTCCTAATTTGATATTTCCATATATCCCATTGATCTATGTAGATATTCTCTTCTCCACGGCAGATGGCAGCCCATCTCATCCTCAGCTCCTACTAACTACAGGTCAAATAACGATTGATTATAAGGAAATCACAAATGTTAAATCTGGAAAGGACCTTAGAGGCCACCAAGTCTAACCCCCTCATTTTGCCAATGAGGAAACAGGCCAAGAGAGTTTAAGGCACTTGCCCTTGGTCACACATATAGTTAAGTGACATGTAAGTTAAGGCAGGATTTGAACGCAGGTCCTTTGTTTCCAAAGCCAGTGCTCTTTCCACTGTACCAGGCTAGCCAAATGCCAAGATTCCAGCAGATGCATTTTATTTCATGGTATCCCTAATGCTCTTAGATATCTTTCCTTACACAAAATAAACACTATATAGGCTTATTATGTGTTTGATGGTCTAGTATAAGAGAGTTTTGCTTTTTCTTTAAAAAAAAAAATACTCTGGCCAGGTTTAGATTGAGTAGAGAGTAGAGAGAATGTCAGGAAAATTCTGTTCAACACAGAAGTGGCAGGAAACTCCCAGGAGAGGGAGGTCAGGTTCTTGTGCAAAAGGTTGACCACCAAGCATTTCATTGTTTGGGGACTTTTGTCCCCTGGGTGGCCCAGTCTGGTTTCTTACTTTTTCAAGCAGCAACATTTCTGTGAACACTAAATGTCTCATCATTTACTGGGAAAGAAGGGAAGATGTGAGGTGAGAAATTTAACGTACTGAGGTCCATATAAACCAAGGGACAGGAAACATTCGTTACCTTGGAATTCTACACAGAAAACGCTTTAGATCATTTGCCTCTCTTCTGGCCAAATAACTGCACAGGGAAAAATAGAAGGAGAAAACGGAAAAATCCACTTGTAGGTGCCAATATGATATTGCACTAAACGAATGGAAGAAGTTATCAAAAGTACTGTATAACATCTTACTGGTTTATTATTTAATGTTTTCTAAAATGAAAAAGTTAATGGTTTTCCATAACGGCTAAAAATAAAAACGTTTCTTCATAAATGCTAATTGATGTTTGATCATTTTGTGTGACGGTTTGTTTCGGGTTCATTATTATTTCCATAGGAACATACAAGAGAGCGCTGTAGAAGGCACAACTCCATTGTAAGGCTGGGGTAGGGTCTAGAGACATGATTTACATATGGGTTACATGAGAAAGTGATGGAATTGTTGATGGAACAAGCAGTAGCTTAGCAAGTTGTTCTAATTCAGGGCTTCACTATGTCCTGATTGATTTATCTAACACAAGAACTTAGCATCTGGGCTCCATTAGGATTTCTTGGATAATAATATCAGTAATTTCATGAGGGGAAGGAGGGAGTATAATTCTACCATCCCAAATATGACTGTTGTTTTTCATCCTTTGTTCTCAAAGAGGATCTAATACAGCGGTTCTCAACCTGTGGGTCGTGACCCCTTTGGGGGTTGAATGATCCTGTCACAGGGGTCACCTAAGACCAGCGGAAAACACATATTTCCGGTGGTCTTAGGAACTGAGACACCACTCCTCTATCCATCTCCAGGCGGGTCCGCCCACATGCAGATACACCCACATAGGAATATTAAAGGGTCCTGGCATTAGGAAGGTTGAGAACCACTGATCTAACAGATAAGTCCCAAGAAGTAGCCTGAGGCATGTAGAGGCAAATTAACATCAATGTTGTGTTTTAAAGTTTGCAAAGTACTTTCTATATACTATCTCATTTGACCCCCACAACAATCCTCTGAGATGGGTGCTGTAGTATAATGCCCATTTTACAGATAAGAAAAACTGAGGCCAAAAGAGCTTAAAATAGCTTGCCTGGGTAATATAGCTGGTTGTTGTCCTTCATTCTAGAAGGGGACCAAAATGACATCCCTATGCTAGAGTCAAGATTCAGTGTGTCCAACTGTGGCTGATCGGACCCATGTGAGCTTGGAATGCTCTGCCACAGGTCGGGCATAAATACTCCACGTGAACCTTAAGAGTGGATTCTCTAAATTTGCACATCTTGCGTTTCTTTGAGCTACTTGCTCATAAAGCACAGTCCCTTCTCTGATGAGGGCACGCCACGATGGGCAGTCCTGTTCCAGTGTCTCCCATGTCACACATTCAATCCCAAGGTTCTTCAGAGACGTTGAGAGTGTTCTTGTATTGCTTCTTCTGACCACCAGGTAAGTGCTTGCCTTGTGTGAGTTCTCCATAAAATAGGCAAAGTTATACCGAACAATGTGGCCAGCCCATAGCTAATGAGTGTCAGAGGAAGGATTTGGAATCAGATCTTTCTAACTCCAGGTCCAACATGCTTGTTCAACATTATGTAACATTGTTTTCATGGATGATAATACTAATACCTGTGACCATAACAGACAGAGAACTAGCCTTAAGTTGGGGAGACCTTGTTTCTAGCCTTACTTTGGGTAAATATTGGCTATATAACCCTAGGGATGTTATTTAATCTCTTAGTGCACCTAAGCAACCTCTAAATTTTTCAATTACAGACAAGTTGCTGACTGCATTGGCGAAGGAAACTTGCCACACTGAGTCCCCTACATTCATGAAATTCCAGTTCCAGACCAAAAACAAACAAATAAAAAGCAGACAAACTACTGCACATTCTTCATTTACCGTTAATTCTTTATAATTTTGACAGTGAGACAATAAGCAATGTTTATTGAGGCATTAGAGTTACAAAAAGAAAAGCAAAATAGTGCTTGCCCTCAAGGGGCTTACAATCTAGAGATAGGAAACAAAATGTGTGCAAAGACAAAAAAGCATACAAACATTGGTGGGGGACGAGTGGAGAAAACAGTAGCAGCTTAGAAGGATCAGGAAAGGATTTATATAGAAGGGGCCACAAGCTGAGCCTTGGAGAAAAGCTGGGGTTCTGAGAGAGAGATAAGGAGGGAGAGACTGCCAAGCATAGGGGATGGCCAATGCAAGGCAGAGTCGGGAGACAGAAAATAAGAAGGGCATTTTGACTGAATCAAAGTGTGCATGAGGGGAATAATGTGTTGCAGAACTAGAAGAAAGTTTGGGGTCAAGTTGTAAAGGATTTAAATAGAGGAATTTATATTTGATCCTACACATGGAGTTTATTAAATTTGGGAATGACATTATAAGACTTGTGCTTTAGGAAAATCTTTTTGGAAGCTTTGTGGAGTATGAATTGGAGCCAAGAGAGGCTGGAAATAGGGAGCCTAGTTATGACTCTGTCAATGGAGAGAAAGGGGGGCATATTTATGAGATGTAGAGTTAGAAACAATAAGATATGGCAAAGAATTGGACAGGTGGGATGAGTAAGGAAAGGAAGACACCAAAATTGAGAATCTGTGTGATTAAAAAGATGATGAAGTTCTTGACAGTTATCAGGAATTTTAGAAGAGGGATGGGTTGGAGAGAGAAATAACGAGCTGTTTTGGATAGGTTGAGTTTGAGATGCCTATAGATGTCCAATAGGCAATTGGTGATGGAGGACTGGAGCTCTAGAGAGAGAATTAGGGATATGTGTGTGTATGTATATATGTATGTATATGTACATATAAACATATATACACGTACATATATATGTTCTATATACACATATCTGTTACTGACAGAGAGATGATCATTAAATTCATGGGAGCTGATAATGAGAGAAAGAGAGAGAGAGAGAAAGAGAGAGAGACAGAGAGACAGAGAGAGAGAGACAGAGAGACAGAGAGAGAGAGACACAGAGAGACAGAGAGAAAGAGAGACAGAGAGAGAGACAGAGAGACAGAGAGACAGAGAGACAGAGAGAGAGAGAGAGAGAGAGAGAGAGAGAGAGAGAGAGAGAGAGAAGGGGGGGGTCATGAAAACTCGGAGAAAAGAGAATAGTCAAATGTTGCAAAGAGGTCAAGATGGTTGAAGATTGAGAAAAAGCCAGCAGTTTGACAAATAAAAGATCACTGGTAAATTTGAAGAGAGAAGTTTCAGTTGAATGATAAAGTTGGAATCCAAATTGCAAAGAGTTGCTTATTTTAAAAGATTCTTTCAAAAACAACTTATTTTATGGTGGGAAAATGGCCAAATGATGGCATGATTAATTAAGGTAAAAGGAGACAAGATGGAAGCATCTATAGAAACATACTAAAGAGCAGAGATTAAAGTTATTTTCTCTGCATTATCATTAACAATGGAAGATTCCATCATCTCTGATCTTGAAATTTCCCATCTGAAGTAATTCATCGAGGGATTTGCATTAAATAACATCTTTGAAAAACGTATGTGATATATTTAGATTTGTTCTCGCAGGGTAAAAATATTTCTTCCCCTAACAAAAGGCACAATTCAATGTCTTCATGATAAAATAGAGATTATACCACTTAAGATACCTGAATGCAAGTGCAGATAGCCTCCATTGTCTGTCTTAGCAAAAGGCAAATACATGGTCATACATTATGAATGACTCTCTAAGGGGGCTTTCCAGGTCTCTAGCATACAAAAATACAAGTAGCACTAGGTCCAATCTTGTCCTGCAAGCACTGCTGATGATATATATGCTGTGTAACCTTCTTACAGAGGAAAAGGCGATTTCCAACTTCATTTTCCCATGTTTTCCACATGGTTCTAATAAAAAAAGTTCAAAATACACAGGAATTATACCTTCACAGTGCCAGACTTATTCCTAAGGGACTAGGCAGATTACTCACTCAGTAGAAGCTGGTTCATTGTCTTATGACACAAGGTTTCCAAACTTATTTGATCTACTGCCCCCTTTAAAAAAATTACTCAGCACCCCCCTGGAAATCTATTTTCTTTAACCTTTTAATTTTTAAAAAATTTACATCATTTAAAAATATTTTTTAAAAAATGATGCATCTTAAATTTAACAATTTATTGTAAATTTGTTGAGTTTTTCCTGCATTAAAATTTTGATGATGCAATATTGCATCATGTAACTATATACTATACTATAAACAAGTCATTACCCACAAATATTCCTACTGACGCATGCTGAACTTCTCATGCCTGCTTGCCAACACTTGCTTGTTAAGACCTATCAGCAGACTTGACCACTTATAGGTTGTAACTTACATTTTTAATGTTTATTTGGAAAATGACATAATCACTACAACTTAAACTCTATTACACCACAGATGAAACATCTATGAATGGTTTTTAAAAAAATTTTCTTCTCTTTTCTTCTTTCCTTATGCTTCTACTGCCCCTTTATTTTTATTCTACACCCCCAATTGCACGAGAGGCTACCATCCCCCCCCCCCAGATTTTTCCAGTACCCCCTCAGGGCAGTATTGGGAACCTATCTATGTCTTATGCAAATTCTGGCAGATTACATGGAAGGGGAGAATTTTCCAGAATAGAAAGCTACAGCTCTGAGAGATGAAGTAGGTATGTCCTAAGTACAACAATGATTGAAGAAGAATGGAACTAAATAGTGGTGCTTTCCCCTCTTCCTTCTCACCTGCTACCCCCATTCCCTTCACCATGAAGAAACTTGAGACTTCATTTCTTTCATTAGGAAGACTGAGGCCAGAAAGATAGCCTGGAGAATATATATGAGACTGGCTATAAAGGGGACTAAAAGAAAAGAAGCTAGGGAACAGGATGGAGTAGACCCAAAGATCTCGATTACTGGAATAAGTACTCAGTGTTTGACAACTTCTGGGAAAACTGGAGTCTGGAAAAAAAAATAGGTCTAGACCATCCCCTGGTAACGAATGCCAAAATAAACTCCAAATGGATACATGGCTTAGATATAAAAGGTCAAATCATAAACAAATTAGAAGAGCAAGGAATAATTTTTTTTTTGGATCTACGGATAAGGAAAGAGCTCATCACGGAATAAGGAATAGAGAGGATCACAAATGACAGAAAGAATGATTTTGATTACATAGAATAATTTTTTTTCACACAAAAAACCCAATGCATCTAAAATTAGAAAACAAACAGTTAACTGAAATAATTTTTTTCTGGCAAGCTTCTTTGATAAAAGTCTCATTTCCAAGATATATGACAACAACATTGTAAAATAACAGCTTTGAAAGAATTAGGAACTCTGAATCAATTAAATGCTCAACCGCGACTCCGAAGGATCTAGCGATAAAGAACGCTACTCACCCGCAAACAGAGAGGCGACCTGGGGTGCTGAATAAAGCATTTCTACATAGCTAACGCAGGAATTTAATTTTGCTCGATCATGCATAGTTTACAAGGGTTTTTTTTTCTTTTTAAATGGTGGAGGGTGTTACAGGTAGGAAAGGAAATTTTTGTTGATTGAAAAAATAAAATTTAATTTTAGGAAAAAAAATAGGAAATGATGAAAGAAATACTTTCAGGGAAAAAAAACAACTTAGAAACACTTGTGTAAACTGATGCAGAATGAAGTGAGTAGAGCTAGGGAATATACGATAACATATATAAATATATAGTATAGGGAATATAGTATAACATTATATATACATTATATATAATAGATATCATATATTAAATATATATCATGTATTATATATAATATACATTATATATGTAACATATATTATACACATTGTGTGTATGTATGTGTATGTATGTGTGTGTGTGTATATATATATATATATATATATATATATATATATATATACATTATAAAAATAAACCCTTTTGAAAGACCAAAGAACTCTGATCAGTGCCATGATCAGTGATTAGCCATGTTTCTGAAGGAGAATTCTACTCATTTGCTGACAGGGAAGTGAAGGATTAATATAAAGAATGAGACATATTCTCTGAAATGGTCAATATGGACATATGTTTTGCTTGACCATGAATATTTATTACAAAGGTTTTCTTTTTCATTTATTTTTCAGTTGAAGAAAGAAGTAAAAGGAAAAAAAATCTGCTTGATAATAAATTTTTTTTTAAGTTGGACAAGGATTTTTTAAAAGATTTAAGAAATTCTGGCTTGGAACTATAAGAAAAAGAAACCTACACATGAAAAGAACAGCTTTGAAACACATGGTCTGATGTAGCCAAATGTAGTCCTTGGCTAAAAAAGTTAGGAAATCCCAGGACCAGATTTCAGAGTAATGAGGGGCCAGAGAATTAGGGAAGAGATTTATGATTTTATTCTTAGATGAAATTTACTATGATGTCAGTAGCATCCATATGCTACCTCTCAGGAAATGTCTTGGCCTCCTTGGCAGATGACAGCTAGCCATGTTGGCAAATCAGAAATAAAATAATTTCCATCCAACAGGGTTAAGCATGCTGACAAAAAATTCCACAGAGCAGAGCTGTGGCTAAAAGCACGAAGGCTGACCTGCTCAGTAATGAGCAGGAGTACCCTCTTTTTATAGTAAAGGAATGTGTGTCCATAGGCTATAAATTACAGAGTGCTTCTGGTCTTTTAAGGATATTGTTAGTCCAAAGTATACTTTTCTGACTACAGTAAGCAGCCTGCCATCCATGATTTGGGTATTATGTTTCTGGCCTGGGTCTTTATGGTTTGGAAGGTATGCATGAGTTGTGAGCATGGCTTTAAAGCCAGGATGAGGAAAGAGAATTCAAGCCAAGAAGTCACTCTCCATTTGTCCACATGCAAGAAAGGCAGGTCTGGCTGTGAAGGCAGCTTCTGAATGAACAGCTGGCTGTCTAAAGGCTGGCTAAACTCATGAGGCTGAAATGCAGCTAAATGCGTTCTACCTCCAGAAAAGGAAAGCGGATGCTCTGGATTTAGAAGAATGGGGCAAGATTCAGGGAACAGATGAAATCCGTAATCCCTCAAAAGTTTCTGTGTGCTAAGAGGCTAGATATTACCTTTCTGCTCCATCTTCATGGAAGTATACAGCGATTTCAGGAAGATATCTTTGGGAATAAAATAAGGATGTGCCACTGTTTTAATGGGGACAAAGATGCCTCTAAGGAGCTTATATTCAGTTGGCAGGATCTATCTTTCTATCACTTATGATTCCCAAGGTCCCTAGACCACTCTTTATTAATCCTGAATGGAATGGCTACTTTCTAGACTTCTAATATATCCAGCATCTTATCTGTTGAGCTCAGCAACTAACATAGAAGCCAATCTCCTCTAATGTATGGTTAAATCAAATCATAAGTAATTACTCTGCCTTGACTAGAGCCTGTTTCAAAATGGAGAGGTAATCTTACAACCCTTATAATTTCCCATAGTTTGGATGATTGCTTTTTAAAAATTAAAGTCAAGAACAACATAAGATATTTTATAAGGCTCATCAGTTTGGCAGATGAGGGAAACAGGTTTATGACCCCACAAAACAGAATTAATAATCTGATTAGGACTGGTCTGAAATGGCTTGATTTGGAGTTTATATCGTTGGTATGAAACCAACCTGAACCAAATTAATTGCACTTGAGTCTAAACTGGAACAAAATAGTAATAATGACTGGTTTGACTTCCTGACTCTAATCAGCATGTGTGGGGAAAGGTGAAAGGCATCACTTTGATCTCTATGTAGTGAATTTCATGAAACCCCACCTACCTTCATTCCTCCCTTCTGAGGTTTAAAATATGTTTCAAGGAACTGGGTGAATAATAACTGTTCTGAAGCTGTCTTTCAAGAGAACCAAGTTATGATACATATACAAGCATAAAGTTTTCTACCTCACCTGACTAACAAACATAATGTAATATTTATGCTAATTTAAAGCAAATTTTATTTAAGCAAACTTGCAGAATTCCTCAAGAGTATAGATATTGTAGTAGCAAAATCCCTTATACTCACTCTTTATGAATCCTCAGAATAATTAAATTATTTCAACTTTGTTCATTTGTATGATGAAATACTTTCAACAGTAGATGGGAAGCCCATCTATGGTGTGGGATAATGGCCTATTGACCCTGGAGTCAGGACACCTGGGCTTGTGGTGATGCTCTTCCGCTATGATTTCTGTGTCCTTGAACAAGTCACCTGACTGCTAAAATCTCTGTTTCAGCATCAAGGAACCAAGGCAATTATACCAGATGACTACTTTTTTTCTTCTTCTTTTGACATTCTTTGATTTCCTCATGCTGCTATGTTCCAGTTCAAAGGAGGTAGCTTGGTTGAATGGAATGGACCTGGATTTAGATCTCTCTTCTGACAAGCCTGTGTAACCTTGGGCAAGGCATGTAAACCTAGTCAACTACTCTTTAGTAAGTGCTGGTTATGGGCCAGGCTTTGGGGTGCAAAAAAAGACAAAAGACAGTCACTGTTCTCAAGAGCTTCCAGCCTAAGGAAGGAGACCACAAGCAAACAACTCTTTATGACTAAGATGTATACAGGGTATATTAGAAACAATCTTAGAGCAAAGGCACTAGTGTTAAAAGCCATCATGAAAGGATTCTTTCTGAAGGTGGGGTTTTAGCTGGGGCTTGAAGGAAGCCAGGGAGCAGAGGTAAGGAAGGAGAGCATTCCAGGCATGGGGAACAGTAAGTGAAAACACTGGGAGTCAGGAGATGGAGGGTCTTGTGTGTGGGATGGCAGGGAGGCCATTGTCACAGCATCACAGGGCATATAGGAGTACAGGGAAATAAGGTTTAAGAAGACTGGAAAGGTAGGAAGGGGTAAGCTTATGATGGGCTTCAGAAACCAGAGGATTTAGGCCTTGAATTCTAATTTTAAAATGAGGAAACTGGACTAGATAACATCTGAGGTCCCCCTAAGCTCTAGACCTGTGGTCCTATGATGGAAAAAGTAATCCCTTTAAGTAATTGCCTGGTTTACTTTAAGTAATTGAGATTATAGAGTCAACCATGATCATTTCTAGTGAAGGGTTAAAATGATCTTGGGCAATAAGGCCAACAGAGATCAGAATGACTTGGGGGACATTTTCTGCCCCTTCCCATCTATACAAATCTCAACCTCTCCACCTGGATCCTCACACCCGACATGCCTCAAACAACTCTTCCATTTCCCACTTCTCCTCCAGCTCAGAACAGTCCTTCCTGTTAAACCATATAGTTCTTGATGGCACCATTATCCCTTTGGTCACTTAGGCTTAGTAGGCACTTAAGTCAATGCTTATTGATTAGACTTTATGATGATCTTCTACCAGCAACAAGTCAGCTGAGATGCTCCTTCCCCACCCCCCAGATCCTGTTCACTACCTGCCCCCCATTCCTGAATGCTTTGTCTCCTCACCACCACCTCTTGAAATCATGACCTTCTGAAGGTCTTTCCCTTCCCGATTCTGCCTTCTCCCCAGAGTTGAGGAGGTGTCCCTTGTGCCACTGAGTCTAAGGCCAGCCTCTCTATAGCCCAGGCTGCCCCACAGCTTGCTTAGAATTCTCCCCCTCCTCAGTTCCCACCCCTGCTTCCCTGGCTTCCTTCAGGTCTCATCGCAAATGCTACCTGCCACAGGAGGCCTCTACCAGTCCTCTCCCGCTACCCAACTATTGCCTTTCTTCTGAGCTTTGTTCTTGCTCAGTGGTTTCAGTCATGCTCAACTCTTCATGATCCCATCTGTGGTTTTCTTAGCAGAGTGGTTTGCCATTTCCTTCTCGATTTTACAGATGAGGAAACTGAGGCAAACAGGGTTAAGTGACTTGTCCAGGCTCACACAGCTAGTAAGTGTCTGAGGCTAAATTTGAACTCAAGAAGATGAGTCTTCCTGCCTCCAGGCCTGGTGCTCTATCCACTGCGCCACCTCATTGCCCCTCTTCTGAGATTATCTTCTATCATACTGTGTATATTATATGTGCACATAATTATCTGCATTTTATTTCTCCATTAGAATAGAATAATTAGCTCTTTGGGGTTAAGGCCTATGTTTTGCCTTTCTTAGTATCCCTAAGACTTAACACATCACCAGGTACATGGTAAACACTTAATAAATTCTTGTTGACTGACTGATTTACTGACTGAGTTTTCTCCAGGCAGCAGTATTCCTCCTCACAGTCCTGCAAATTCTTTAGTATAACATCTAAAGTCATTCAGTCTGGCTCCAACCTACCTGGTAGCCTTATCTCACACTTGCCCACTTTGAGTCACAGCCCAGGGGCTGTAAGGCCAACCCAAAGATGCATGGGCTCAAACAAATCATAGTCATTCACGCAAGGCTACAAAAAAGCTAAATCCGAATAAAAGTGAGTAACTGTCAGTATCTTTCACCCAGATGAAAAGGGCTGTTCCTCAGGCTTCAGTCCAACTAGGTCAGGTTGGTACACAGAGGATCTGGGACAAAGTTCTGCAGAGATAATAAGAATTATTTACTCCAGCCTGTGCTGTCTATGCATGCTTTAAGCGCCTCTGCCAATATGCCCTTACCTAAGCCTGAATGCAGACTCTGAAAGCATTGGACTTGTTCTCTGTTTCAATTAAACTGGATTGCTCTTTGCTTTCCAGTCTCACTCTGCCCCTCCTTCTCTGCCTCATGGCTCAGGCCTTTTCCTCTCCAATGGCCTCTCCCTGAATGGACTTCACTGGGCTCTCACCTCTGCCAGGGCAAACCCATCCTTTCCTTCAATGACCATCGTGTTCCATGTTGCCTCCTCTATGAAGCAATGAGCCCTCCTTTCAGGAATCTTTCACAGCAATCTAGTCGGTCCTCTCCTGTAACTTAAAATAATCTTTGAAAAGTTATGGACAATATCTATCAACAAAGACATAATTAAATAAACTTAAAAATAGGTAATAAAGTCTTACTTAAAGCCCTGAAAACTTAAAACAGTAAATCCAAATGAACAAAAATGCCTTAGCTTTATACGTCTTTTCAATTGATTTTAAACAGAATTTTAATCAATGTGTATATAAGTACTACATATATTGGACTTAGTGTCCCAATTCTTGAGGTACTGGAAGGCTGAGTCCCCAGAAGACAGCTGCCACGGTCCCTTTGGTGCTCTAGGGTTAACCCTGAGGAGTTGGAGATTGTTTCTAGTACTACAGCTTTGAAGTTCCCACTGTTCTGCTTCCTCTCATGATTATCATTTGACATCAGTTAGTCAGCAATAATCAACTTTTGAAGAAGGGTATAGATAAAGGTGTTCTATTAAAAACATTCAGTACAAAACATGCCCCTCAAAAGTCTGTGATGTACTCTCCCACGAGTATACGAAGAGTCCAGGAAAAAGTGAGCTTGAGGTTAGAAAGTGCATATGGTCAAGGGGTAACTCAGCTCCTAGAAACTTTAAGTCCTTTCCCCCTTCATAGGATTCTCATGAAGTTCCATTTAGATATGATACAGCTTTTCTTTTCAGCATCTTGTGGCAGTGGTTCTCAACCTTCCTAATGCCACAACCCTTTAATACAATTCCTCATGTTGTGGTGACCCCCACCCATAAAATTATTTTCGTTGCTACTTCATAACTGTAATTTTGCTACTGTTATGAATCATAATGTAAATATCTGATATGCAGAATGTATTTAAATTGAACATAACCCACAGGTTGAGAACTGCTGTAAGAGCCTTGAATCTGCCTTTCCTCGTCATGCCCACTCCGTTGTTAGTTCCTGATGGCCAATTTAGTCCCAGCTCCTCTTTGCCTCCCCTCTCCTTCCCTCTTCACTCTTTCTGCTCCCTCTCCTCCTGCTCCCTCCCCTCCCTGGCATGGGATCTTGGGGTGTCCTAACTCCTAGTCCAGTGTTTTTATCATTCCTAATTTCCTTTAAGATTCAGCTCAGGGACTACCTTCCACATGAAACCTTTTCTGATCCCCCAGCCCCCTGCCCGGTTACCTTGTATCTTTTTCACATTTATTCTGTATAATCCATGTTGTCTGTCCTGGCTGGAATGTAAGCTCCTTGAGGGCAAGGACTGATTCTTTGTATCTCCAGCTCCTAGCCCACTGCCTGGCACGTGGCAATACGTAGTAAATGCTTGCCAGTTGAATTCATTTATTAGCACTAAAGCAGAAAGAGAACCAGTCTCCTGCTGTATTTTCCAAAGCTGCTAATTCTAGGCAAGCTAGGTGGCTCAGTGGATAAAGCTCTGGGCCTGGAGTCAGGAAGACCTGTAGACACTAGCTGTGTGACCTTGAGTGAGTCACTTAACTTGTCTGTCTCAGTTTCATGGGGATAATAATAGTACCTACTTCCCAGGGTTGTTGTGAAGATCAAATGAGATTAATAATGATAAGGCACTTAGCACAGTGCCAGGCACAAAGTAGGAGGTATTTTATCATTACCCTTATTATGACTAATGAAGTCATTTCACTGTTTCCTTCTACTCTTCATTTAGTGATAGCAACATAAAGGAGTTTCCATTAGAACTCAAAACAAGGACTGGGGCTAGAGGGAGAGGGAAGCATTATTTAGGGCTTAAATTAATGGATTTAATGTTCTTCTGGGTATCTGGTTCCATATGTATGTGTGTGTATGTATGTATATGTATACATGTATATATACAAATATATATGTATATATACATATGTGTATACATATATACACTTTTCATATATACAGTTATCAAAATATTCTTTTATTTTATTAACCTGGCTCCCTTCCAATAGTTGGAAGTCCTTATTTCCATCCTTACTTCAAATCTTGGTTCAGTTGTGACCTTAGCCAGCTCACTCAGCTCTTTCAAATTCTACCTTCTAAAATGAGCATCTTGGTGCTAAATGGGCGTCTCACTGTGGTGACTTATGGATGTAGCCAGGATTAGTGATCTCTCAAAATTCCCAATCTTCTTATGCCCAGGGCAATTTCTTAGGGAGGAAAAGATACAGTGCTTGCCTTGAATGGTTCTGGGTAAAGCTTGGCCTCCCTCCTATATGGTCAAAGCAATCTTGTCTTCTCAAAAGAGAGAAGATAAAACAGACTACACCCTCAAAAACAAAACAGTCAACCCCACCCTTACCACCCACATGGTGATGGGGGAAATCAGGCCAAAGAAAATTTTCCTTTAAACCTCCCCTCCCCCACATTTAATTCCTTCAATCCCAAACTGCCGCAGGTGGTCACATTTTAAAAGACCTTTAAGCCCCAGACTTCATGGGTCATTTCAGAGTCTATTACTGTTTGTCTTGAGGAATAAGAAAGATGTTCATGTGGCTTCTTTGTTTGTGTTGGAGTTGATCTTTAAAAATATCTTAGATAGCAGGATTTAGGGATGGATGAGACCCTAGAAATATTCTGGTCCAGTTGCTTCATTTTGGGGAAACCAAAGCCCACAAAAGTGAGACGGCTTACCAAGGTCACACAAGTATTGAGTAGCCAAACCAGAATTCAAAACATGTCTTCTGTTCTTGCCATTGTATTTAGGTTACTTCTTCCTGGGTCCCAGATTCATAACAGAGCGTAGATAGACACATTATCTAGCGTCATGGTGGTGACGATTTGTTCAATTACCTTTCAAAGGAAGCACGTTCCAAAGAGCTCCATTTTTCAGATCTGGCTTGCTACTTTGGTGTTGCCAAGGTAGTGATTATTCTGATAGCTGGAAAATATACAAAGCATAATCTTTTTCTGTTGTTCCTATAGTGAATATATTGGGGCATTATTTTTACTGGTCACATCTGATGCGTGTAACCATTCTGTGGCTAGATATGAATCAAATGAATGAGACCCATCCAGGGCCTTTTCCAGAAATGTCATTTGCCATATGTGAAATCGAGAGGATAACAGACTTATTTTATAATGAGGAAATTGAGATGCTCACTTTTCTTTGAGCCGTCCCTAAATAAATAAGTTTATTTAATATAATTTAATATAAGTTTATTTAAATAAAAACTTTAAATATGGTCCTTGTAGTGTAGATTAAAACAAATTAGTAATATTAATATTTGTCACTGTTGGGGCGGAGCCAAGATGGCGGCGTAGCAGCAGCAACACATCGCAGCTCTCACATAGCCACCCCAAAATACCCATAAAATAGGACTCTAAACCAATCCTGGAACTCCAAAACGCACACAAAGATACTTCCCACTAAAGTCAGCTCG
>CM053583.1:171039126-171055047 GCA_028627135.1 Pseudochirops cupreus | reverse complement strand
CAATATGATATGATGTGATATGATATGATGCAACATAATATAACATGACATAACATCACATCACAACACAACACAACATAATACAATGTAACCTAATTAATATACTATAATTAATAATTAATATAATTAATAAATATAGTAATATATTAGCATAATAAATATTAATATAATGTAACATAATTAACATAAATAATATACTATAATTGATATAATATAATACATATCATATCATATACATCAATAGAAGAAGGATCTGTGATTCTTGAAAATATGGAAGACAGGTGGTTCTGTGGATAGAGTACTGGGCGTGGAGTTAGTAATACTTGAGTTCAAATCCAGCATCCGAGGATGCTAGTTGTGTGGCCCTGGGCAAGTCACTTAACCTCCGTTTGCCTTGGTTCCCTCGACAGTGAAATAAGGATAGTAACAGTACCTACCTCCCAAAGGCTGTGAAGATCTAATGAGATATTATTAAAACACTTAGCAGAGTGTCTATCACACGGTAAGTATTTGATCAGTGCTTATTTCTTTCTTCTCTCCCACCCTCCACAGTCTCAGATAGCATCTTACCTCTGATTCAGTGGATAAATTTTAGTCCTAAAGCAATCACTTGATATATGGAGTGGTGAAGAGTCTTGTCCCGTTCCAAAGCAGAATTGGAATCCTGGTCTTCCTAACTTTAGGACTGGCCCATTGTTCCTATGAGTGTTACCTCTGTCATTCTAATATGTGAAAATGCAATATGCCTGTCACTTAATAGATAAGTCCTAGGGAGTTATTTGATGCACAAAGAAATTAAAAATAACTTGCCATGGGTCACGTCACTGTTTGGTGACAGAAAGGATTTTAATTCAGAGCTTTCTGATTCCAAGCCCAGCATGCTCAGCACTATGGCACACTCTCTCTATAGTAATAATGATGATACAATATCAAAAATCATCAGAGTGTAGGGTACCTGGGTGAATGGTAAATGAAGCTTCTCTTTAAGCACCAAAACTTTAAAAAAATCTAAATATTTTGATGGCTTGGCCATTATACTATATGTGTATAAAGTGTTTGTTAATCGTATAATGTAATGTGTTTGTTACCTGATAATATATATGTTCACCTAAGTTTGTCTAAATACACTCACAGGAAGGCATGAAAACTTATCTCTGAAATCTTGCTTTCCCATTTCCAAGGGAGGCTTGAATTTCTGCCTAGAACTAAGACCATGAAATTGGCCACTCTGCTCTCCTCAGAAAGGGAGTACCAGAATGGAATTATATTTATTTGTCCCTTTAAATAGTCTAGGGTAAATGAATTTTTGGTTTCGTGCCTCTTTCCTAGTTACTATCCCTTAAAGGGGAAAGAGAGTCCCAACCTTCTATCTGAAGTCTTAACTCCTCTTCCCTCCATTAGTTACACAAAAGCCTAACACAAACAGTGAATAGCAAATAAAGTCATTTAAGCCTAGAGCAAAAAGAAATCAGAGAAGTTAGCCAGATTAAATACTGTATACTAGACAGTACACAAAGTGAATGAGTTCTGTCACTGAGTGTGAGATAGCTCAACCCAATCTCACCCAAGGGGAAATTCCCTTAAGTCTCCAGGGAGATAAGCTAACTACATCAGTGACATGTTGGGAGCCAGATGCTCCATGTGTCTGATATTTCCCAGTCTTTTCCTCTCTCCCCAGATTTGACTCTCTGAAGAACCCTGAAGTGTGTGTGACCTCTTCCAAAGCCAGAAGCAAGAAGATCTTTTCTGTCCCAGCTTTTTACCAACTCTACCCATCACACAGGCTGGTGGTGTCAAGTAATCATTTTCTATACCAATTAGTAGAGTCTTATGTAATGAACCAGGATTAAACCCCGAGTCATATGCTCACACATGGATTTTCTCAGGGATTATTGAGGCTCGTAGACCTGGTGGTCCCTGTATTAAATGGCCCTACCATTTTCTATCTGTTGATTCTTTGGTCTCCCCCCTTTGCAATGAGATTTCCCAGTAAACCAGCTTCTACAATGATTCTCTTCTTTTCTGCTTATAAACGATCGGTTGCCTATGCCAATACTAAATATTTTCATGCTGGTTAATGGTGGAGATGTTATTCTTGGGGAATAGGACAGGTCAGTGAGGTGCCCCTTTAAATCCAGGCATGCTGGATCTCACACCAGGGCTGTAAAAAGTGGCAATAGTATCTCAGCTTTGTAGGAGCACTGCCACCACTTTAAACCCTGGTTCTCTACCCTGAGAGCAACCCTCCCCAGTCTGCTGAAGTTCTCAAAGGCTTTCTACACCATGGGCATATTTATCCACTTATATGACCAGGTCACCTCAGGTCCTTTCTTTGTATAATTGGATTTACAAAACCATCACAGAGACAAATACACGTGGCTTTGCCATCTGTTCAGATTTGACTTTTCCTATGTATTGATGTAGGCGTACTTACGTTTCAGTATAAGCAGGGAGATCTTTGTGGAAACTCCCTTTAAAGATGAAGATTTACAACTTACAGTATTTGATAGTGGCCTTAGGAATCTGAGCATGTCAAGACGTCCTGGAAAGATCTCTAATAAAAGCAACAGGAAAAATTACAATAGAAAAGTTCCAGCACTAGACAGGTCAATCCTTAACCATCCTAAAAGCCTGACTGTGAATTTCCAGACTAATCAAGAGCATGCCAGATCCAGCTCTTATTGCCTCATGAAAGCTGATTGTTAAATTTTCAGTGTGAACATTCACACCTTGGAACTCAGCAGATGCTACGAATCAAAGTTTGATTTATTGTCTTATTGACTGTCTAGATTTAAGAAAGCCCTTTTGCATCATGGACCCATTTTGGAAGTCTTTGACTTTTCAGTATTCTTGGATAATTTGCATAGATCTATCCAGACCTTGCTCTCCTATCAGTCCCCTTTTATATGGTAGGTTGGCCAGCAAAGGCTTGGTATAGACTTTGGTTATAGACCAAAGTGAAGTCAATGGGTCCACAGAGGGATCAAATCCCTAAGATCATTAGCACACCATCCGTCATTAGCCCAGTACTCTAACCAACCAGGCTAACCAGTCACAGACTATCTCAAAATAAAACACACATCTCGAGTTCAAATAGTTTGAGAGTTCTTAACCTGGCATCCATGAACATGCTTTTCAAAATATTTTGATAACTGTATTTCAATGTAATTTGTTCCCATTGTAATTCTATATATTTTATTTTGGTCATTTCAAAACATTATTCTGAAAAAAAAGGTCCATAGGCTTCACCAGACCTCCAAAAGGGGTCCATAACACAAAAAGGCTGTTCCTGAAATAATGACTTAATTTCAAAATGATCAAGGGGTGTCATATAACATTTCATTC
The DNA here is from genome assembly GCA_028627135.1 of Pseudochirops cupreus. NCBI lineage: Eukaryota > Metazoa > Chordata > Mammalia > Diprotodontia > Pseudocheiridae > Pseudochirops > Pseudochirops cupreus. The sequence goes on along the minus strand of CM053583.1, from coordinate 171,051,702 downwards.
ATTCTTATCACATCCCTGAGAAAGCTACAGGGAGAAAGTATGGGCTTCCGTCTATGAGGATTGGGGAAACCACTACAGAGAGGAGAGAAGTAAATTTCTGGGGATCAAACAGCTTACTTAGTGTGTGCTAAAGCTGGGACAAGAATCAAAGTCTTGCCTCAACTGACTAAGGGTAAGACTCATTTTATTAAAATCTTGTGGAAAATGCCTAGGAAAGTAACCTGGGAAAAGCTGAATTGTTACCATTTGCCCTTAACGAGTAGTAAAAAGATGCAGAAATGCTTTGAGTTTGCCTGCCTTGCACATCTGGGTTCTGACAGCCATGTAGTCTCTTTGTTATGAAATTTCATTTCATCTTAAATTATTTTTCTTGAAAAATGATTCAGGTTTCCCTACATGCTCTCTATATCATTTTGAAATATAGCTGAGTGGTCCAAAGGCCATAGATGCAAATGGAAAATAGTAAGTTCTCTAAGAAACCAAATCGCTGGCTTTTCAAACGGAAAATGAGGAAAAATGATGTATTTTTTTGTGATCATATCCATTTGTTTACCACTTTCAATTGCCTGTGACAATTGCGGCTTAAAACAGCCTAATCCTGGTTCCTGACACAAGGACTCAGGAACAAGTAATTGATTACAGCCTGAGAATTATACCAGAGAATCTGTTTCTGGTCTTTTCCACCTGAAGGACTGGTTCTCATTTTCAAAGTCTTTGCCGTTTCTTTGTCCTTACATTATCTGCACTCAGATACCACCACATGGAAAACTTCCAGCTCATCTCTCACTCCCTGTCATAACCCATTTCTTAATAGAGACTTAGTCTGGGTGGGAATACCACAAGGTTCATGCTCCTGTGTAATGTATTCTGTGTTATCTCTGTAAAGATTCGAATTTGCTTCTGACTCGTGCACAAGACACGTTTACTTCAAAGGTGAACAAGCATGATCTCTATTTTTTTCTTTTCCTTTTTTTTAAATATAAAGTTTTATTGAAGTATTTTTTTAACATTAGAATTTCTCTCAATAACCTTCTCTTTCCCTACCAGAGAGCCAGCTCCCATGACAAATAATTTTTTTTTGGTCTTTTTGGAGGGGGGAAGGTAAGGCGATTGGGGTTAGGCGACTTGCCCGAGGTCACGCAGCTAGGAAGTATCAAGTGTCTGAGACTGGCTTTGAACTCAGGTCCTTCTGACTCCAGGGCCAGTGTTCTATTCACTGGGCCACCTAGCTGTCCCAGACAAATAATATTTTAAAGAAAAAAAAAAGAGGAAAAGAATGGTCAATAAATTGAAAAAGTTGGAAAATATGTGGAGTGTACCACACATATGGATCTCCTACCTCTGCAGAGGAGTGGGGAAAGGTCATTTTTTATATCTCTTTTTTTGTGGCTATGCTTTGAATAAGAATAATGCCTATGTTTATAACTAGTGCATTTCTTGCTCTCTGTTTATTTTTTGAAAGGAGTTCCTTACCCTAGAATGTTTCCCACAGTGCCATTTTATACTGGCAAGACCATTTTCATCTGTACTGAATCCCTTGCTTTCTTTAAGACTCAGTTTATACACCACTTTAGACATGATGGCTTTCCTGATCCTACCATAGCTATTACTTTTCCTCTCTAGTTACCTTGTGCTTATTTTCATTTATTCTTTACGTAGGATCCGCTACTAGAATATTGCCCCCTCATTTGCACTTACTAGTTGGCTACCCCAGAAGGCAGCTACTACCTTAGGATTCAAAGTATAACCTATGAATACCAAATTTTATAACTAGAGCTCACAAGCCCCCACTGGTGTGTTTACTATTAAAACTAGCCAATAGAGGCAATTAACTCATAGCAAAAAATGTAATAAGAACAGTAACTACAAAACATTATCTCCATAGACCTAGGGCACATGCTCCTACACAAACACAGTTTATCCATGGAAAGAGTGAGTGCAAATGGAGAGTACAATGGTGGTGAGGCACACATGATGGGAGCAATGTGGCCAAAGTAATTCAAGTCTCAAGGACCACAGGTTCTTGGCATCCTTCTTCTCTTCAGAGGGTCCAAATGTAACTCCCCCTTGGTGCTACCTCTCTGCTGAGGGAGTTACTCAGCTGAGCTACCTGGGTCTTTTCTCCTTTCCATGGGTCACTCCTATCTGCTAGGGATAACTCTCTTCTCTAATGCCAGGTATCATGATCTTTTAAAAAGCTTCCTCCTTTGAGTCACTGGCGCTCTCTCTGTATCTGACTTGAGAGTATAAACCACTTCTCCCTGAACTGCATCTCAAACTTTTTCAAACTCAAGCACTATTTGATTGCTGGATGGAGAATCTCCTACTGGTAGGCTGGATCTACTGCTAGATGCCATGGTCTATGGAAGAAAGAGACGAAGTATATTCTCTCTTCCTATAATAGTAATGGGAATCTGAAGATCTTCCTTGCCTCCTGATATGCTGAATGTAATCACATGGAACCTGTGGTAGGAGGAGTTTGCTGAAAGGTGGAGCAGAACTGAGAGGAAGTTGGGAGTCAGAGCAGTTAGAGCTGGAGGGAGAAGATGATGCAGGCAAGGAGATAGTTAGATATGGTGTTGCTCCCTGTGGTGATAAGGTGTTGCTTTGTTGCTATGATGAATTCAATTTTCAGGTGTTGGGATTTGGCTTTCTGGTGTTGGGATTATTGCTTGTCTTCTATATGGAGAGTCTGTTATATTTCGTGATTCAGAAATGTGCCAGCATATTCATAGTTGCTGTCAGTGCTGTGAATATTGTCTTGGCAATACATCTCTCTACCTGCTGCCCTCTGGATGTGGCCACAGTCTTTTGGACTCACAGAATCTGATTCCCCTTGAGTTATTATTTCAAGACTTCATTATTTATCCTTTACTTTCTCTGATTACATTTTGGGTTTGTTGGAATAGGGAGTAGTCAAAGATCATCTCTCTAAAATGTATATCTTCATTCTGTATGTGAATGTAAGGGTACTTTGGCATAAACTCAGATCACATAAGATGGAGGCACCAACAAGGGAAAAACGGGAGATCTGCTTCTAGTAGAAGACATTCCATCATGTGGGTACATGGCTTTTTCCATTGCCCACATGGATGGAATTGTCCGTCTTTTAAACCACCAAATTGGGACAGTCTCCCTCTTTCTCTTTCTGTTGATATCTAGAGGTAAAAGTCTTGTTCATCCATATTATGGATATCATGTGGTAGACTGTGAAGGAAGAAGGGCAATCTTAGACGCTCTGGCCCTAAGAAACAGGTTTGGGAATTTGGTTGACCTCATTTGTCAGTTTCCCAATATTGTCATGCCATCTGCCACTCTGGTGCATTCTTATGACTTTTAGGACTTAGAACTTTTAAGTCTTTTCCTTTGGGCAGCAGCTGAGCTCTCTAATATGCTGTCTTCCCTCAAGTGTGAACTTGCCCACTGACTATCATTCTCTAGTTGTTATCTCCAGTGTGGCACTTGACACCTAGTAGCAATTGATGCCTTTTCATGAATTCATAATGTCTGGTTTAGGCTGCCCTGACCCTTCCCATAAATGTCATCCTTACTTTCTGAAACAAACACCTGCTTTTCCAGTTAGGATTTGGCAAAAGTAGAAAAAAATCAGCAACGTGGATGGACTTTGGCCCAAAATGAATGTTCAGTGATATTCTGATCAATAATGATGTTGAATATTTCACATTCAAATTTTGTTCTTCCTTTTTTTGTAAAGTATGCTTTACTTTTACAGTTGGGGCTGGATATTGGCTGCTCTTACAAGTTTATAGAAGTTTCTTATAGATTGTGGATGTCAAGCTTTTGAATTGATGTAGCTTCCTGATAGATATTCTGCTATTTTTTTTTTCTTTTTTGTCTTTTTGGAGGGGACATGGCAGGGCAATTAGGGTTAAATGACTTGCCCAAACCAGTGATCGTCTTGCTGTTAGAAATACAAAACAGAGTCGTTAATGTAGACACAGGAGAGAAGTCATGGCTCCACCTGCACCTTTCAACTTTACTCAAGGTTGAATGGCATGGCAACCAGTGACATTCTGGAGGGTTAAAAGGACCTAGTCACCTCTGCTCCACCCAGATGCTTCTCAGTTTTGCCAAGTGGAACACGTAGGCATATCGAAGAGACAGAGAATAATGACTGAAGAGAAAATGGAGAACACTAGCCTCAAGCTACCAATCCAGCAAGAGGTGTTCATCCAAAATCAACCACAAGAACAACAGATAACCTTAGCCTGAGGGCTTCTCTCGGTTCCTGCTGACTTCATGACAGGCAGAGGCTGCTAATAACCCTGTGTATAGCCTAGGATTAGGGTTAAAAGAACTGAGCTTTCTTACAAATGAGCTGTGAAGAGTTGAGCTGACTTGACTCTTTTCAACCCCCATAATATTGCTGGTTGCTTGTGAGTTAACTTGGAGAAAAACCAGAAGAGCCAGGTGCAGCTGTGACCTCTGCCTCCGTTTAGTTGTTCTCCAGTCCTGACATTATTATGTATTTAATGTTTCAGCATCAGAAACTGATAGGATTTTCTCAGTGGAAATGACATTAGAGAACAGGGCATTAAAATCCCACGGGACTTTTCCATTTGACTCATGGTTGGAACTTTCTCTTTGGGTTGTTTTCCCCATGGGAATGGGAGCTCCTTGAGAGCAGGGACTGTCTTGCTGCTTTCACAGCCTGACCCCTTCCTTTCCAGACATTTTATTTGCTCCTTTTCAAGCATTGTTCATCTGGCAGCACTGGCTTTCTGGCTGTTCCTTGCACATGGCACTGCCATCTCCCAACTTTTCACTGGCCATCCCCTGTCTGAAATGGGGGGTGGTCTCCCTTCTCACTTCAATTTGTATCCCCAGCACTTAGCTTTGTATATGCTAAGACTGTAGTTTTGTTGTTCAATAGTTTGGGTCGTGTCTGACTCTTCATCACCCCATTTGGAATTTTCTTGGCAGAGTGGTTTGCCATTTCCTTCTCCAGCTCATTTTACAGACAAGGAAACTGAGGCAAACAGAGTTATTTCCTCTTCTCCTCTTGAAATGGAAGGTGTTGCCATATTGTCCTTCAAGCCAAAGAGATAATTTTTTCCTTTACTCAGTCAGAACTCATGTTTGTCATGACTTTGGTGTTGATACTTTACTGTCTAGGGATGTAAATTGGTCCACCTGCTTTAACTTTCTCACGTAAAGGACCTGTACTAATTTGTCCACGTTGGTATTGTATATTAATGAATGCAAGTGTCCAGAGGATAGGGACTAGATAGATGCACTCTGAATCACTGATGATGCCGTGAATTACTCTGTAGTAATATGTGGTTCTACTTTGGTGGACATTTCCTTCCGATGGTGAATGCTGCAACCCATCTAAACCAGCTCTCCCTGGGTGACCCTTCTGCCCATGTCCTCCAGAAGGGATGCATCCAAAGTGCAGAAGTATTACTCCTGGCGTTTTAACATTGAGTCAACACCAGTGTAGCGTGTGGGTGGTACTGTCTATCGTTCCTTGCTTTTTGCTACATCCCCTCCATTTGTCATTTTCCTTTCCTGTCATATTAGCCAATCTGACAGGTGTGATGTAATAGTGCAGAGTTGTTTTAATTTGCATCAACAGTGATTTAGAACATTTTTTTCATGTGACTATAGTTAGCTTTGATTACTTTGTCTGAGGAAAAAAAATGCCTGTTTATATTCTTTGACCATTTTTCAATTGAAGATTGGCTCTTATTTCTATAAATTTGATTCAGTTTTCTATATATTTGAGAAATGAAGTATTATCAGAGAAACTCATTGTAAAATTTTTTTTCACAGTAATGATTAGCAACTATGTGTTTTCCTCTATGCTATATTTATCCTATTCTCTCTCTCTCTGTCTCTCTCTCCTCTCTCTCACTCACCCCCTGTCTTTCTGTCTCTCTCTTCTCTGTCTCTCTCTTCTCTGTCTCTCTCTCTCTGTCTCTGTTTCTCTCTCTCTCTGTGTCTCCTTTTACCCTGTCCATTCTCAAAGATGTTTTGCTTCTGACTTTTACCTCCTCCAAACTGCCCTCCTTTCTATCAACTCCCCCCTTTTTCTTATCCCCTTCCTTTCCTGTTTTCCTATATGGTAAGATAGATTTCTACACCCAACTGAGTATATATTATTCCCTCTTTGAGTCAGTTCTGATGAGAGTAAGGTTCATCTTCTCCCCTCTCCACTTCCCCCATTTCCCCCTACACTGCAAAATCTCTTTTCTGTCAGATAATTTATCCCAGGCTACATCTCCCTTTCCCTTTCTCCTAGTGCATTCTTTCTCAACTCTTAATTTTATTTTTTTAGCTAATCATATCATCACATTCAACTCACACCTCTGCTTTCTGTCTATGTATATTCCTTCTAACTGCCTTAATAATGAAAAATTTTTTAAGAGTTGTAAATATCATTTTCCATGTAGGAATATAAACAGTTTACCCTTGTTAAATCCTTTGTTTCTCCTTCCTGTTAACCTTTTTATGCTTCTTTTTTAAATTTTTTTTTTTTTTGCTTTTTGGAGGAGGGAAGTCAGGGCAATTGGGGTTAAGTGACTTGCCCAAGGTCACACAGCTAGTTTTGTGTTAAGTGTCTGAGGCTGGATTTGAACTCAGGTCCTCCTGACTTCAGGGCCAGTGCTCTATTCACTGCGCCACTTAGCTGCCCCCCACTTTTTATGCTTCTTTTGCATCTTGTATTTGACAGTCAAATTTTCTATTCAGCTCTGGTCTTCTTATTAGAAATACTTGAGATAGAGATTTCATGGAATATCAATTTTTTCCCCAGATGGATTATACTCAGTTTTGCTGGGAAGGTGATTTCTTGATTGTAATCCTAGCTCTTTTGCTCTTGAGAATATATTCCAAGCCCTCCTATCCTTTAAATTTGAAGCTGCTAAATCTTGTGTTATCCTAACTATGGCTCCCCAATATTTAAATTGTTTCTTTTGGCTGCTTACAGTATTTTCCCCTTTACCTGGAAATTCTGCAATTTGACAATAATACTCCTGGGAATTTTCATTTTGGGATCTTTTTCAGGAGGCAAGAGGTGAATTCTTTCCATTTCTATTTTACCCTCTGGTTCTAGAATATCTGGGCAGTTTTCCTTGATAATTTCTTGAAAGATAATGTCTAGGTTATTTTTTTTATATTGACTTTCAGGTAGTCCAATAATTCTTAAATTATTTCTCCTGGATCTATTTTCCAGGTCAGTGGTTTTTCCAATGGGATATTTCACATTTTCTTCTACTTTTTCATTCTTTTCATTTTGTTTGATTGTTTCTTGATTTCTCATAAAGTCATTAGCTTTCACTTGCCCAATTCTAACTTTTAAGGAATTATTTTCTTCAGTGAGCTTTTGTGCCTCTTTTTGTATTTGGCCAGTTCTACTTTTTAATTTATTTTTTTATTTTTTGGAGGGAAAAAGGTAGGGCAAATGGGGTTAAGTGACTTGTCCAAGGTCACACAGCTAATTTTGTGTTAAGTGTCTGAAGCTGGATTTGAACTCAGGTCCTCCTGACTCCAGGGCCGATGCTCTATTCACTGCACCACCTAGCTGCCCCAGGCAATTCTATTTTTTAAGGAGTTCTCTTTGGTGTATTTTTGTGCCTCTTTTGCCATTTGACCTATTCTGTTTTTTAAGTTATTTTCTTAAGTATTTTTTGTGCCCCCTTTACCAAGCTGTTGACTCTTTTTTCATGATTTTCTTGCATCACTCTCATTTCTCTTTCCAATTTTTCCTCTACCTCTCTTACTTGGTTTTTAAAATCCTTTTTGAGCTTTTCCATGGCCTCAGATCAATTCATAATTTTCTTTGAGGTTTTGGCTGCAGGAATTTTGACTTTATTGTCTTTTGAGTGTTTTGATCTTCCTTATCACCATAGTAACTTCCTATGGTCAGAATTTTTTTGTTATTTGCTCATTTCCAGTCCATTTCTTGACTTTTGACTATATGTTAAAGTGGGCTGCTGCTTTCCAAGTGGAGGGGGCAGTGTCCCAAGCTTCTGGATTTTTTGTGCAGCTATTTTCAGGGATAATTCTGGGGACCTATAAGTTTTTGGCTCTTCCAAGGTGGTATGGTCTAGGGAGAGGTGTGATTACCACTCTCCTGTACTGTGCACTGGTTTGCGAGTAACCACAAGCATTCTTTCCAACCTTGGAACTGTGATCAGGATCCTTGCTCCCCTGTGGCCATAAACTCTCTGTGCTAGTGCATATGCTCTTTTGTTTTATAACTTGTTAGAGTTTTTTACAACCTGCAAATCATTAAAATTAGCTTCACTAAACCATCAGTTGGAGAATCTTGTATGTTTATGGCACATGTAATGGATAAGCCTTGTTTGTGTAAGCTAGGTGGTATGTTGGGTAAGGCATTGAACTTGGAATTAGCAAAAACCAAGTCTGAATCCTGCCTCAGCTATTTAGTAGCTGAGTGATCCTGGGCAAGTAATCATTCGCATCTCCTGGTCTTAGTTCCTTGTTTGTAAAATGAGAAGGTTGGACCAGAAGCCTTCCGACAACCTTTCCAAATCTAAATTATGATCCCATGAATGACTTTAGAGCTATGTTTGACAAACAATAAGCGTCTTAGGATCTTATATCCTGTGTACCTTTGAGTCAATGGTTTAACTGTGAAGAACACAGTTTTTGAAAGCCTGCCTGTTTCTTTTTTACATTTTCACCAAGTATTCTCCTGACTCCTATGTAGCTCATTCTCATAACCCTTTCACGAGTTGAGAAAGTAGTGTTAGTTATCAATGTTGTGACAGGTTCAAGATCTACCAGAATTTTTCTCTCCACTTCCCTCTCCCTTTCCCCACTAACATAGGTAACACAAGATTTTCCCTAAAAAAAAAAAGATAAAGCCAAGATTTGATTGTCCTAGATCAAACTGTGTCCCCCCTGATGGAACTTCCTGGTAGCCTCTGGTCGTGTTGATGTGACTTTCTGGTCACCTAGAGGTATAAAAGTTCTCATCTATGTAGGTTTGAGGACCTCTAGATTCAGTGAATGTTTGTCACTACTCCTGTCCCACTGACCAAGTGAATTATTGTATAGTGAGGAGAGGGACTTTGTCTACCCAAGTTAAGTGCTATTGTTTATCCTTGCTATATTAGAGCTAAATTGACCTTTTGTGAACTGTTTGATGACCTGTGAGTACCTCATTTCATTCCAATAGCAAACCTGACCTAACAGGGTACTAACATAAGACTCTTTTCCAATAAATTTCTTCTTAATGTTCCCTTTTTGGAAGCAATATCAAATTTTTCTCATCATGTGGTATCTGCCTATTTCTCTGAAATCTTGAGAATCAATCAACACTTTCACAATGATGTTGCCCGTAACAGAGATTTTGTCCGTGTGTACTTAGTCTGATCCTATGGCAAATGTGGAAACAAGAAAGCTGTTCACAACTGGTTTAATGCTGTATCCTTGCTGAATATCCTTTCCAGCTATTAGGAAACGAACATTTATTCAGTACTTATGTTCCAGTCACTATGCTAAGCACCTTATACTTTTTATCTCATTTGATCTTCATAAATACTACCAAGTAAAATTCCTTTTGTTAAATGCTAGATAGTTTTATAAGTGACTTGTTTCATTCCAGACCTGACCCTGAACCACTGGACTAGCCTGAGTCACACAAAAAAAGGACAGAGATTCAACATTTAAAGATTGAGTGAGGGTGTTTACTGAATAAGAAACACCTTGATCCTAGGTCCAGAGTTAGGGCTGCAGGATATTAAAGGGACAGCAAGTGGTTTAGTTTCGTGGAAATGTAGCCAGAGGTGGAGAGTTGTAGTGTATTAAAAGGCTGGACAGAAAGGGTGGTCCCAGATTGAGAAGGGCTTTGAATGCCAAGCTAAAGGCATTTATTCTGCAGGTAATAGGGGGTAGTGGAGTGATATGATTAGATTTATGTGAAAAGAAGTTGGGAAGGTGTGTGAGGCTTGACTGGAACAGGAAGATAAGAAGAGTGTAGGGGATGGAGGAGGCTTATGTCCTTAATTAGACTGCATAGACGACTAGTCTTTCTGGTTTGAGGTGAGGTTGGGGTCACCACCAGTCCAGTCACTCCCAATGGGCCACACCCCCACCTTTGCCCTCTGATCAGCATTTCTCCCCTGGGGATGTCCACCTGCACTTGGTCTCCACCCCCATAGTACTGAGTGAAATCCTCTCTGCTGTGGGAGTTTACCAGGCTTTCTGATGTTCTCCCTGACCTGGCTTCCTGCCTAAAGCTTCTACTGGACATCTGGCCTCATTCCCACGATGTGACCTAGCGGCAGGAAGTCCTGAATTTGGCTTAGTGGCTCATATCCCCAGTGCCCTCTTGGGACAGGACATCCTGCTTTTTGTCTGTTTTCCTGGCCATGCCCACTCTGCAAACCCTACTGCCCACAGGACTCCCATAGCATGGTCCACGCCTTTCTTTCAACCTTGTCTCTAAATATACTGTAAAGGAGCAAGAAAAAACTCATAGAAATCATATAAGCAAGTGGGAAAAAAGAGAAGGCATTGAGAGACAGAAGGAAATGGGGAAAAATCAGTAAATAAAGAATCTGGAAGTAGGAAGAAAAAAGTGAGGAAATGAAAAATAACATAGGACAGATTCAAGGATGTGACTCTTCAAAAAAATTTATGATCCATTTCTTTTGTTTCTATATCACCTTCATCTCCACATTTTTCTCTCCCTCCCCCTTTATCCATTGAACTAGCCCTTGGAACAAAGGAGAAAATAAAAAGACTTTAAAATTTCAAAAAGCTGGTCTTTGGGAAATGCTGCTGTACAATGATGACCTCTGTGAAATGACCTGTGTGGGCCAAGGGCTGTCGACAGTCTGCCAAAGAAACACATCTAGGGCTTCACAGTCGTAGATAACATCAAATTCATTGATAGGAATAATCCTTAATCTCTGTTTTAGTGGCCTGTCTTTTTTTTCTTGACTGATGGTGTGTATTAAAATGTTAAGTACCCCACAGAATTCTTGGGTCATATCTCCAAAGACATGGCCAGAGAACTGCCCATTTTCCAATTAACTTGGTTATTTGAATTTGTCCCTAACCACTGGATTCTATCAGGCATATTTTAGCTCATCCGCAAACCTGGGTTTTAAAGGCAAACCTAGGGAACTAGGAGGCTGTATAATGACCTGAAGGTTAATTTTATATGGGTGACAAAATAGTAAGTGACTTCATCTTGGAAGTTGGCAACCAGATTCTGCTAATGGGCAGGATTTCCTTCTTTTGCCCAAGGAAGTCACTGGGTTTCTTTTGTAGGAGAGCAGAAGGAATGGAGCACAGCCAGAATTTAGGTGTGGTAGCATGTCCCTATCAGTCCTGCCCCAGCGTGCTAATAAGCAGAGCCCCAAAGTTGAGCACAGAGGAATGTTCTTTAGACAACTGGCTAATCTGTTTGGATTTGTGAAATCGATGTAAAACCCCAAAGACGTGGTAAGAATAGCAGTGTGCGTCTGACAGAATGCCCAAGGACTTAACTTTTTATAAAAATAACTCAGCACTCCATGTATGAGGGTGGGACGGCTGAAGGAAAAATGCTTGACAGTTCAGTTCTTTGGCCTAGATCCTTCCTGCTTCTTTCCAAGTCATCTCCCAAGAAAGACTGGCCAGTGATTTCATTAAAATATTAATAGGGACCTTTGATTCCTTTTAGTGAAGGGCACTGCTGAAGTGAGTGGAAATAACCCTTTATTATCCTCTTCTACCCAAGAGTAAATGGTGTGTTAGAGCTAGAGTCAGGGATAACTGGGTTTAAGCACTACCTGTGACTTATGCCAGCTAGTAGACACAAATATAGCCCAACATCCAATGCTGTAGCCAGTTAAACCAGTAGACTCAGGGTTTTCTCCACCAATGAAATCACAGGTCCAGATCAAAACATTTTTCCAAAAAACATTTGCATAATAGTGTTACGTATTGTATCCAGATGATATCTGTGGTTTCCGATGTTTCTGGGGAATGTAGCAGAATGGCAGAGTAAACAGAACATTGGACTTGGAGTCAGGAAGACCAGAATTCAAATCCTGCCTGAGATACTCTCAGACAAGCTATGTGACCCTGGGTAAACCTCAGTTTCCTCATTTGTGGAATGGGAATAATAATAGGACCTACCTTTTCACAGGAAAGTTAAGAGGAAAAAGTGAGATAATATATAAAAACACTTTGCGCATTTCAATGTGCTATGTAAGTGTGAGCTATTATATTATACATAGCTAATAATATTGTTGGGTAGCAAGGTGGCACAGTGGATAGAGTGCTGAGCCTCCAGGCTCATCTTCCTGAGTTCAAATCTGACCTCAGACATTTACAAGCTCTGTGACCCTGATTAAGTCACTTAAGAATGTTTGCCTCAGTTTCCTCATCTGTAAAATGAGCTGGAGAAGGAAATGGCAAATCACTCCTGCGTCTTTGCTAAGAAAATCCCAAATGGGGTTGAAGAGTCAGACAGGACTGAAATGACTGCACAACAGTGACAAATATTTTTTTTATTAATAATAAATTTATTTTATTAAATTTTTTTTGAGTTACATATTTTCTCCCTGTCTTTCCCCCGCCCACCACCCC
>CM053583.1:170978212-171038626 GCA_028627135.1 Pseudochirops cupreus | reverse complement strand
GGGAGGGGAGAAAATCTGAAACTCAAGTGATTGTGGAACTGAATCTTGTAAATTAAAAGTAAATGAGTAAATAAAAAAAATTAAAAAAAATCTCAGCTTTGACAAGCATTGACTGTGCAACTCTGGGTAAGTCACAAGCAATGTGGCCCAGGCAACTCTTTAAGAGTGCAAATTAAGGGCAGGAATCAACCTGTATTGATGGAGGGACTTTTCTTGAAGGGAGATGCAAACACCAATGAAATCATAGATCTAATCCAAAGGAAAAAAAACCCCACAATAGTGTACAGCACATGAGGGGAGGGAAGACCACTGAGTATAGATCTTAAAAGTTTCATAACTTGTTTTTGCAATGAAACATCTTCACCTCCAAATTCAGAATGGTGATATCCACTGGGGTGATAGAGGAAGGGTACTGGTATCAGCTGGGTTAAATGAGCTCATAAATCTGAAAGTATTTTGGATTCAGTGTGAACTTGTTACAATTACAAATGCAAATCGAGTTATAGTATACACACTATATGTATGGTTGATGGGGAAGAAAAGCACCCAAATTCCCTCTCTCTATTCCCCATTCATTTTCAGTTACAGAAAAGTTTGAGTGATTAAGTATCAATGAATTCTGGAAGAGGGCCTAAGATGGAATGGGTCATGAGAGGTAATAAATGGGAAAGGGAGAAATTCCGAGCATTAGGAGGTTGGGAGCAACATATTCAATGTGCATTTCCACTCCATTCAATATGTCAATCAATCATCAACATTTATTAAGCACCTAAGGTACACCAAACACTGTGCTGAGCACTGGGAATACATACAAAAGGAGGCAAAAGATCTAGTCTCTGGGGGAGGTTAGGTGGCACATTGAATAGAGCACTGGCCCTGGAGTCAGGAGGACCTGAGTTCAAATCCAGCCTCAGACACTTTATGCAAAACTAGCTGTGTGACCTTGGGCAAGTCACTTAACCCCAATTCCCCTGCAAAAAAAAAAAAAAGAAAAAGATCTAGTCTCTGACCCCAAGGAATTTACAGTATAATGGATTTGCATGCTTTCTAGAATAAACTTTTTTGTCCACTATTATGCTGAACACTAATGGATGATCCAAAGTCAATATATAAAAGTCCCCATTGTGATGTTGTGCCATTTTTTCAGTCAACTCTTTGTGACCCCATTTCTTGGCAAAGATACTGCAATAGTTTCCTTATCTTTTTATAGTGGAAACCATTTCCAAAGAAATGGAAACCAAGGGAATTCCATATCAGTCAGTGAATGGTTGAACACATCATAGTCCATCAATGTAATGGAATTCTGCAAGAAATGACTGAGGAAGTAGTTTCAGAGATAATGGGATGATGAACGTGAACTGATGCAAAATAAAGTGAGCAGAACCAGGAGAACAATTTACACAATGACAACCAATTCCAAAAGACTTAAGAACTCTGATCAATGCAATGACAAACCACAATTCCAGATGGGTTTGAGAGGAGCTTCCCGGATGGGCTTACGTGATGAAGTAAGCTACCCATCCACTGACAGAGCAGTGATGGATCCAGGGTTCAGAATGAGGATTTTTAGACATGGCCAATACGGGAATGTGTTTTGTTTGAATGCATATTTCTTACACGGTTTTCAGCTTTCCTTACTTTCCCCATTAAGTAGATATAAGAGAGAAAATAAATGCTTGTAAATTGAAAATAAAATTGTAAATATTACTATGTGTAATGCACTATTTTAGGTGATGTAGGATTACAAAAATAATTAAGACATGGTTTCTGTCCTTGGGAACTTTTAATCTAGTGAAGAGATAAAAAAAAATCCCTAGTAATAATAAGAATGGCTGGCGTATTACCTACTATGTGCCAGATGCCTTACAAATATTATTTCATTTTTATCCTTGCAACAACCTGGGAGGTAAGTGTTATTATTATCCCCATTTAACAAGTGAAGAAACTGAGGCAGCATCATACAACTAGCAAGTAAATTAAGTAAAATTTGAAGTCAGTTCTTCCTGACTCCAAGCCCAGAGCTCTATCTGCTGCAGAATGTGAGGAGGGCTACAATGGTCGTACAAAGTGCTTGGGAAATACAGTAGAAGTGGAAATCACTTCTGGCTAGAGGAACAGGACGGCTTAGGGAAATGGGGTAGACTTGAGGTAGGATTTCACCAGGTGGAGATGGGATGGGGCATGAGGAAAGCATTCCAAGTAGAATGGGTGAGAAAAACAAAATTGGGCTTATAAATGTAAGGAAGGAATCCAGTCCACTAATTGGCATTGCTGTAATTGACACCTTGGGGTACGTCTCTGTCAGGTCTGTGTGTTTATAAGCCCCCTTGGCAAGCACACAAGTCAATTAGGATGTTGTTTCTTAAAATTCAAGATTCTTTCTGCCTTGCCAGGAAAGCAAGGGTTGTTTGTCAGGGAGGGCATGTATCCTGGTGCCATGGCTAAATTTCTGAGACCACAGCAGTGGAAGGGAGCATTAAACCTTGTCAACAATGAGCCAGCTTATCCTTTTATCACTACTTCTTAGTAACTCTATAAAAGGTAAAGGTGTTTATCTCAGTACCTTAGTCTCAAATGTCACTGACATCAATATGGGAGAAGAAGAAAGCTCATTCAAAGTGAAATGGATGATATTGTTTATTCTCTTTATCTTACAGCACTAGGGGTGGCCGGAAGGGGAACTAGGGGAGATGGGGCAATATCCTGATCAACGGGAGAGGGGTGCCACATGCCAAAAGCCTCCCTTTTCCAGGAGAACACCAAAGAAGCCTTTGTCACTGAGGTCTGTACTTTGGCCTCGACAGTACATGACTGATCCCAGCTTAGGGATTTATTTCCGTGGCAGAACTAAAGCAATCTGTCTCTACATAAAAGAACACAGATAGGGCTCATCAACTCTACACTGCCACACAGGGGAACCAGTGAAATATGGGATCTCAAAGGGCAGCTACTGTTGGCTTTATCCAGGAGTAAATCTGTAAACTCTCAGTCACTCAAAGCAAACCGATGAAGCGTTATTCACTTCAGTTTGGCCCATGTGAGACATGGGATAGCGCATGTCAAGGAATCACTTGATATTTCGCCAACTTTCAGTTAATCAGGGAGTTTGCCTGGAAAGTTTGCAGGTCATAAATATTCTCAAATTCTCTGGAGTCTACACTTGGGTCATTTTTTTTCTGAGAATTAAGACCCCCCTCGTAAAATCGCTGTGATGAGAAGCAATGAAAGATGGCACCTCTGGGTCAAGAGCTCTAGATAGTAAATGATTAATGTATGTGAAGGTGGAGGAGAAGGTAAATCTATAGTTTGGGATCATGTGGTCAGAGATTTCAGTCTACACACTTAACTGTGGGAATAGAAAGGAGTGTCTACCAAGAGTGGGGAACCTGCAGCCTCGAGGTCACATGTGGCCTTCTAGGTCCTTCTGTGTAGCCTTTTGATTGAGTCTAAGTTTTATAATAATAAATAAATGAATGAATGAGTGAATGAATAAATAAATAAATTTATAATAATAATAAAATTCTTTTATTAAGGGAATTTGTTCTATGGAGTTTGGAGTCAAAGGGCCACACTTGAGGACCTAGAGGGCCACATGTGCCCTCGAGGCTGCAGGTTGCCCTCTCCTGAACCAATTCCAGGATGTCTCATAGATTCAACAAGAATTCTGTTTCTTGGGCTTCGAGGGGTCTGATCTATACCATATAAGCTTAACATACTGTCTTTCCTACACACCAAGTTGCTGAATACAGTACAGAATTGGTAAGGGTAGGGTACTGCTTCCAAGCTTATTACTGGTGATAGTTGTATGATTCCATTGAATGAGGGAAGGCTGAAAAGAGCATTTGTCCGTGGAGTTGTTGACAGGCTGTTTTTTATCATCGTCAAAAAAGTTATTTTTTTCTCATTCTGTTAAACAGTTGGAGATGGAGTCAGGGGTGAAATACACATTAGAGAAATAGAAGTTGAGAAGGAGGGTAGTGTAATAAATAGAATTAGGGAGACATGGGTTCAAGCCCTGCTTGGGTGATTTTAGGCAAGATTCTTAACTTTTCAGTGCCCCCAGGTAATTCTCTAGGAATTGTAAATGGAAAAAGTAAAGATATGCATTGATGTCCTTCCTTTCCCCCCACAAGAAAGAAGGAATAATTTGCTTATGTTGAGTAATTTAACTCTTTCAAGGTAATAGAGTTCAAGAAGGAGCCGTTTAGCAAATGATGCCATGATCTGATTTTCTGGACAAATGTTTTAAAAGAATAAGTCCCCATTGATCCCATATTCTGTATAGCTTGAAAAAAAATCAGCCTGCAGATTAATCTGACCCTGGGAAGAAAGGCAAGGGGAGAATTACAGTAAACTCCAGTCACATGAGATAATTGGATAGTGTGTTTTATGGTGAGACTTCATCAATCTCTTGTTCATCAAAAAAGACAGTGTAATTAACTATTTTCATGATTTCCTCTTTCAGTCTATGTCACAAAACAGTGAACACATAGGAAAAAGAGTGGAACAGCAGCTAGCATTTCTGAGATGATGATGTTAGAAAAGTGAGGGCTGATCTCACCACAGAGAGACTTGGTCAGAAATGGGATTTTCCTTCTGTGTGAAGTCAGGGAAACCCCAACTGCCAAAGCTCTGAAGAACTAGCAGGAAGACTAAATCTTTCTAGAAATCTATGAATGACTCTTTTATTATAGTAGGATTGAACTTTATGGGGGTAGTTGTTGGGGTCAGCTTTGAATGTGACCTGATGGGAAGGCAGGCTGTCAGGGTCAGCCAAGGGTCTGGTTGTCTTTACCTACTTACACAAGAATCCATTGGGAAGTCATGAGAATCTCTACCATTCCCAGTCTATATTCATCTTTGTGCCAAGTGCTCCTGAGATTTTTGTCAGCTTTAGGAATATATGTCCTGAAGCCATTAAAGATTAGAAGCCTAACAGAGACCAAGATCATGCTAATTAACCTTCTGTACCTCTTCCAACAAGGTAGGCATGCTTAGACTTCAGAACCTTGCCACTAATGATTTGGGGGCAACCAGTGGTAGAAAATACTTCTCTGTCTCGCACATAATAAGTGCGTAGTAAGACAGCTAAATGGTGAAGTAGATAGATTGGATGTTAGGCCTGGAGTCGGGAAGGGCTGAGTTCAAATCAGATACTCACTATCTGTGTGGCCCTGGGCAAGTCGTTCAACTTCAGTTTGTCTTTACTTCCTCAACTTTAAATGGGGATAACAGCACCTATCTTTCAGGGTTGTTGTGAGGATAAAATTGTAAGGTACTTAGAACAATGTCTGGTATATAGTAGACACTTAATAAATGCTTGATATTTTCTTTCTTTAAAAAATGGTATTTTATTTTCCCCCCAGTTACATGTAAAGACAATTTTAAACATTCATTTTTTAAGATTTTGAGTTTCAAAGTCTCCCTCCCTCAGCCACCCTGCCAATGGTAAGCAGTTTGATATAAGTTATACATGAACATTCATATAAAATGTATTTCCATATTAGTCATGTGATAAAGGAAGAGAGAAAACAATAACAGGACAAAATAAAATGAAAACCAGTATGCTTCAATCTGCATTCAGACCCTATCAGTTCTTCCTCTGGGAATGGACAGCATTTTCCATCATGAGTCTTTTGGAATTGTCTTAGATCTTTGCATTGCAGAGAAGAGCTAAGTCATTCATAGCTGATCATTGAGCAATGTTGCTTTTACTGTGTACAATGTTCTCCTGGTTCTGCTCACTCCACTTTGCATCAGTTCATATAAGTCTTTCCATTTCTTTCCTTTCTTAGTATATGTTTGTTGAGTAAATGATTGATTGATTCAATAAGGACATAAGATCCAAGATTTGGAGGCCGAAGGTTTTTTGACTTCAGAGTATTGCAGGTCATGTATTAAAGATGGGGGATAACAGATATTCAACCTGAATGCTGTACTGGTATCCACAGAATATTAGGGGAACCAAGGGAATTTGGAAAGTACCCTAGGAAGGATTTATGGAATCACATAGGAAAAGAAGGCTTGAATTGGTAGTGACCTTTACTGGAGAAGGGGGCACTCACAACCAGTTAGACAGTGGACATTGCAATTAGACATGACAAGCTTCCTCCTCAGTATCTACTTTAGTATGGTGCTCTAAACATAGGGGATGCTAACATTTGCTCACTTGAATTAAAGAGAGGGAAGAAGAGGCCACTTATAAAATCAATTCCCAAATACCCAGTTCTTACACTAAAGATTTTGGAAATATTGAACAAAGCTGTAAATAGGCAAATCTTTATAACTATTGCTTTTATTTTATAAAATATCTATTCCCTGAATCTTAAACACACTTGACTCATGAGTACTTTGTGTTGAAGAAGAATTCACACTGTCCTGAGGGGCCTGTGGGAGCCAGGAAGAGCTTCCCCCAAACCCTGGGGAGCTGGAATGAACATTGGAGATTCCAGTTTACCACTTAATAATTACTATGACTGGATGAGGAGACATCCTTCTCCCTTCAAAAGAGTGTTCACATGTGCAATATGTGTTCCCGGAGTCCAACCTCCAACTCAAAATTAATTTCCCCCTAGAGCAGTGTTACAGCTAGTGCTTAGGTTCCCAAATCAGTCCCACAACCAAAGTCATAATGCATCTGGTAACAGCTTGAGTCTGAATTTAGTAAAGGATTGGCCCAAGATCCTATCCATTATCTACAACAGAATTCTATGAGAAAATATGTTTTAGGATCAAAGGAACTGACATAAACAAATTTTCAAGATAGAATCTATAAATCAAGGAAATATTTCATTTAAACATCATTTATACCCTAATAATCTTGCACCGGTACATGCAAACCTTTCCTAATGCAGATGAGTTCTTAAACCTACACTCTGTGAACTTGCTTGTATTTAAAAAAAACCAATTTGATAATCATATTTCACTACATTTGATTTCATTTGCAATCCTATATATTTTATTGTATACATTTAAAAACATTATGTCAAGAAAGGGTCGATAGGCTTCATTAGACTAAAAGTGTGGGGGTCCATGATATGAAAAAGTTTAAGAACCACTGCTAATGGATGTTACCCTTCATGCATTGGGGGTAGGTGGGGTGAGGATACATATTGGGCACCAAGGGACTGTGGGTTTCCAAAGTATCTGTGCTGCTGGATGCCTCCAGGCATATCTATGGCTTGAGCAAGATCAAAAACCCCTGGGACTATCCATGGGCCTGACTGGGATGGAATACCCATTGCACCTGTCCAGGAAGCTTGTCTCCTGGGCTCTTTCTCTCTGTTTCTCTGTTTCTGTCTCTGTCTCTCTTTCTCAGTCTCTCTCCTCTCTCTCTCTCCTCTGTCTCTGTCTCTGTCTCTATGTTTCTCTCTTTGTCTTTCTCTTTCTCTTTCTCTCTCTCTCTCTCCTCTCTTTTTCTCTCCTCTGTTTCTCTCGGTCTCTCTCGGTCTCTCTCCTCTCTTTCTCTCCTCTGTCTATGTCTCTGTCTCTCTGTGTCTCTGTCTCTCTCTCTCTGTTTCTCTCTGTCTCTTTCTCTTTCTCTCACTCTTTCTGTCTCTCTCCTCTCTTTTTCTCTCCTCTGTCTCTGTCTCTCTCTCTCTGTCTCTGTCAATCTCTCTCCTCTTTCTCTCCTCTATGTCTCTGTCTCTCTGTGTCTCTGTCTCTCTCTATGTTTCTCTCTCTGTCTCTCTGTCTCTCTCTCTTTCTGTCTCTCTCCTCTCTTTTTCTCTCCTCTATCTATGTCTCTCTCTGTCTCTCTCTTTCTCTGTGTGTGTGTGTTTCTCTCTGTGTCTCTCTCTTTCTCTCTCTCTCTTTTTCTGTCTCTCTCTGTGTATCTCTGTCTCTCTGTCACACTCACACTCACACACATACACACACACAAACACTTGAGGAAGGCCTTTTGATTTACTCCAACTTTCTGGTTTAGCTTCAACTTGCTTTTACCAAAAAAGGGGCCAAGTAGGGACTGCAGGAAAAAAGGCCTGGTAAAGCTGTCTTTAGATTTTTCCTTTTAGCATCAAGTCAAAAAGTTCTTACTGAATATCTGTTAGGGGCTATATTAGCTATATATTCTGTATATGAATACAGAAAAATGAGACTTTGTTCCTTGCTTGTCATCTAATTCATGGGTTTTTAACCTGGGTCCATGAACTTGCTTTTAAAAATATATATATTCTGATAACAATATTTCAATTTTATTAGTTTCCTTTGTAATCCTACGTATTTGATTTATGCATTTAAAAGCATGATTCTGAGAACAGGTCCATAGGCTTCATCAGATTGCCAAAGGGGTTTAGGACGGACACACACACACACACACACACACACACACACACACACACACACACGCGTGCTAGGAGTCCCTGATCTAACTGCAAAGACAAGTGGGTATTTTGTTCTTAAAAGGCTGCATCATATCTAGAGGGGTTAAACTGGAGTAGCTTGGGAGTGGGTACAAGTTTACCTGGAAGCTTGAGGAGAGTCAGGTAGGATGGGACAGCTTTAATAGTGCTGGCTCATTGGAGAACACAAGAGGTAAGGAAGCAAACTGGCTCTGACCAAAGCTTATTGGAAGTGCATAGCCAGGATATAGATCACTAAAACAGGGCAGGTAATTAAAAGAGCTGTGGGAAGGCCTGGGAGTGGTAAAGCATTGGTGTGGAGGTGAGTTCTTTATCATTCCCAGACTTCAGAAAGCCAGAGCATGTCAGAGCTGCAAAGGTTCTATGAATGGAAGTAGGGGGCCATTGGAAGAATATTGAATTTGAAACCAGAGGAACTGGGTTTAAATCCTACCATGGACCACCTACCACCTGTGTGACCCTGGGCAAGTCACTTAACCTGCATCCTCATCTCTGAAATGATGTATTATATTAGACGACCTCTAAGGTATCTCCCCGCTCTAAATCTAGTATCATTTAGTCTAATCTCATTTTACAGATAAGAAAAATGGGACATGGAGAGTTTAGGCAGTTTGCCACTGTGGTAGGTGGCTAATGATCAGAGATTAAAACCCAAGTCTTCTGACTCTTAGTCCAATATTCTTTCTGCCAATTGTACTGGTTCTGGTGCATGTTACTGCTGCCTCTTCCTGCTAGTATGAGTGAATTTTAAATATTTTCAGGGAAACTAGGTGGTGTAGTGGATAGAGTGCCAGGCCTCATTTTCCTAAATTCAAATCTGGCCTTAGACACTTAATAGTTGTATGAGTCTGGGTAAGTCACTTAACCCTGTTTGCTTCAGTTTATTCAACTATAAAATGAACTGGAGAAGGAAATGGCAGGCCATTTTAGTATCTTTGCCAGGAAAACCCCAAATGGAGTCATAAAGCATCAGACATGACTGAAATAACTGAACAAAAGCACTCTTTTTTTCTGAAGAAACAAACCTTCCATGTCCAGGAGTTGACCAGTACCTTTCTTCAAGGAAGGAAACTGAAGACAAGAAATGCTTTTACACTGGAAAGGCACCCTGAGGCAGAGGATAGATGGCTACCCTTGGAGTCAAGAGGAGTTGGTTTCAAGTCCTACCTAAAACGTATGAATGAATTATAAAAATTAATTAAATACTGACTATACACTAAACCCTGTAGTATAAATATAAAAGTAAAACAATCCCTGCCTTCGTGGCGCTTACATCCAAATAGGAAGGAGCAACACACATAGGAGAAGGATGGTCAGGGAAGGGTATTTTGGTTTGGAAAGTTAATGGGATGAGGAGTAGGAAGACACCTCCTTTCACATGTCAGTAGCAATAGTGATTTGATTTTAGACTGAGAAGTGGGAAGGGGCATGTGGAAGGTGCAGACGTGGAAGCAAAGTGGCTGGTGAGAAGACGTCTACAGAGTAGAGGTAGCTAGCTACAGTAGGCTATGTGAAGCATTCCTTAGCCAGGACAAAGGATCTGAAAGGCATTAAATTCACCATACTAGTTGTACAACTGTAGGCAAGCCACTACCCAAGGCAACTCTCTGAGACTACAGGGTACAGATCAACTGACAATAGTCAACCAACAAACATTTACTAAGCTCCTACTGTATGCCCATGCTAAGCAATGAGGATACAAAGACAAAAGTGAAACTTATATTCTATAGGTGCAAACATGAGTGCTTAGATTCAATCAAGGAGTTCCCACTCCCCTGAAATCATGGATCTGAAACAATAATTAAAAGAAAATACATTAACTTTTTTTTTTAAGCCAGGTTTTCCCACATAAGAGCTTTGGCCTCCTTCCTTTCTGTCCTGTGAAGGGTCATTCCTTCTTAGGCAGACTGGTAGCACTCCTGCTTACCTGGGCACACCATATTGGTACCAAACTTAGGATAGACTTTTGATCTGACTTCATCCCTACCGCGGCTTGAACCCCCTGAGCTCATTCAAGCCACCAGTTTCAATACCCTCCAGTCACAGGAATTATAGGTGTATATCACGGGGCTCTGGACACACTAACTTCTAACCCCTTCTTGTTATGTTGGGTTTGTAATTGCAACTTTAATCAAGGACTTATTTTAGTCCCCAAAATGGCTTGCTAAAGGTTTAAAGTAATTACTAGCATTTTAGTCAGTTCAGCTACTTCTTGGAGAAAAAAATAGGAAGGGTCTTTCCCAAAGGAACAAATCAAAGTCTACCTCTACATACGCCCTCAAGATGATTTAAATGACCCACCTGTTAGCAATCAGCAAAGATCTCTCTGCCAAAGAAAGATTGGTCGTGATACTTCTGTTGTCAAGAGGTCCAGAATCATGTGCTAAAATTCAAGCAAAAGATGTAGGATCTCTCTCCCTTTCCCAGCCCTGAGGTGCCTGCGAAAGAAGAGAGTCCGGTCATGGCCTGCACTGCCTGATCTGCACCTTGCTGTGATCCTGGGAGATGAATTCTTGTTGGGGTAAAAGCAGTCTCCTCATAGACCAAATGAACATGTTAGAAGTGGCGGGAGGCTAAAAAGAAATCAGTTAGGCTACTCCTTTAGACCCACTAAGTAGAGCTTACAGATGCAACAGGTGACTGAAATCTGTTTTCTTAATTTTCTCTGTTCTAAGGAAATTGCAAAAAAAAAAAAAAGTACATATTATTCACCTGGTCACTGAGTACTAGGCAATTCTTCCTCCACCGCCTTCAACCTTGCGGCCCCCTCATCTCTGCCTTATAGAGTCTCTAGTTTTCTTTAATGTTCAGTTCAGGGTTGGCCTCCTACTGGAAGCGGTTCCTGATTCTTCTTCCCTGCTCCCCCCCGCCCCCCACTTCAAGTTCTCCTTCTGAAGCGATATTTGAGGCTCATGGATTAGGGAATGGTTAAACACCTTTTGGTACCTGACTCCAGTAATGTAGATGGAAAGGACAAAACCGAATGCTGTGTAATTTAATGGTCGAGCTTGGCCCCAAAGAAGAGGGAAGAAAATGTTCTTCTTTTTTGCAAAGGCAGGGGACTGTGCATTTGCAGTATTGTATATGCTGTCAGCGTAAGTTAGCGCACTTCTTAGTTTTGCTGAACTTTTCCATTCCCTTCTTTCTTTTTAATCTTTTTTTTTGCTGTTGTTACAATTGATGTGTCTCTAGAGATTTGGAAATGAAGATGACATAAAAGCAAAATATATAAATAATTTCAAAAATGCTCTATTAAACATTTTGTATGACTTCATATGTATAATGCCTTCTCAATGTATGAGGGAAGAGCTGGAGGGAGGAAGAGAATCTGGAAATGAAAATTTTTAAATGGATGTTGAAAAATTAAAAATAAAAAAATAAAATAATAAATTTACTCATCTGTATACCTGTTACAGACCATAAGCTCTTGAGGATAGTGACTGTCTAGTACGATGCCTTGATGTAGGAGACTTAATAAATGTTTGTTGAGTTAAATAGTAGTTATTGGATAAATGCTTATAGCATTATCAGAGTAAAGGCAGTTTTGCAAGTAATGATAGAGGAGGCCTATCACACAGAGATAGCTCGGAGCTTATTAGCACTGGTCACTGCCAAATTTTGGTTGTCTTCATCTGGTGGGATCTCCTTTCAACAAGCACCCTCATTTGATTCCTGTTGGCCTTACATCCTGCCTGATGCAGAGCTCTGCCCACAGAGCCCTGACCAGTTAATTACCATTTGATGGGAAAACTAAACCACAAAGAAATTAGGAGCCTTGCTGAGCTTCTACAGGGTGAATGCCTTGTAATAATAAGAACCTTTATCTGGCAGGTGAAGAGAAGGTTTTGTGGACTAATAGGAGGGATGAATAAAGTCAGACACTGAGATGACTGTTGTTGAGTCATCGAGGAGAGCACTATCCCTTGCCCTTACTGTAGGGCATACACCCCACACTGTCCCAGGTCTGTGGGGGAATGGGCAACGTCCTTCCTCCTTGGGTCTCCTATTGCGTTTGATCCAGTCTCCCAAAGAGTAGCACTTCATTCTTTAATTGCTTCTGGCTTTGGGATTCTGAGATTTGTGAGCTCAGCCATCCATGAACCAGGGATGTAGATCTGTTGGCCTTTCCTTTCCTCTATTTCTCCTTTATTAATTCAGTAGGAAGAGAAGATCCTGGGAAGCTCTGGTAATTTCAGAGCTATGGCGAATCATATCAACAACTCAATAGTGTTTATTAAGCACCTACTGTGTATGGGGCTGCACAGTGGGTGGTGCAGTAGATGGAATGTCAGGCCTGGAGTCAAGTAGACTCCAAGTCAAGAAGAGTTCAAATCCAGCCTCATTATGATATTAAAATTCCCTTTCCCCTCCATTTTGCCTATCTAAATCCTTCACCCATTAATCACCTACTAATTGTTAAGGATTCAACTCATGTCTTTTTCCTCCATAAGCTCTTCCCTGACCATTCTTTCATTTTTCTGAATTCCTTTAAAGCTTACTATCATTTGGGTAATCATAGTGAGATTTAATCATTTCCTATATGTATAAATTGTCCCCCCACACTCAGTTCTAATGTTAAGTCCTAGAAGACTTGGAAAATGTCATAGATTTCTTTTGCTTATTGCTTGGGACGCAGCACTTAATTATATAATAATATAAGCACTTAATAATATAAGCATCAAAGCAGCAGAGTAGGTAGAATGCTGGGCCTGAAGTCAGGAAGACTCATCTTCTTGAGTTCAAATCTGGCTTCAGACACTTATGAGCTGTCTGACCCTGGGCAAGTAACTTAGCCCTGTTTGCCTCAGTTTCTTCACCTGTAAAATGATCTGGAGAAGGAAATGGCAAACCACTGAAATATGTTTGCCAAGAAGACCTCAAATGGGGTCACAAAGAGTGGGATATGACTGAAAAATGGCTGAACAACAATAACATGGGCCAGGTACTGTGTTAAGTGCTGAAGCTTCTCTTGCCACCCAAGAAGGACTTGGGAGGCACTTGTACTGGTCATCCCCAAATTGGGAAATGGTCCTGATTGCCCTGGAACAATTGTGCTTCATAAGTAGGTGTGGAAGATCTGAATTCAAATTCTGTTGCTACTGCCTCCTGCCTATGTGACCCTGGGTAAGTCACAACCTCCCAGGGCCTCAGTCTTATCTGTAAAATGAAGGAGTTGAACAAGATGACCCAAACGGTTCCTTCCAACTCTAGATTAATGATCCCCAGATGGGTTAGTAACAGGTTAGGAAACATGCTAATTTTAGGAATGTGCACCACTTGCAACTTTGCATTTGAAACACCATTGATCCTTCTTAACAAATGCAGCTAAATTTTTGAGGTGACCCTTAAAAATGTGCACCACTCTCTTTGTGGACTATTTTTCCTCCAGGGTTTCATCAATCTTCTGCTCCCTTGTTTAAGGAAAATGTTTGGGGATCAGGCAGGCACTCTCCTGTGCAGAATGACCTTCAACAGGCAGAGATAAACAACAGTTCCTTTTCATCTCCTAACCATTGATTTTCTGCAAGGCAAACCACAAAGCTGCTTTGAAGTCCAGGAGGGAACTACTGCGAGCTGGGAGGGGGGTGAGTGGGAGATAAAATTGAAGGAAAAGTACATTTGAAAGGAAGAAAATCTCTGCCATCTAGGTAGAGATGTTTACTGGCAGAGCTGAAACAACCTGATGTTATCTAGAGGCAACTGCATTGGAGAGAAAGGGTATGCTTGGCTGTTGGTAGAGCAAGACTTGGGGGAGGGTGGAGTGTGAAGGAGCAGCCTGCCATTAAATTGGATGGAATTTTTTTAAACCGAACAAGTGAAATAATGCATTTTCATCTGTTCAAACAGTAAAAGAGTGTTACTGAACCAAACCAATAACTATTGCAAGTACTAGCCACCTAGTAAATGTTTGTACTTTAGTAAAAAAAAAAAGTTTTTACTGTAATTTACAAACGGCATTTTTTAACATCTTAGTCTTTTGTTCTGGGAACTCAGGCCAGCATTTAATTCATTAGTTTAAAAAAATGAAGATTCCAATCATTGTGGGAATATGTAAGGACAATCTTTCAAACTGTTTGACTCAGCAATCCCATTTCTGGGCATATACCCCAAGGAGGCCAAGGAAAGGAAAGGAGATATATGCCAAAATATTCATGGCTGCACCTACAAATATTTTGGTATATGTGGGCTTACTTTCAATGCCAGGAAAGAAGGAGGTGCCCATCGAAAGGAAAATGGTTGACCATTTGTAACAGAATACTGTTTAAGCTGTAAGGAATGGAGACTATACAGAAATTAGGGGAAAATGAGAAGAATGAAGCGATTCATAGAGATCATATACAAAAAGACAACGGAATTCACATAATGCAAGGGATCAGACTGGTTCCAGAAGACTTCTGTCTGTCCTGAGGTGGTGGATTATGGGTGCAGAATGTCTATGCACTCTGTCAGTCTGGTTGCTATCATACAGCTTGTTGTTAGGAAGGGTGCCATGGCACAGGCGGGAAATCTGCAGTCTCGAGGTCACGTGTGGCTCCCTAAATCCTCAAGTGCAGCTCTTTGATTGAATCCAAACTTCACATAACAAAACCCCTTAATAAAAAGATTTGTTTGGTAAAATTTGGACCCAAGGACCTAGAAGGCCCCATGTGGCCTGAAAGCTGCAGGTTCCTCACCTCTGCCATAAGGGTATGAGAACAGGTCTCAAAGTCAGGAAGACCTAAGTTCAAGTCCCTAGCATACACTGGCTGTGATCCTGGGCATGTCACATCACCCCTCCGAGCCCTAAGCCTGCCTAAGAGAATACATTATAGAAAAGCATCTGATCTGACCTGATAAAATGATTTTCCTCATCCATAACTCCATATACCAGTAAAATCACAGTACAATTTTAAAAAAAGAAAAAAAAATAAAGTAGGGCATTAAGGAATAATTATTTGGAAGTGATTTTGAATTTAAAAAAATGTATTAATAAAATAAAAAAAGAATCTACTAGCTTCAGTAACAATGTGATCAAACATTTTATTTAATTTCAGCTTGATAGAAAGTTTAGCGTCTTTATCAGCAGAATGAGGTTATAGTTTTTACAAGGAATTATTGGTTTATAAGAGGGGAGAGAGGAAAAGACCATTTTGGCCTTCTCAATCTTGCCAAATCAATGCTATTTTTCCAGTGAGATCCTTGAATTCCTTTCTTAATCTCGGAATTGATGGGAATAGACAAGTTCCTTGCTACTCCAGGTACCTAAAGGTTCAATCCTGTCATTTGAAGAAGTGCTCAGAACTGCAAACACGGTTTAGGAGAGCAGCCTGTTTTGAACTCTCCAAACAGCATAGTAAGAAACAGGATTTAATGTTATTCTGGTGGGTTTAAGTGTGCTTAGAGCTGTGAAATGAAAGATCCTTGGGAAAGTTCTGCCCCCCAGTACTCCCTCCCCCCACAAACAAACTCCATCCAACCAGAAACTCTTGCCTGGAATTCTCCTTCCTCATTCCAAGCTTCTGAGATGGGTAAACAAAGCTTCACATGTAAGTAGGGAGGCATGGACAGCTGAAGTTCTCACTTCTTATTGACAGGACACCTGTGTTAATTGCAGAGACATCCGAAAAGTATGGAAAGGATGGGGCACAAAAACCCAAGCTACGTCAATGAATTTCTGGAGCCATCACGACTTTTGCTTCATTTGCTGTAATCCTGTTTGTTTATTTTTGTGGAATAAATTGATGCCAGATAGGCATCTCAGCATTTTGTCCAGACCTGAAATATCAAGTCACTTAATTTTGAGTAATACATAATGAAGTACACACCCAGTAATATATTCCCATAAAAATGCAATCATGCTTTACAGTGTCTATCAGCTTTCCTAAAGTCTCAGCTGATGCACTGGGCAGGCCAAGCTAATTAAAATGGCTAAGTAATGGCAACGATTAATTTCCCCATAAACTTATTCTCTTTGATTTAACAGAATTAGTTTTGCTGACAATAACGTACTTTATTATTGCTTCGCTTAATCAAAAAGGTTCATTTTTTATTCATTACAGAATGTGACATAATTATTCATAAGGCACTTAACATCTGGGATGGCTTCTAAATAAGGACCTAACATGCTATTTACATATAATCGATCAATTTATGAGGCAAGCAACCAGTCAATTAATTGAGAAACATTGATTAAGCATCTTCCCTGGCTCTGTATTAGGGAATGGGGATGCAAGTGGATGTCAGTAGAGGATGAAAATTCAAATGAAATCTGGGCGGTTTTACTGAAATAAAGTGGAGATGAAGTATTTTAAATCACAACCACAGAATCTCAGAGGCAGAAGGGATCTCAGAGATTTGTAAACTTAAAAAAAAAACCCATAACTGTATTTCAATTTAATTGGTTTCTTATATATCTGTATGAATTTTCACATATGTATTTAATTAATTAAGACTGCCAAAGGAGTCTATGACTTAAAAACAATTAAGAATTCCTGGTCTGAGCTAATGCAAACTACTTACTGAGGCAGCCTTTCAGATAGATCCAATTGGAAGGGAGCTTTTTTTTTTTAACGGAACTGAATTCTGCCTCTCTCTAACTTTTATCCATTGGTCCTAGGGGTGGAGGTGACAAGCAGAACAAATCAGTCCCTTCTCTACATAACAGTTCTTCAAGACTTGAAGACAAATATGATGTCTCTTCTAATTATTTTTTGTCTATATGTTTATATATTGAAATACGCTTCATAGCTTATTCCTTTAGTAACTTTTTTAAAGTCACAGGATGGGAATCAGGAATAAGAAGTGGTCAGTCAATACACTTGAAGCCCGAGGGAGAAAGTACTGGCCTCGGATCTGCATGGAGACTGAGACACAATTAAGAGTGATAACAGTCAAAGGTCAGGATCTCCCCCCCCCCACCCCCCCGCCCATGAGCCTGAACCTTCCATTGGAAGCACATTCCATTGAGGTGACCTAGAGGCCTTTAGGAGGAGGCTCTTTGGACACCTGGAGCATCTTCAAGTAATAAGTAACTTGATTATTGTGTGATGCCTGGAGAGTAATTAACACACATAAGTGAAAAATTACCATAACCCATAGGTATATTGGTCTTGAAGACCTGTTGGTCTTCATTGATGTTAGTGATATACTCATATGACACTGAGCACCTCAAGCACTATCTCAGGGGTGTGGAGGAGTTAATGGGGTGAACTCTGGGGTAGGATGAGATATTTGGGGTTTCTTGGGATTTACCACCTTATTCATGGGAATAAATGTAAAGTCCTATGGTTGGGTTTGAAAAAACAACAGCACAAACATAATCATGTTTTTAGAAACCAGCGACTAAGAGTTAAATGTATTTGGGGAAAGAGTTTTAAGTTTAAACTTCTATGTCTTAAGCATGCCACAAGTACAAAACTACCATGACTACAAAACGCTATGACAGAGAATTTCCATTTTCTCGATCCTTTGCTTGATATTTCAAGGGATGCATGTATTTTGGTTTATTTGTTTCTGAAACCTGATATAGCTCTCACATGCAGCCCAAACAGTTCTGGGGAGAGGCTATGTGAGATGTGGCTGTACCTATGATTTCATTGGTGTAAGTAAATCCCACTGTGGAAATTCCATGGGCCAGTGCAGAGAGCAATTTGTCTGTTACTTAGAGTCCCAGGGAGATGTCTGGGACCCTAAGACCTTAGGTCACTTACCTATGGTCATACAGATATCGTATGTAAAAGGCAGCACTTGAACTTGGGCCTTCTGACTCTAAGGCTGGCCCTCCACCTTCATGGAGCTCAGCCACCTCTTATTCTGAATGATACTGATTTCATCATTTGCCTCTGGTGCTATTTCTCTATATACCGGTTAATTTAATGCAAAACTTGAAGACTTATTATTCTCTTTCTATAAGAGAAGCATCAGTCTTCTCTTTTGCAGAGGGATCATCTTAGGAAGCTACAGGCTTCTAACACTCCCAGAACTATACAAGGAAATTAGAAAGGTGAGTCTCACACTCTATCTCATCTTTTAAATTGGGGAAAATTAAGGTTAAAAACATTTAAACATTTTTCAGTCACTATCAAATGGACCCAGTTAGTTCTGAAATTAAAATTTTTCAGTAATTTCCTTTTGGCACCTTGTTAACTGAATGAAGAATAGGAAACAAATTCTAAGTTTTTTCATCTGTTAGTCATATTTTATCTAAATTTTAAATGTTAGCTTAGACTTTCAAATGAACCTTCAGAATGTAGTCAAGCTGGAGAAGGGAAATGGACAACATTTTGGGGTCATGTTGAGACTCTTATAACATGAACTCTTATAATATGACTCTTATAACATCCGCTATCGTATCAGACTGAATCAGAGAATATTATGTTGGGCATTATTGTTAAGATGGGGAAGGTAGGCAGTGCAGTGGATAGAGGTCCAGTTCTGGAGTCAGGAAGACCTGAGTTCAAATGTGACCTCAGACACTAGCTATGTGAACCTGGGCAAGTCATTTAACCCAGTTTGCCTCAGTTTCCTCAACTTTAAAATGATCTGGAGAAAGAAATGGCAAACCACTCCAGTATCTTTGCCAAGAAAACCCAGAAAGGGGTCACAGAGAGTTGGACATGACTGAAACAACTCAACAACACTGGATTAATCTCATTCCTAATTTACAAAAAGTAAGCTTTTCCTTCTTTTTTCCTTTCTTCACAGAAGCCTATGGCAAACTATCCACTGTGTTGTTCTGCCTCATTCCAGCTGTCATATTCCACACATGCCTTTATTATCCTCAATGATCCCATATATAGTATCCAGTGACTCAGGCGTGTGGTACATAGGATTATTAATGAGCTCAAAGACAATTTTAGGAAATACAAGTATGTGCTATGGAAGACAGGCTATAAATTGCTAGAATACTTTTTTATCACAGAGCATGAAAAGTGATTTTTTTTTCTAAATTAGAGAACAGTTCTTCTAGTCTTCCTTTTTTCTCACCCAACAGACTCAGGAACAAGGCCCCCCCTACCCAAAACTGAGTGGCTGACTCCAGGGTTTGCAGTCTGATAGCTGCACAAGTTGGGAACAAACTTGGTTCCTGTATAATGAGGGTTTTGAAGGAACAGATAGCACACCTCTCTCCATTACAGATGATCCGTCTTTTTGAATATAGTGACAGAGATTGACACAAATAGGAGTAATTTTGAAAATAGTGGTTCTAGCAGATGATATTCTCTATTAAAAATATGATTACATGGAACGTGTACTTTATGGCTATGTGTTTGTGTATGTATGTATGTATGTATATCTTTGCATGTGTTATATATAAGTATGCATCTAATCCAAGTGTGGCAACTCCCTACACAGACATATCACAACTGTCCTTTATTATTATTATTTTTTTTTTGGAGGGGGGGGACAGCCTGGATCTCTTATTTCCTAAGTATAGGGGGCTTCCCGTCTACCAATATTTCTTAATCCCTTTTGTGTCACAGGCTGCTTTGGCAGTCTGGTGAAGGCTATGAACCTCTTCTCAATTCCTTTTTAAAAATGCATAACTGGAGGAAATGCTAAATCAGAGTTTAGTGGGATAATTTTTCCATTCATGGTCATTCCATTTTGGGGTTTTTCCCCAAAATCTATCCACAGACTCTAGATCTGAGAATAAGAACCTCTACTTTAAAGAATTTCCTGGTATATTATGAAATCAAGGGACTTGCTCAGGGTCACACAGTCAGTATATGTTAGAGATGGGATATGAACCAGCTCTTCCTGACTCTGAGGCCAGTTTTCTGGCAGAGACTCAGGCACACTGTTGGGTCTATGCAACTCACTATGGCAGAATGAGTTTAGAAAGATCCTTAACAACAAAGGCAGAAACAAAGATTTTCTGTAAACCCAAAGGTGGTTAGGAAATTTAATTAGTGAATAGCCTATTCCTCAAGCATTTAGGCTTGCACAGGCTTTACAGTAATTTTGTGGTCACTGGAAAGGATGGCGGATAAAGTCTTTGTAGTTATATGTTACATCTGCAGATAGGAGCAATCTCAGCAGCCTTATCTTCCAGCAGAACAAGGCAATTAAACGGAATCAGACCTGAAGCATTAATGCATTGTGGATTTAAAGATGAAAGCAAAGGTTAGCAAGCTCTTTACAACCAGTGTGCACAAATATACATGTTGGGTATTTGCATAATATATGTATATATCATCTATGTATGTGGTATTTACAGACATGTGCATGTACATTATATATGTATACGGTATTTACACCTATGTGTAGATCAATATGTATATAAAATATATAGTTAAATAGTAAAATAACAAAATATTAAAATAGTATGGGTGATTGATTTGCACATGAATTGGATTTAAGTGAGGAAGAGTTGCACAAAGCCATCAGCCTCACTATCTTATTCAGAATCATTGAAGTCCAGTGGCAAGTCAAGATGATTGGTGATGGCCTGAGAGGCAGTGTATGTATGTATATCTCTGTATGTGTTTTATAAATAAGTATGTATATATCCCGAGAGGGGCAACTCCCTACACAGATGCATCAAGACTCTGTTTTTTAAAAAATCCATCTTAAATGGGTTTAAAATTTAAGCAGCACCTGCTTAAATTACCTTTATGGCCATTGGAATAAATTGTTCTCCTCTGCCTATTCTGCTAGGCAAAGTCTTCATATGCTTGGGGTAGACATTCCCCTAACTCACCAACAGGTTTGAGGCCCATTGGTTACCCTCAGCCTGGTTTAGCCCATCTACTGAGATGCTTTTACTGGGGTGTGGCCGCTGTGCATGCTACAGTTTCTTGGAGCCACAGGTGGGAGTTGGGTGACAAGTAGACACCAAAGAGAGATGAGCAGCTCTAAAAAGGGCATGGCAGCCCTCACACCAGAAGTGCTAGTTGTTTCCGAAGACCTCATAAATCCCATTTGGTCCTCTCCTATTATAAAGGATTGACAACAGCAACATATAGACTATATATATTACACTGGAGTTTTAAATAAATATAGATAAAGATATACATGGGCATGTATGTACATATTTATAGCATACACACACACACATATATGCATGTATGTGTGTGTACCCACAAAATATACTTTGGTCCTTATCAAACACATGTTCATTCTCCCACCACCGCAGAATAGAATAGGATTATTGAAATGGTGACAGAAACCCAGAACATCAATAACCCGCTTCTGACAGGCCGACAATCGTTGTTAAAGAATGTTTAGCAACCCAAGAGGAGACTTTCAAGTCTCAGGCCTGCAGGTACTCACCGTTCCATAGAAGTGGGGGCTATGAATATCCACGCTATCTATAGAGCTCTGAGATGACCAGAGTCTAAGTATGGTTACCATGTGATACCCCATCACATGTTAAACACCTAGCATGAGCCATTCAACAGTAAAAGTACTAGGACAAGTCAGAAATAAATGTGGGCATTGGTTTTTTCCAAGTCTAGTGTTTTTCTCTAGCCTGTTTCCATGTTTGATATTTTAAAAAGCCGCAGTACTACCAACTCCGTAATGTGGTGTGAGTATGGGCAAATGAATGGGTTCAATATTGCCCAGTTAATACAATGTGGCTTAGAAACTAGATGTAAATGAAGCATCTCTTCAGTTCTTCCAGCTGCCAGGCACTATGCTAATCAGTGGAGGCAGAAATACAAGTAAACAAAACAGTCCCTGCTCTCAAGGAGCTTATATTCCAATGTTGGGAAGACCACACACATGGGGTGCTGGGAAGAGGGGAAGGAAGGATACATGTGCACAGGAGATGCATCCAGGTGGTGTCAGGAGAGAATCAGAACAAGTATGCAAGTACTTGTCCACTTTTTTTTTTTATTTAAGGTGGTAGGGAAGAATTTTTTAAATAAATAGTTGTGAACTGGACAAGGGAACAGAGTCAAATCCCAGTATAATGCCCAGAAGCCACTGATTCAAACCAAGTAATTTCCCTGTCTAAACATGAATTAGACATTAAAACTACAGGATGAAGAGAAAGTGATGGGAGAGATCACCACACCATGTAAAATCTTCTGATATGGGGGAAAACCTCAGCTTAGGATATATAAAATGTCAGATCCTGGGGGGAGGTCTCTTTTTTTGTCTTTCTCTACCTAGCCAGTAGAGTATATACAGCGTGTATGCGTGTCTGTGTGTGTGTGTATACACACTACATATATATCTATATATATATATGTATATGTGTGTGTGTGTGTGTGTGTATAGTAGATTCCTTAAAATTTTTTTGTTAATTGATGGGTTAAGAATTCATAGGACTGATTTTACTACTATCCCTTAGGAGCTTTCTGCTAAAGTGGATTCTAATGCATCCCCTGTCTTTCTATGCCCCAATGGAGAGGGTTAACAACTGTGTGGGAGAAGGAGACACAGTAGCAGCTCAAAGTGGATCCATGGAAAAGGAAGATTTGTGCTTCAAATTGAGGCAGCCCCTGGTATAATAGGAGAAAATGTGAAGTTCTTAGGTGGAGGAAAGGCCAGAAAATGGGCATCTGACAAGACTGATGCTGTTACCTTAGGTAATAAAGTAGATTTCATCTTAAACCTTTCCCTATCTCTTTCCCACCATGTTCTTCCTCTCACTAAGGCCTGTCCCCCCAGTGATGGCATGGCTTCCCTGGCTAATCCTTCTGTCACTCACTGTTTGCATTTTTATTCATTCCCAGACTCACTGGTCATGGTGATGGCATTGGATTATAGGCTTTTCTTCTACCATCATCACTCAGTGATCTCTACTCCTCTGAGGTTCACTCAATCCCTGTTTATCACCCAAAAAAGACTCTGATAGTTGTCAGGATAACTACAGGACACTTTCCTTCCTCAGTGAGTTCAGTTTTTGGATCACAGTCTTTCTCTTCTCCCCAACTATTGCTCTCATGTGAGGGGACTTCAACTCTCTCTCTCTCTCTCTTTTTCTGTGTGTGTGTGTGTGTGTGTGTGTATGTGTGTGTGTGTGTATAGATAGATAGTATATATGTAGATAGATAGATAGATAGATAGATAGATAGATAGATAGATAGATAGTCCTTCAATTATCCTGATTTCCCAATTCCCCAATTTACTTATTTCCCATGACTTACTTCTCTAACCCACAACTACAGGCAGATATGGTCATAGCCTTGATCTTGATATCATTCACAAATGTTCTATACCTGTGTTAATGAACTCTGAAATTCCTCTATCTGATCACAATATGTGGTCAGTCCAACTCTCCCTCTGCCTTATGACTCTAAAACCTCTTCTTCACCTTCTCCCAGACCTCCAACCCCTCCAAATGTGTTATTTTTCCAGGCTATCACCCCTACACTGGCTATAATCTCTTCACTTCCTCATCTTGGTGAACCAACTCATCTCTACATTGTCATTTTCTCTTGAGCTCCTTGCCCCTTTATCCTATCAAAGATCTTGTTCCCCCCCCCCCCCCAAAAAAGATCTTGCCCAGTTAAATCCTAATGTTGGATTAATCTGTCCAGTTTATGTCTTAATTTCTACTCATGTGCTGGTAGATAAAAGTTGGAGAAAAATCACAAAACTGTTCCCTGGCTTCACTACAAGTTTATGCTATATAACCTCACTATGGCAAGGCAATCCTTTGACACCTGTGTAATCTGTTCACTATCTTACTCACTACTGCATCCTTTCCAGACATTTTCATCCCTCTTCCATCCCCTCACAGCTATCATCTGAAAACCTGGTCTCATATTACACTGAAAAAATTGAGGCCACTTGAAGGAACTTTTCTCTTTACCCGTTTTTGATCTCACACCATTTGGATATGTTCTGCTGCTGTCACACCTTCTCACATGAAGAGGTGGCCCTTGCCAAGCAAATCCCTCTGTGTCCATACTGTCTTCTCCAGTGCTCATCTTCTCTATCTACTAGTTGCTTCTCTACTGCTACAGTCACGCCCATCCTCAGAAATTCCTTTGACTCATTCATCTCCACTAGCTATGGTACTACATCTCTCCTTCCTTCTGTAGCTAACCTCCTTGAGAAGGCCATCTATAACTGATGCTTTCAATTTCTCTTACTCTCTTCTTAACTCTTTGCAGTCTGCCTTCCAACCTTATCATTCAACTGAAACTGCTCCCATCAAAGTTACTAATGATTTCTTAATTGCCAACTTAATTGTCTTCCCTCAATCTTCATCCTTTTCACATGGAGGAAAAGCTCTCTGCACTCTTTGACACTGTCACTCACCCTCCCCTCAATACTCTCTTTTCCCCAGATGTTTGTGCTACTGCTCCTTCCTGGTTCTTCTACTTGACTGACTGCTGTTTCTGCTTCTTTTTTGCTGATTCTTCATCCATATCACCATTGTTAACCATGTGGGCTTCCCAAGTTTTGTCCTGGGTGCTCTTCTTTCTCTACACCATTTCATTTGCTGATCTTGTCAGCTCCTATGGTTTCAATGATCATATCTGTGCAGGTGACTTTTAGATCTACTTGTCTTTCTCTAACCCTTCGACCTCAATTTTTCTATCTCCAATAGCCTATTAGACATCTTGTACTGGATGACCAGCATCTTGTACTGCATGACCAGCAGACATCTTAAACTCAACATGTTACTGCAATTAATAATAATAATATTATATTATAATAATATATAATAATATAATATAATAATAATAACAACTGCAATTATTACCTCTCCCCTCCCCAACTCTTTCCTTTTTCTAACTTCCATATTATTGTCAAGGGTACCACCACCCTCCCATTACTTTGCTTTGCTGCCTTGGTATCATCCCCGAATTCTCACTATCTCTCATCCCCCATATTCAATCAATTCTCAAGTCTTTTTGTTTCTACCTTTGTGACACCTCCTGTACAGCTGTATTTTCTCCTGTGACACTGAAAACACCCAGATGGGGGCCCTCATCACTTGATGTCCAGTCTATTGCAATAGCCTGCTCCTTGGTTTCCCTGCCTCAAGTCTCTTCCCCACTCCAACCCAATCTCTACCTAGTTGTCAAACTGACCTTCCTAAAACACATCTGCATCCCACCCTCCTATTTACTAAAATCCACTGGTTACCTATTATTTCTTGGATCAAATATAAAAATTTTGTTTGGCTTCTAAAGCTCTTCATATCCCAATTAACCTCAAGTTTTCTTATACCTTGCTCCCCTGACCCCTGTCACATACTCTGCAGCTCAATGACACTCTGGAGAAAGTATAACAATTTTTTCATCACTCCAAATCCAGGTTTCTTTGTCCATTCATTCTCATTCTCTTGGCCTATTATATGGTCACAATGTACGCTCTCCGTTCTTATACTTTTTTTCCAGCCAAAGTAAAACAAAGTTTATTAAAGATTTGTCTTAAGGAACCTGAGCATTTGTGATGCTTGTATTGACAAGTGGGCCACAATGAATCTGAGCCCCCACTTTTGATTATTTTTGAAAAGTCTATACAGATTTCTATTTCTTATACCCACTGATCTGTATTGCAATCATAGTATTCCATTACTTTAATGTGCCATTCCTTTATTTAGGTAGTCAGGTTTTGGTTTTTAATTAAAATTAATAAAAAAATTAATTAAATTAATTAAAATTAATTAAAATTTTAATTATCATGGAATGTTACTTTGAACATATTTTGAATTTTTTTAGCTTTTTAGTTTTTCCATTAGTTTTAAAATTTTGTTTCAGTTTATTTTCATTTTAGATACTTTTATTTTCTATTGCTAGATTTTCTTGCTGAAACATTCTATAACTTTGCAATTCTACCAATAATGAATATGTGTATCTGTTTATCCACAACCCCATCAATATAAGACTTTATTGTTACTGTAAAAACTAATGTTATTCTAAGTTGTATTTCTTTAGGGGTCACTTTGTTTTTATTTCTCCTCCCTTGGCAATTTTCTTTTTGTCTTTGTAATTAAGTGGTTTTGTGATGTGTATGCCTTAGGGAATCCATTCCTAACTGAGGATATTAGGAAGCAGTGGAGACAGGACGGCTTTCAATGGGAGTTGATTTTTAGGCACTTGGATCTGAGGGCTGAATGTCTAATCATTGTTAGTTGAAGGTGATCAGAGCAGATTAAGAATTCTCTGAGCTTTCATCGTCATGGCTTGGATGAAGATAGGGGTGACCGCTCCATTCAGGATAGAGGCTGGATCAGGAAGCCAGTTATCCTAGGTTTTGATGTCTGCTTTTCTGCGATTGGTTGTGAGCTTAGGCCACCTGAGGCTAGAATGAGGGTAAACTGGAAAGGGCCCCAATATCCTAGTTCCCTTAACCCTACCAGGCAATCAGGAAGAAATGAATGGAGATAGTTGGAGTAGGGCAGCATGGACAGAGGAGTAGGTCTAGGTCAGTGCTGGCTCTGAGGGTACTAAGACTGTAGCTATCTCTCTCTTGGTGTCCTCAGTAAATTTTCTCAACTCTAATTTCTGTGTTTCTATTCTTGCTTCCCTAATTTTCTCTGGGAGCAGCATTTACTGAAATATAACTACATATAAGGTACAAGAAATGCAAAGATGGATACTACAGAATCTGCTCTCATTATACCTATTGTCTAATTTCTAGCCTGGTGGTTCTCTCCAGATAAAAAGTCTGTTCTTAATGAGTGCTTGTATATGCTCCTATTTTGGTCAGTGGCTTTCTCCTCACAGGAAAAAAAGCTTGGTTGAGCCATAGTTCTTGTTAGGATATATTGTAGATCTCTTTCCAAGAACACTGATTATATTCTGAACACAAGAGATGTCCCTGTGGGATTCCTATGTATGAATCTGGCTGAAATTACAATACTCATCAGTCTTTGAGCATTTAGGATTATAATGTTCTATTTAAGATGCAACCCTGGATCTGGAAGTCCATGCTATCTAGTGTTATAAGATTCTGTTTTACACACACCCACACACACATACTCACACTCACACACACATATATAAACACATACATATTTTTTTACAAAAATATTTATAGTTTTTTAATTAATTAAATTTATTTTGTTACATTTTGTTAACTGTCTCCCTCCCTCTTTCCAAACCCCACATTAGAGAAAGCCACCATCTGATACAGATTTATACGTATATGGTGAAACCATACTATACATACTTCTATTTATCAGTTCTTTCTCTGGAGGTGGATAGCATCTTTCTTCATAGGTCCATTATAGTTCATTTGAGTATTTATAGTACTCAGAATAGCTTGGTTGCTCACAATTATTATTCAAACAATATTACTGTTATGGTATGCAATGTTCTCTTAGTTCTGCTCAGTACACTTTTCATTATTTCATGCAAGTCTTTCCATGTTTTTCTAAAATCAACCAGCTCGTCATTTCTTACAGCACAGTAGTATTCCATCACAATTACATACAACTTATTCAGTCACTCCCCAATTGAGAGGCATCACCTCAATTTCCAGTTTTTTTTCTGGAATTAAATTGGTTTATTTACTTTTTGTTTACAACATTCAGTTCCACAGTCCCTCGAGTTTCAGATTTTCTCCCTCTCCCTCTCCTCCCCCCCACCATGACAGCATGCACTCGAATATAGGATCTACAAATATCTTCCCATTGATCACTAATCAGGTTGTAAAGAAGGATTATAACTGATGGAATGATCAGTGGGAAAGAGGAAACAAAACAAAACAAGAAAAAGCAACACAGCAAGTAGTTTGTTTCAATCTGGATTCAGACTCCGCATCTCTTTCTCTGGATGTGGATATCTCTTTCCATCATGAGTCTTTTGGAGTTGTCTTATAACTTTACATTGCTGAGAGGAGCCCAGTCTATTGAAGTTAGTCGTCACATATACATTGTGACACACACGTATAACCTTTAACCAAGATTGTAATCAGTACTTTGATTTTACCTTGTTTTTAAAAATAATTGCTGCTAGAGGAGTGCAGGGAGAACAATGAACTGGCACCACCTGCATTTTCCACAAACTTAAAATAATTCATCATCAGCACTTCCAGGTAGTCAGGTGGAAACACGTTGTAGAGTTGTGTTTTAAGGCTAGATACTTATCACACCCATTTTTACATTTTATGATACAGGTTGTGGACCAAATGCCACAATATATACCAATTAAAGAATACAACTCTTTTACGGTCTTATTTTTTTTTTTTATTGACTGCTGACATCACTTTACAATCAAATATTACTGGGGTTTCTTTTTTATGAGCACACCAGATGAGCAGGGTTCAATTGAAATAACTTTTTATAAAAAATGATGCAGATCATTTGGATAAGCATTCATTGACTCTGAAGGAACTGTCTTTTAAGACAGGGGTTCATCCCCTTTTTTTGTCACCCGACTGGCTACAGTCGGGTGAAGACTATGGACCCCCTTTCAGAATAATGTTTTTAAATGCATAAAACAAAACACACAAGATTGCAAAGGAAACTAATTAGATTGAAATAAAGATCTAATTTCTCCCCAAGTTCATGGACCTCTGGTTACGAACCTTTATTTTAACAATTTATAATGTTACAATTTTTGGGCAGAATGAAGGATAGAATTATAGCATTTTGTAGCTAGAAGCAACCATAGTGAATAGCTAGTTCCCAAATGGAGATTATCTTTGCAGGTAATTTCACACACACACACACACACACACACACACACACACACACACACACACACACAGAGGCCATAGCTGCATTGTCTGTTCAATGAGACTGCAAACAGGACGACACTAACCCCTGCTGTTCTTTGGCTGAGAGCACCATGAGACTGATATTGTACGATTCTGTAGGGATAGCTCAGGTCTGAAGAGGCATCAACACTTTTGTTTTAATTCAACAAAGGTTGACTGAAGTCTATGATTTGCCATGCCCATTTTTTCTCCCCCACGTAAATATGACATGAGCGGTGAGCTCTGTGTATTGATTTGTTGACTGGAATATGAATAATGCTCTTAATCAGGTGCAAAATTTTTTTCCCGTTTCCATTTTCTGAAATATGGCTCAATTTATAGCTCTGCAAAGCTGATTGCCTTAAATACAGGTATTTAAAGACGAGGGGCTTCATCTTGTTCAAAACTGGTCTGATGGGGGTCAGAGTCCATTAT
Organism: Pseudochirops cupreus; assembly: GCA_028627135.1. Lineage (NCBI taxonomy): Eukaryota > Metazoa > Chordata > Mammalia > Diprotodontia > Pseudocheiridae > Pseudochirops > Pseudochirops cupreus. Next base: position 171,009,233 of record CM053583.1, on the reverse strand, counting down.
CTTTGATTTTACTCCCACTCGTCAATATTGCTGACCTCAACAGTCAGTACATCACCACTCTTCTTTCTAATCCTCTCTAACTTTCTCCAGAGACATCTATTTCAGACAGAGACAAGCACCATCCCAGCTGGCCTATCAATGCTCACATTCTGGATTACAGGTGGGGTAGTGAATTGTAACTGCCAAGGGGCAGGATGACCTAATGGCCTATTTCTAATTAGTTTGGAAGATGTTCCAAAAACAGCAGTCAAAGAAAGCATGGTGAATTATTTTTTTTATTCTAATAAGCTCTTGAGATGTTTTTCATTGGGCAGCAACTGAATTCATTTTTCTGTGTGTCAGGAGTATGGGGATAAGGTGTGTCACTGTATGATTTTTCCCTTTATTTCATTTAATTTTGAAAAGAATTCTTGGTTTGAAAAGTATAAAAACTGAATACCTCCATCAAAATGCTTTGCAAGGGATGGTCAGACATTAAAGACAATGGTGAATAAACATTCTTCAGTTATAAAGTAGATAAAGAGATGGCCAAAAGCTCTGTTTAGGTTTTAGAGCTGTTACCAAGTACCAGTTTTCAAGGGGCAGGAGAATGCTGTCATATTGCTTCTCTACTCCAAATTTCCTTGTATTTATTTTGAATGTGATGACAGGTAGGTGGCCCAATGGATAGAGTGATGGGCCAGCAGTCAGGAAGACTTATCTTCCTGAGTCCAAATCTGGCCTTGACACTTACTAGCTGCATGACCCTGGGCAAGTCACTTAACCTTGTCTGCTAGTACAGTGACTGATACTTGGTAGATACTTAACAAATGCTTATAGATTAATTTATTGGCTGGCACTGGGACCAAAGCTTACCAGCTTTGTGCAGTAGCTCAAAATGTATTAGCTGAGGAAAAAAAACAGATCATAAAATCACTTAATTTTTTGATCAAGAAATGCAGATTTTATTTACAAAGAACGAACTGGGAAAAATTTCCAAATTATCATAAACACTGGGACAGTATGTTGTCAGCCTGTCACTTAACACTAGTATTTACAAAATAATGCCTTTAAGATGATTTGTCAAGGAGAGGTGAGATCAGGGTCAAGCTAGATTTCCTTGACAGTGCTGATTTTAGCTGTTATCAGTGAATTCCTCTAGCATTTTGCAGGAGCACTGTAAAAATCCATCATCAGATTTCACTGCTAATAAAATTCCTTCTGAGATACCTGTACAGACAAGTCTGTTGACAGATGAACATTTGGATAATGCAATAAAAAAAAAAGTTCTGCCTGACAGAATGCCATTTGGATCACTGGCATTGCTTCTGAGTGATAACCTTCAGACATCTGTCATGACATATACATACACGCTGCTGGCATTTAGTATTTGACGTGGAGACTCTCTTGACATCTGTAGTTCTTCATATCTGTGGCGACGGCACAGTGAGCAGGCCCGTTGGCTTAATCTTATTAATGCCTCCATCCAGGATACAGACCCTTGGATATCTGATCTTCACAAGATGAGCTGCAAACTGGAGAGAAGAGCCATATTTAGCAGCAAGTACAACCAACCCATGGTGGTAACTCTTTACTTCTTAGGCTGAGGGTTTGTTTGAAAGACAAAAATCCTCCAGGACCAACATCACTGTACAATGAAGTATTAAGACATAAAGTTTGGTTTCCCATGTTAAATCTTGTTCTCTCTCACACTGTGGCAAAATAAACTTTTCCATATCAACAACCCAGGTATTGTAAGTTTATTTTGAATTATATTCAGTCTTACTAATGAAACTGCAAGGAATTGAGAGCTTTGATGTACAGTTGATGATCAGGACAGTTCCTCAGTTTCCCCATCTGTAAACAGGGATAAAAATATCTACCTCAAGGGCTGGTTTAAGCACTAAGTGACATTCAGGAGAGAGCTGGAGCCAGCTGCAATTAATTGGCTTGAGAGAGCTGAAAGTTAAAATTTAAGTGTCAGCACTTACACACTGGAAATCAGCAAATGTTACAAATCACAGTCTGATTTATTGTTTTGTTGATTATCTAGACCAGCGGTTCTCAACCTGTGGGTGGCGACCCCTTTGGGTCGAACGACCCTTTCACAGGGGTTGCTGAGACCATCAGAAAACACATATTTCTGATGGTCTTAGGAACTGAGACACTGCTCCTCTATCTGTCTCCAGGCAGGTCCACCCACATGCAGAGACATCCACATACGAGTATTAAAGGGTCACGGCATTAGGAAGGTTGAGAATCACTGCTCTAGACCTTAAGAAGGTGATGGAGAAAATGTTAGTACATATTAAATGTAAAGTATGTCCTGTGTATTTGTGGAGAGCCGGTGGTTTCACAGCATACCCCAGCGGTAATGTATGCAGAAATGTGTCATGAGCTTAAGGCATTACTCTTGTTGTTACTGGTACTACTGTCACTAATATTATGACAGTCAGCAGCAGCAGTATATACAATATTCCTACCAAAAACTAGGCTACGGCCATAAACTTTCTTCACACAAGTCCCCATGAAGACACTGTTATCATTACTTTCATCACTGACCTGAACCTAATTTGAAAGACTGAAAAAACTCTCCTGGCCATTGACATGAGAGCTAGATGCTCAAGAGCTTTTGACAAATATTCTTCTGGGTCACTAGTAGACGAATGTTGATCTTCAGGGTTAGTCACAGGTCGATTTATAAAGCAAGAGTCTGTCTTTGGGTCCTCAGCCAACTATGTGACTGTGGGCGCGTAGCTTAGACTTCCTCAGCCTCAAAGTCCCGATTTGTGACATAAAGGCAAAGGTGCGCTGGTACATGCGCAACAACGGGGTCTCCCAAAACACACAAATCACACACTTTTAAGTTTAATCTGCAGTAATTTTTGCTTCACCACTTTCTCAAGTTTAGATAATGTAACAGAACAAGAAATCAAGACCTGATCTGTAGAATGTGTATTTTCGTATTTGTCGGATGATATCAAAAGCCCAGGGTCCCGCATTGCAGGATTACTGTGAGGATCAAGCAAACGGGGTAACAATTATTGTAAGGCAGTCAGCACTTGTGCCTGGCACGTAGCAAGTGCGGCATCAATGTCGGCTAAAACGAGATCATATCTGTAAAAAGCACTCAGCACAGAGCCTAGCAGGTAAGTGCTATATGAATGTTACCTATAATTATTATCAAACAAGATAATATTTGTAAAAAGCATATAGTAAGAGTTATATAAATGGCAACTATTATTACTAATTCTTTTCTCTGATTTCAAATCTTTCCTTCACAGAATAGTAGAAGCTTAAAGTGCTTTCTCCCCCAGACCATTTTTGCATTTTAGCAAGCAGCAAAATCTTAAGCTAATGAGATGAAGCCTAAACGGTGGGATCTCAGACACAGACCAGTAAGTGGAAGAATATGGCACTGGGACCTCCTGGGGGGGGGGTCCCTAAAATTATACTGTGAATCTGGCTGCTTGTTCCAGCGACCTGACCCTTCCTCTGACTTTTCTGTATTTTTCTTTAAGAGTAAAATAGTTGCTCACATTGTACTCCTTCTTTTTGTTTATTAGATTAACAACAGTGAGAAGAGGGGTACTCTATCTGTATTTTAAACCAAGGGAAATGGAGTGAGCCAGAGGAATGAGGTTCAGGCTGCCTGCATCACTGTTCTTCTCCCCAGGTTTTGTGCCAATTCCAGTCCTTAGAGTATCCAATGCACCAACATTCATCCAGTTCAAGGTCTATACATGCAGTTCTGCTCCCATCTGAGCATATCAAATACACACAGACACATACAGACACACACACCCCCTGTGTTTCAAGCTTCTGCATATTCTATATATGATGACATTACTACTGCTTAAGCCAGAACTCGGAGATAAGCACCACATTCCTGAAATAAGACTTAGGGATAATCAATCTGGCCTTTTTCAGTGCTTTTTTAATACCTCAGAAGTCCGAATATGAGTAAGGAAGGACTTTAGCACATATTTAACTAATCTCCCTTTAAACTTGGCTGAGAAGCTGGTGGGGGGGGGGGATTTCTTAGAGTAGTTCTGTCCAAAGGTAGGGGCACAATAACTGGGATGTAGAAGTGGCTGAAGGAGAGTCTAAGCAGGCACAGGAGAGCCCTTTCAACAAAAAGGTTCACTGCTAACTGAGGGGTCAAAAGACAGAGAAGAGTGCGGAGATGTAAAATACCTAGGGGGGTACTGAGGCAGAAAAGGAAGAAGACTATCGTTGGCTCTTGGTCTAACTCTGCGATGGACCATTTATCCTTTACCTTTCTGTCTAAGCAGCAGGATCAAGTGTATAAAGAGGTGACGTTGGAGTCAGAGGACATGAATTCAAGTCTTAACTCTGATATGGGATTTCTCAAGATGACCAGTTGCAGACAAAAGTGCCAATCTGCCTTGGAAGAGGGAGTTTTCTCATCAGGGAGTTCCCCGAACCAGTGAAGTCACAGTCCCAATCCTGGCCCTCGTTCTCTTTGCCCCACTGGCCATATGTCTACTGCTCTGTCCATTAGCTGGCACACCTCAATACCTATCTGCTTGCCTCTCCTTGGCATGACCGTGTGACAACGCCTCTTCTCCATTTCCACCATCTTGATATAGTTCTTGCTGCCTGCTGGCAGGGAACCACATGCAAATATGACTGTACCCAACAGTTGTTCCTAGTTTCCTGAAACTTGTTGAGACGAGAAGAAAGACCATTAATTAAATCCCAGGATTTCTTTTTCCTACCCACAGTGTTAAATCCCGGGGCAGTCAGTAATGGCAGCAAAAAAAAAAAAAAGCTTTTCCCTCCCCATATTAAGGTTCCATAATCTTTTTTGCTCTTGCTTTGAGTCTACAAGAGAACAGCACTGTCATTCTCTTTCCTGGGATGGGATGGAGGGAAAGTAAACACCCTGAATTCTTCCCACTATCTCAGTCAATCGAGGTGACAGGATTGAGTTCTGATTTACCCAGATCCCTCTTTTGTCTTTTGGACTTACAAAAGAGAAACAGTATGGCCTACTGGATAGGACACTGGCCTTGCTTTAGGGAGGCCCTGGGTTCAAATCTTGACTCAGACTTACTAGTTCTGTGGCCTGGAGCAAGTCAACGTTTCCGTGCCTCAGTTTCCCCATCTGAAAAATGTGGGTGGGGAGGCGAGGTTGGACTTGATGGTCTCTAATGTCCCTTCCAACTCTACATTTATGATCTTATAACCACCCCCGATGCTCTATTATCTACTTTCCCATAGTTCCTTTATTTCTTTTTAAATTTTTTATTATTTATTGTTATTCATACTATTTGAGTACCAAATTCTCTCCCTTCCCCTCTAATTCCTCCCCCACCCATGAAGAAGGCAAGCAATATGATATCGATAATATATGTGAAATCATGTAAAACATTTCCATATTAACCATTACAAAAAAAAAGGCAAGATTCTCCCTCAATCAGCATTCAGACTTCATCAGTTCTCTCTTGGGAGGTGGATAACATTTTCATCACAGGCCTTAGGATTCCAATTGTCTTGTATCATTGTCCTGATCAAAACAATGTTTAAATCCTTCACAGATAACCGATACAATATTGCAAATGAATATATATTTAAAAAGCTATAGGGAGACCTAAAAAGAGGATAAGGTCTGCTCTGATCTTGCCATTTATCCACTGTCCTTGGAGCTGGGAAGCCTCTGAAACACACTGGCCTTGTGACTCTGGGCAAGTCACTGGACTTCTAAAGTACTTCAGGAAATTCTCTAAGACACGTTGCAGAAAAAGATGCTGATCGATAATGAGAGAAGGCATTTTCTTATCTGGGGGTCTACTAAATGACGTCGGGTGAATGAACTACATACTGTCCTACGGGGCTAGTGGACTATTCTCGTTTCTTTAATGTGTGCTATTAATTATCAAGTCAACAAAAATTTATGAAGCAGCTGCTCTGTACCAGGCATCACTGTGCCAAGTTCTGGAGATGCAGACAAAGTAAAACAAAACAAACCCCAAAAAACCAAAACCATGGTTCCTGCCTTCAAGGAGTTCACAATCTAATGGAAAGGTAAATTAGGAGGGTTTACGCAGATGGGTTAGAAGGATCATCAGGGTTTAAGCCACACTGAGAGAACGTTAATCTACATAATTTGAAAAGAAATTTAAATTAATTAAGAAGACCTGGCAGCACTTAGATGCAGAGGAGGAAATGGAATCTTAGGTATGACTCTTCCAACAAGGGATGCAGAGGCATCTGGCCCCTTCCCAATCTGGGACAAAATTACTCCATTTCCATATTACCTTCAATCCTGCTTGAACTGCCTTGCAAACTTCTTAATTTTATGTTCATAAGCATGAAGAAGAAAAAGGCAATGAAGAATAAAGAACAGATGACAAAGATCTTACATTTTCACTGTCAGTACTTGTAAAGGGTAAGAGGCAGAGGAAAGAATTCAATGGCTTAGTTTATTTCATCACACCTTGAAAAACGTCTAATGCAAAAATAAAGGGAGGGAAATGGGAGGAAAGAAGAGTCCTAAGAACAGTTGCTTCTGGACATAGCATGCTGAGTCACAGAGGAAAAGCTGGCTGATTTGTATTTCTTCCTGGGGCATCTAACCTACTCAACTAAGGGCACTTAATCTTTATGTCTGATGTGTATACATGAGACCCTGTGCACCAGGAGGGAGATAAACTATTCTCCAGTTAGTTCTACTGGGTCTGGAACAAATCTTGGAGGATTTCTAGTGTGACCAACAGCTTAGGGGTCCTCTGGCTTGGGCTGCAAAGGGAGAAGCAGCTGGTGCAAGTTTAAGTGGGGTCATAAATGAGTTGATTGCTAAGACAGGAACTCACCCATCTCAAACCTGCGGGCAGAGTCTCAAATTAGTTCTTCGTGTATTTGCAAGTGAATATAGGGAGCTGGAAATGAAAGGAACAACACAGCAGTTGTCTAATGTTGTCAGGGCATGTGTTTTCTTGTTTTAATTTACTGTTGGTCTGTGCTGGATCACTCCCATAGAAGGACTCTCAGGGTCAAGGGTGAGGGACATGCCTAACTGCCTTGGGGTGTGGCTTTGTTTGGCTTTCTTCAATCAGTCCCCTCAAGTACATACTTTTTGCTCAAGGCTCCCGTAAATTGGTAGTGGTAAGAATTATGGCATCAATAGTTGGGTGAGGCTGTCCAGCCAACAGAGGGGTAGATTGGGACTAAGAAAGACATGAGTTTAAATCAGCGGTTCTCAACCTGTGGGTTATGTTCAATTTGTGACAATGAAAGTACATCCTGCATATCAGATATTTACATTATGATTAATAACAGTAGCAAAATTACAGTTATGAAGTAGCAACAAAATAATTTTATGGGTGGGGGTCACTACAACATGAAGAACTGTATTAAAGGGTTGTGGCATTAGGAAGGTTGAGAACCACTGGCTTAAATCTTGTCTTAGACACTTACTAGCTGCATGATTCTGGGCAAGGCACTTAACAACCTCTGCCTGTAAAAGGGGGAGAATTCCAGAACTTGCCTTACAGGGTTGCGGTGAACTACAATTGAACTAATATTTCAGAAGTGCTTTGAAACCTTAACAAACTTATATAGGCTATCATTATTATTAACACGCAAAGGATTAATACATGCTGACATGATCATTTCACACACCAGGATTTATGTATGGTGGTAAGGGCAAAACGTAGGGACTCCAATTCCAGTTTATCAGACATAAAGGACCAAAAGTGATTTGGAAAAGCTGCAGAGTGCTCCAGGTCCCAGTGTTAGGGTCCATGACCATTCCCCCAACAGGAGGGCTTGGCATGATTTGTACTACCCAAATGTGATCCACCAAGGTAGAAGGGATTTCAACTGTATGTGTACTTTTTAAAGAGATAATTTAAAGTCTTCAAGAAAATTTCAAGGATTCACTTCTTGTCTCTTTACATCTCTCCATTATGGGTAATTCTGCCTAAATAACATGGAATTTAAGTAAAAGAGAGAAGAGCATTTAAAGCATTTTGAAAGGAAGTGAAAGTTTAAAAGAGAAGCAAGGGAGGAGGAGAAAGTCAATATCTTCCTTGATAATTTAATATTCCAGCCTCACACAAAATGCCTTCTGACAAGTTTTTTTTTTAAAATCTTGCTTATTCTAACATTCTGCTTTTTCTTTCTTTCCAAACTTCAGACTCCCTCTCCCACTGGCTACATCACCCCTTCACATAATCTCCTCTGCTTTATCATTGGACTGTGACTAATTTTTCCTATTGCTACAAACTAAATGTAATCTATAGTCTGAAGTAATGAATTTTAAAGGAAAAAAATGCCAGCTGTACAGGTGTTTTTAAAAAGAATCATTTAATCCATCTTTATTCTAGGATTCTCCACAACAGACCTGTTTCCCTGTATCATGGAGGCAGGTAGGTGACTCTGGGTCTCCTCCAGCGGCAAAACACAAACCTGGTAGGTGTTTATTAGCACTGGGATACAAAGAAAGGGGAAAACCATTTGTGACCTCAAGGGGTTCACATCCTGTTGGGGGAGACAACATGTAAGCAACCACATACAGACAAGTATACAGAGGAGAAACTGGAAGGAATATCAGAGGGTGGGCACCACAGTGAGGGAGAGCAGGAAAGCTTTCTTCAGCAAGTGAAATTTCAGACTTCAGGGAGGCCAGGAGGATGTGGTGAGGAGGGGGAGTATTTTAGGTATGAGGACAGATAATAAAAATCTATGGCATAACAGCCCCCCTGATAACAAGGATAAAATTGAATCACTGGAAGGACAAGACATGACTTTGTCAATGGGGGAGTCTGGGCCTTGGGTGGGATCATCTTGAGGCCAGGATGGCAGGAAGAAAGAGACTCTTCCTCCTGGTTCAGTAGAGGCACACCTGGGTTTTTCCACACAACAAGGCTGCTTAGGGTGTTGAAGAAGACCAAGTTATTTTTTTTTTAAGGGATGAGCAAGGTCTCACTCAGGTATATCAGATTAGTTTCCCTCCTTTGTCATCATAGGCAGGTTGGTGTCAATTACCTGGGAAAGTTGAAGTTTCCATCAGGGAAAATTCTGCACTGGAGTAGTTAGAAAGGAAGGGTGATGTGCCAGGCAAGGTATGGGGTCATGCACAGAATATGTACACCCTTTTGCAAGAAATGCTATATCCAAAAAAGATCTGAGGTTTTTTTGGACTCCTGCACTGAGACTGAAATTAAAAAATCCCACCATGAATGAATTAGTAACTCACACACTAATATCTCTTGCGGAGGATGAAAGAATAGAGAAATCCTATGAATAACTTAATGAGACTCTCCAAATTAAGTCAACATATACTTTAACACTTGTTGACAAATGTAGAATTGGGTTTGAGGAAGGCTAGTGAAAAATATGTAGGAAAATATGACTAAGAGTAAGAAATAAATGGGACTAAAAGCTTGTAGGGGCAGCTATGGGTATAGTGTATTGACCGCTGGGTCTGGAGTCAGAAGGACTCATTTCCATGAGTTCAAATCTGGCCTCAGAAACTTACTAGCTGTGTGATGCTGGGCAAATTTCTTTTCTTTTTAAATTTTTTTTCCCCAGAATTTACTTTTAGATTTCAACATTCATTTCCACAAGATTTTGACTTCCAAATTTTCTCCCCATCTCTGCCCAACCCCAAGATGGCAAGCATACTGATTACTCCTTCCCCCAGTCTGCCCTCTCATATACGCCCCCATCCCTACCCTTCCTCCTTACTTTCTTTTATAGGGCAAGATGGATTTCTACACCCCAATGCCTGGGCAAATTTCTTAACCTCTATTTGCCTCAGCTTCCTCATCTGTAAAATGGAGGCAAGACTAGCACCTCCGTCCCAGGGTTGTTGTGAGGATCAAATGAGATAATAATTGTAAAGTGCTTTAGTACCGTGCCTGGCGCATAGTAAGTACCATATAAATTTTAGCTGATATTATTATATATTTACAGAGCAGTAGAGGGGTGTACAGTGAATATTTAACACCTGGGCTATGGGGAAAATATGCCCACACACTTTAAGGTTCATCAGCATAATTCACATTTTCTGAAGTCTAGACAATCAACAAAACAACAAATTTGTAGCACCGACAACTTTGGAGGTTTAAATTCAGCTCATGCCGAGTATTTAACAACTGGCTGTGTGAGCCTGAGAGTCTGCTCCAGCACAGCCTTGGGTGTTTGCCAGGTCAGAGGATGCGCGATAGCGGGCTGAAATGGAGGATGGTTCCCTGTAGATAGAAGCGATTTTCCCTCCTCAAGCTCACCACAACTCCCCTTTACCTCTCTCATCAGTTAAGGACCTAGCTTCTTACTTTATTAAGAAAAGCAAGGACATCCAATGTGAGCCCTCTTTTTCCCCATTCTCTTTATCTTAAAAACCCCTGACATCGTCCTCTATTCTTTCCTCCTTTCCCCCAGAGTCCCACATGGAGTTGCCCTTTCTCCTCGCCACGGCTAACCTCCCTACACTTGCCCATGAGCCCATTCCTTCCTGTCTCTATACAGTGAACGCAATCATCCTGCGCTGTCTCCCTCCACCCCATTTCCAACCTTTCCCTATGCATTATTTCTTTTTCTCCTGACTTCAGATTTGTCCATCCTTAAAAACCTTTCACTGGGCCTTAACATCCCCTCAAACTACTGTCCGATAGCTCTACTCTTTTTTTAGCCAAATTCCTAGAAAAAGTTGTCTACTTTAAACTTCCTCTTAACTCCCCCCTCAACTCTTTGTAATGTGGCTTCTAATGTCATCACTCAATGGTAGCTAGACTCTCCAAAGTCTCCAATGATCATCTTAGTTGTGGGATCTCAGCTTCACGCCTTCTTAAGTCTCCTTTCTTCATCTGACACCACTGACCACTCTCTATTCTTGGATGCTTGCCCCTCCATGGGTTTTCATGACACTATACTCTCCTGGTTCTCCTACTGTCTGTTGCTCAGTTTCCTTCTCTGGCTCATTATCCACATCCATATGCCAAATGTGGGAATTTCCCAAGGGTCTTGTCCTGGACCCTCTCATCTTTTCTTTCTACACATTCTCTCAGTCACTCTGTCAGTTCACATGGGGTTAATAGTTAATCACCATCTCTATGCAGATCACCCTCAGATTTCTATATCCAGCCCTGCATCAGTCAGAGTCAAAAAGCATGTATTAAGCACTTACCCCATGCCAGTCACCATGCCAAACACTGGGGGTACAAAGAAGGACAAAAGCATGGTCCCAGCCCCCGAGGAGCTCACACCCTAATGAGTTTCTCCTTTGAGAACTAGTCTAGTGGACATTTCATATTGAATGAACTAGAAACATCTCAAATTCAAAGTGGTCTCATGATCTTTTTTCTCTCCAACTCTCCTTTTCAATGTCCCCATTTCTATCAAAGTTCTCACCAATCTTTCACCGTCCCGAGTTTATAACTTTGGCACAATATTCAACACCTCAATCCCCCTCACTTGTTGTTCAGTCATGTCTGACTCTTTGTGATCTCGTGGACCATACTGTCCATGAGGTGTTCTTGGCAAAGACACTGTGGTGGTTCACCATCTCCTTCTCCAGGGGAATTAAGGCTACAGGAGCTTAACTGACTTATGCAGGTTCACACAGCTAGTAAGTGCCTAGGTCAAATCTGAACTCAGGTCTTCTTGACTCCTGGAACACACTCTCTATCCATTGAGTCACCTAGCTGCCTCCTAGGCAAAGAGGTTAAGTGATTTACTCAAGACCACACAGCTAGTACGTCTCTGAGGCTGCATTTGAACTCAGGTCTTCCTGACCAAATACTTTATCTACTGAGCCTCCAGCTGTCTCAATCTCCCTCAATGTATATATCCAATCAGTAAATCTTGGTATTTCTATCCTCATAAAATCATTCATACTAGACACGTTCTCTTTACTCACAAAGCCACAACTTTAGTTTAGACCCTCATCACCTTTTGCCCAGATTAGTGCCATATGGCTGTGAATCATTAGCTACCACAGTCTCTGATGAACTAAAGATGTGAATTACCCAAAGGCCAGAGAAGAGAGACGTGGTAAGTTACAACACATTTTCAGTAAAAACAAAAACAAAAAAACTTCACTAACTGTACAAAAAGAGATGAGGTGGACAAAAAGGAGGTGGACCAGTCATGTGCCAATATGGCAGGTTAACTGGTGGACACTCTATGTGTTACCCGGGTAATGCTGGGTGGTCTGGAGGAAGATTCCTAGTGCTGGATGAACTCTCTCAGAGGCTTTATTAGGAGGGCAAGGACAAGAGTTCTATGGGGTTAGAAAAGCACAGATAAGCTGTGATCTGGAAAGATTTAGTGCAAGGACTTGAGTTCTTATCTTACCTCTGCCACATATGACCTGGATGACTTTGGGCTAGTCATTTACTCATCCTAAGCCTTTCACTAGCGAGGAGGTCAGAATTTACTACTTAAGACTAGTCCGTCCTCTAGTTTTGAATCAATTCTGAAATCTAGAATATAGCAAATCGCAGTAAAATTTTATAGATCCTAACATTGAAAGCAGGCTTGCCCTAAATGGTCTGAGGTTAGGCTGTGGTATGAGATGTATTTATCCTTTCTTCAAAACCACAGGGATCTGTGGTTTCACTGGTATGTGTACTTTTTTCAGAGATGCAGATCACAATCTCTCCATGGCTTACTTAGTTTAATGAGTTGCTGTGGTCAAAATAATCCTTCAGTCTGTGTCCAAATGGAAGCATTATGATAGGATGGTTAGATCACTGGCTCTGAAGTCAGAGGCCATGGGTTCAAATCCCACTACTGACACTAAATGCTTGTTGACTTCATCTTCATAGATTTCATATTTTCCCATCTGTAAAAGAGGGCAGGGGATTGGATTTGATGGCTGCTGAGACCCCTTCCAACTTCACATAGAATCCTCAGATGTCTTAATAAAGGGCCTTTCCAAGCTTAGCTAAGCTGTTTCTCTGATGACAGATATACAGTCCAATACCAAGCCCATATTCAAAGCCTTTCTAGTTGGTAAAACCATCTTGTATTTCTGTTGGCACTGAATATCAGTTTTATTAAAATACATTTTTTTAAACTTTCTCCATGGTGTCCTAGAGAGGAGACAACTCAAGTGACACCAGTCCCTTGGCTCTTCCTCCCCTAGGACACTCCGCCTGCTGACTGCCTTCCTTTTCAGGGGCTGTCCTTCAAAAGTCTGGAGTCCTCTCCTTCCTCGGCCCCACCTCCTAAAAATTGCCTCCTTCTATACCTGTTCTCCTTAACACCAGCACTTTCTCTCTGTGACTGTTTATCCCGCAATTGTCTGTTGTTTCTCTCAAAGACAGGGAGTTCCTTGGGAGCAAAGACCATCTTTCGCCTGTGTTTAGCATAATACATGGCAAATAGTAGTGCTCAAAAAATTCTTGTTGACTTAAGTCGAAAGTAGTTTTTAAAAAAACAAAAAATTAAAAAAAGTAGTTTCTTCCTAGAGAATCATCTGTAGAATGGACATAATAATAGCACCTACTTCCCAGGGTTGTTGTGAGAATCAAATGGGGTACAGTAAGTGCTTAATAATTACTAGCTTTTATTTTTTTTTATTTTACTTTTTTTTTTGGAGGGCAATTGGGGTTAAGTGACTTGCCCAAGGTCACATGGCTAGTAAGGGTTAAGTGTCTGAGGCCACATTTGAACTCAGGTCTTCCCGACTCCAGGGCTGGTGCTCTATTCACTGAGCCACCTAGTCACTCCAGCTATCCTGGCTCATGTTTTCAAACTAGCTCTCTCAGCAACACGTACAGAAACCTTCCACACTATTAAGTACAAAGAAATCCTAAATATGGTGGTGAAGGCTTAACACAGATTTCATTTGCAATGTGATAGAAAAAGTCATCCGGCGAATGTTTCTTATTTTAATAAGCACTACAACATCAGATAAGTGTCTTCAGAGTGCACGCTGCAGGTCAGACCTCCACCAACTAAGTACCACTGTGTATCAGGAGCCATAATGAACCTCATATGGTATATTTCCAGTTGGTCTGACGAACCTAGGAACTGAAAACCACCAAAGACAATTTATCAATCCATGTTTATACTTGCCCACTTGGGGCAGTAAGCTCCGACTGTGCCTGTGAACGTTGGTCATGTTACATCACGTGAAGCACGCTCTGCAAAGAATGTATACACTAAAGATGTAACAAAATCCAGTTAGAACGGTGATGGATCAAAGCCAAGTTCCAGCTCTCTTCAGGTTGACAGAGAGGGCAAGGATGGTTAGTTTCTCATTCATCTACAGACATTCCTGCGGTAAGGAGTAATTAAATGGTGGGCTGTGGAGGGCAGGGTGGGTGTGTGGAATAACACATACAGAGACAGGATAACTTTCATCATGTTTTGTGTCGTGAAAATAGGGCCAGAGACCATAAGGTTTGAAAAAAGTGACTCAGCAGCTTTTGCTGAAAATTTGGAGATTTTTAAGAAAGAATTCTAGGCTGCTTTGTCATAGTGTATATCCAATACAAACACAGAAACCTGATGTCAGAACCCAGCTTAGGAGTTATAGGGTACCCATACTGTAAAACTTGGCCAGTAGCTTGCTTTTGATTTTACAGCACTTCTAAAAAACTAAAGGCCCAGGAATTGTGCACGGATACTTAACTGTTTTTCTCACAGTAAGTGATTTTCTTTCACCGGTCAGATTTTGAACTAGATTGGAAGAGTCGGAATTTTTACCCATAATTGTCTGATGAGATATAATGAGTCCAAGTTCCATTAATACTGAAATGATCTGAGGTCAAACCAGGGAACATTCTCATTCGTTGAAAAGAAAGGAAAAAAGTTAGAAGAAAGCTAAAAGTTTAACCACAGTAAATGCTTACAAGTCTATCAAGATGAAGAGGAATTCCTTGCATACTTTACTGATAAAGGTGAAACATGTTTCATTCTTTAGTTAAGTACTTAAAGGAATAACTACCCAGGGTTCCAAGAAAACTTTCTGACAGGTAAAAGATCTCATACAAAGTAGTTGGAAAGTGTCCTATTAATCTGAAGAGCGGGGTAGATACTATCTGGAGCCAGAGAGGTAGGAACAACAAATACATTCAATCATTCTGAAATTTCCAGAGAAGTACAAGAGACATGTTTCTTTTTTTTCTTCCTAGATCACAAAATTGTACCCAGCAGGTTAATGAGAATAAGCCTCAGAGAACAAAGAGAGAAAAAGCCTGAGGCAGGGAAGGAAGAGGAAAGGAAGAGAAGAGTGAAATTAGGCTGTAGGGAGAGGAAGGAGAGAGAAAACTGGCTTTTTCCAGAGGCAAATGAAATGCACTGAAGCAAATAAAATGCATTAATGCAAAGCAATGCATGAGTGATCACTGGGATCAGGAACCAAGCAAAAGACGGGAGGGAAATACACTGATTTATCACAGAGAAAACTAAACTTCAAATAAAAAAACAGGTCTATATTATATTCTAAATTCAACAGAAATAAAGAAATACAGGAAGAGCCCTTTTTTGGACTGGGTCTATGATTTAATTGGTCTACTGACCAATGCAGATGGGAATCTATCTTATAACTTTAGCTTTAGGTCACTGCCTGGGGCATGGAGAGATTTTGCAACTTGCCCAGAGTCGTACAGTCTCAGAGGCAGGACTTGAACCCATGTCATTCTGACACTGAGACCAGCTCTTAGTCACTGCACTATGTGTCTCTCACAGTGGGAACTTATCTTACTAAAGTGAACTGCAACAATAAACCTTATTCATTTTGAATTTCCCTGTATTTAACCACAACCCTCCCAAAAGGTACCAAATTTCAAATTTTATTGACTTCCCAAGCATGTTCCCATAATCATATACTGCTTCACAACTCAAGTCTGGGTCTGGTTTCCAATTATCAGACAAAAGAATCTTTTCTGGGTGTGATCACAAACGGGTTCTTAAGACAAGGATAGAAAGCAACAGCACTGAAAGCTTCTTACTAAACTGGCCATCACGCCCACCTAGGCAAGCAAGACAGCTCTTTAATGAGAAAAGAAAGGCATTGATTTTGTGCCAAGGATATGACATTTTTAACGACGAGCTAAACTACAAACTGTCCCAAAGGGCTGACAAGACTGTGTGAAAGCAAAGATTCCTTCCATCCCTTTCTGAGATAACATTTTGAATGATATATCCCGTTGAGGATTAAATCTTCATGGTCCAGTGACCCCAAAACCAGGTAAAAATAAACAATAATTTTTGGAGTTTCTATGAGCCCCAGAGGGCCACGTAGTGATGTGGAGTTTATAACATGCTACTGAGGCCTCACCATCCTTATGAAAACACTGGGGGGAGGACTCATTTTGTTCTGACCCACGGTTTATTGGCTAGTTCCTCCAGGCTGAGGTTCATCACTATTCCCAGAGTTGTATCCAGCCATATATTTTTTTCCCACAGTAAAAAAAGAACTGAGGGGCTAATTATTATAGATAGCCCACTATGCATATTTCTATGCTAAGTCATCATTCACGCTAACAGTTTTAATTTACTTCTGGGAAATGATAAGATGGCATTAGAAGAGTCACTGTGAGGCTTTTTGTAGATCTGAGAAATCTGAGAGCTTGTAATGGGGTTGAGAGTGGGCCAAGGGCAGCATAGCGGTTGACTATGTGTCTGAAAATAAAATATCCTGACTCTTTTTTTGATCAGCTATTTCACTAAAATTAAGAGTTGTGTCTTGAAGAGTAAAATTCAGGAAAATGATCAACTCCCTTTTGAAACGACCAAGCCTGGACAATACAGTCGGTAGCTGGGCTAGTGTTCTTTTGAACTCTTTGAGGTCTAGTTAATACAAAGCAAAAAAGAAACCAAAGTAGTTCTTTTATTAAGCAAATCTGATAACATCTGAAGCTAATCTAGTCTAGGCAGATGAATGCCACGAAGATGTCTGCCCCAAACCTTCTCCCACTGATTCTAAAAAGCTATCGGTTCTCTCTAAGACTGCTTCCCCAACCTGCAGCTTTTCAAGGAGTGCATGGCTTTCCCTTTTGGAATGGTTTCCTCTCTGCCCAGGAAATCTGACTCTGGTCTAGCACCCTGAGAAGCACTTTCCCCCGTGAGTCCGAGGCAGGTGATTATCTGTGTATTAATACAAGCAGGAGATTCTGCTACTGCTCGGCACCATTACACTTGGAAGTGATTTTCACACTCCTTTTTACTCTTTATTTCTCACTCTTCCTCCACCTAACATCTCTTTGGCCTGTCAATTTAATTTCACTACCTCTCTAGCAGCAACAGAGAGCAAAGCAAAATTTAGTTCACCCTGAGAGCAATCACTAACATTCCATGGGTTCAAGAATAAACTGTGCATACTTAAAGATAGTCAGCTCTGAACTCAGCTTTCCTTTATGCTAATAGAATTTTGCTCATGGCTGATTAAACGTTAGCTCACTGCTTCCTTCACTCTTTAGGGTGAAGAAAATTAAGGGGTTTACTGATGGAGTGGGATTTGGTACAACTTAATCCTGACCCTGGGCAGCCTCTCTATGGGAGCTCCACATTACACTAGGGTCTTTACCACCCCAGCTCTTCCCTTCTCTGGCTAAGAACTGGGCTTTGTCTGCAGGAGGGATTATAGATTCTAAGGGTTTCCTCAATGTGTCACTGGAGGGCAGCTAGACCGCTATCCCCAGGCCTGATGAATCAGAGCTGAAAATGGAGTGGCAGATGCAGAGGAGAGGCAGTATTCTTCCTAAATTAACTCAGTGATTTAAGTTGTTTATTTTTTTTTTAACTGAACTTTCGATTTTATTGGTGCAGGGAGCTCTGAATGAACAACTCCCTCTACCAAAGCAGATCGGCACCTGCTGATTAGAGGCAGCTGGGTGTTCTCAAATGAGACGTTTGTAAGATGCTCAGCACAATGCCTGGCATGTAGCAGGTGCTTAATAAATGCTTGTCTGTCTGTCTGTCTCCTTCCATCCTCTCTCCCTTCCTGAAATTAAATGATTTGCTTTGGGTCATAACAGACGGTATATGGCAAAGAACAGACTTGAATCTAGATGGCCCCCTGCCTTGCAGGAAATCAATTTAAATTATGCAAAGTAGTCAGTAGAGGCATAATTAGCATGGTGTCAAATGCTTTCTAATTATAGACAGTCATATTAGTAAGTAGCCATTGCCATAGCTGCCTTTTCTTGTATCCCCAATGCTTAGCAGTGACTGGACATCGTAAATGCTACATAAAAATGCTTTTTGGCTGCTTCTTCCTTCTGGTCGTTCTAAGTTCCAACTCCCAAGACATTTGGTCACTTAAGAGCAGTTCCTTCATATCTATACTACAAAAGACAGGGCTTCCTATATAATTCTCAAAAGCAAACGGGTGACTACAATTTCCTGCAGGTGCAACTAAACAAATGGCTCATTTATTCTTTCCTAGAGTTTCCAGGGGTCATTTTGCCACTTGTGAATTTTCAATGGTTCAGCCACACTGGACTAGCACTTGCTTCTTTTCAAACCAGTAACTTTTAAAGGAGGTAAAATCAGCAGAATTAAAATCAGTGCCTCCTGTCTTCCTAACAAAAAAAACTCCCAAGGCCAAATCTGGAATGGGCAAAACATCCCAGTCTTTTGAAATCCCAGTTTGTCCTGATGCCTAGTGTTGGCACCTTAAGCAGCATCTCTTCATAGCACCTGACTAGGTTTTGAAGCTAGTAGTCTTCTAGCTGCCAAGGACTGACTTCAGTTCAGAAGAAGTAGTATCTTACTCCTTTCAAATCAAGGTATCCCAAATAACCAGGACATACACATGTAAAGGAAGTACAGACTACACCTTTTCAAAAGGTCCTTAGATACCATCTCATGGAAATTTCTGGCACACTTTAGCAAACTGGAGATGGAGGCCTGGAAAGTTGAGCTCAAATCTGGAATCATTCATTCACACTGGTTTGGGCCCGATCTCCCTCACCTTCAATAAACTTCAGCGGCTCCCTACTACCTGAAAGACCAAATATAAAGTCATCTGTCTGACTTTTTTTTGGCTCCTTCCCACCAAAGTCACCCAAGTATTAAGTTATGATTCCTTCATGTCACACTTGTCCCTAGCTGAATCTGTACAGCACTGTACAAAGAGCTTTTTCCATGACGACAACCCTTGGGGTAGACAGGATCATAAGAACATAGATTTATGTTTGGAAAGGACCTTACAGACCACTCAGTCTACCCCTTCTCCCATTTTACAAATAAGGACACTGAGGCACAGAGAAGTTAGCTTATTTGTTTACGATAAGTGTATGAGGTGAGAACAGAACCCAGGCCCTCCTGACCCCAAGTCTAGTGTCCTACCCACTGAACCATTATGTGCTATTGTCTGTTATCTCCATCTGACTGCTGAGTAAGGGCAGGTTCTAACAGATTAAATGATTTGTCAGTGGTCTAGGAAGCCAGACTCAAACTCAGGTCTTTTGATTCCTCTTCAGGGACCTTTCTAGAACTACATTATGGTTATCTCCATATTAGCATATGGTACCTTGGAAGATTATATATATAGAGTAGTGCCTGGCATGTAGCAATTTGCTATACGATTAATGACAGAGCTAAGATCCTGGCTCACACAGCTGTACTTCTCCTCTGATTGGAGAATCTGTTTACATCCGGAGAATATCATAAACATCTCGTAAATCTGATGGTGATACAGCCCATGGTGCCTGCTCTCCTCTACTACTCAAGAGAGGGGATGCCCTATGAATTTCTGTTGTTGTTGATCTGTTGTGTCTGCCTCTCTGTGACCCCTTTGGGGGTTTTCTTGGCAAAGATTCTGGAGTGGTTTGCTGTTTCCTTCTCCAGTTCAATTTACAGATGAGGAAACTGAGGCCAACAGGGTTAAGTGATTTGCTCAGGATCACACAATTGGTAAGTGTCTGAGGCCGGATTTGAACTCAGATCTTCCTCACTCCAGGTCCATTTCTATCCAATGCACCACTTTGTTCACTCTAAAAGCCTACCTATTGTTTTTATTTCCTCTAATTTATGTGAAAAGCAACGTTAAGCTGGATGTTTGCTCCCTATGAGACACTGACTACCCATGCATCAGTTATGTTGTCCTCTCTGGATGAGGGGTCCTGAGGATGATCTTTGTGGATGAAAGGAGGATCTCCCACTAAAATTAATTTAGGTTATACGGCTCAGCACACCTACATCCGTATTTCTGTAACATGGCCAGCGTCTCTGAGATTAATCATGGTGACCAACGTGCATTTGGTTCTAACTGGAAAATGTGAGACAAAGCTTCCAACAGTTTGTGTGCCTCTAGGAAGAAGATGTGTTTGTTTGAAATGGCCTCTGGCCAGGAAAATTCCAGATATGAATTATCCCCATTGACAATGTCTGCACCACTGGACTGTGCAACTTGATGAAGACAGGAATTATGCCCATCTTCATTTCAGAAAGTCCTCATCCTTGAATAGTTAACTTTATTCTAGTCTCCCCGTGGGAAAGCTCAGAATCCAGGATAAAGAACAACCAGACTCCCAAGAATTTTCATCTTCAATCTGCCATTAAATACAGCCCCTTCACAAAAAGGTGTCAGAGGCCTGTTGCAGAAGGACTCGATCTTCCCCAAGCCCTACATCTAGGTCCATTTTCTTTTACGATGACTGAGGTAACACTTCTGCTCAGTTTTCTTGCAATAATACCAGACCCTTGCTTTGCAAAATCAGAAAGCTGGTAGAATAGTAAACCCACTGATAACCTTGATGTTGAACATTGGAAAAAAGAATAATGTTTTCATTCTCTTCCCCCTCCCAGTGGAAAAATGTAAGTAAAACCAATCTTCAACCTTTACCTTCTTGTGAACCTTAGTAAGCATACTTACCGAAAGCCTATAGTGGGTGGAGAAGAAAATTCACAGGTATGGATTGTTGCCCAAGGATCAACTTACCTCTGCTGTATGTTTTGCCACATTTCCCACAATAACAATAACTTTCCCTTTGAAATTCTGGAGCATGGTGGTGGAAGGGCCCTGGGAGAGCTCCCCTTCTGCGTTGAATGCCGAGCTGAAGGGAATGCTGATGCTGCCTGAAATGTGGCCTCGATTAAAACTGAGAAGAGGGAAGTCAAGGAAGACTCAGTGGTGTGAGAGCAGATGGGAGAGGGACAGAAAAGCCTGATTTGTAAAGAAATATCAGAATAAACACACAAGCATAATATTTACGGCACGTCAGATTTAGGATCAGTACATGAGAATACATTAATGATAACAAAAACAACTAACATTTTTATGTAGAGCCTACTCTGTGCCGGACATTGTGCTAAGGAAGCACTTTGCAAATATTTTCTCATTTGATCCTTGTAACAACCCTGGGATGTAGGTGCTATTAGTAGCCCCATTTTACAGAAGAAGAAATGAAGGCAAGCAAAGGTAGAGTCACCTGTCCCTCAGGGTTCCACAGCTAGTATGTAAGGCTGGATTTGAACTCGGATCTCCCTGACTCCAGGCCCAATGTTCTATCTACTGAACATGAACACACCTCAGAGGCACTGTGGTATAATGGAGAATGGACTCGAATTCAGCTCCCACCTCTGACACTAGCTGTGTGGCCTCTGCTAAATCAGTCCCTCAGGGTGCTAGGTAGCCCTCTGAAGTCATAAATGGCAGATGCTGATTTTCATTATAATCAGGAGGCCCTTCTCCTATCTCTACATCAGCACATATTTCTGAGATCCACCACAAGTAAAGAATGAGCCAGGTCAGGAGTTTACTAGAAAGAAGAGAGAGGGCTACATGACATCCTTGCAACACAAACACTCTCCTGGGGAGGTCCCAGGGTCAAGTCTTGAGACGCCACAATCTTGGAAGAAGCAAAGAAGGGGTATATGTGACCTAAACAGCAACGGAGAGAGGCAAGGTAGACTTCAGGAGGCTGCAGCTTGTTTCTACTGATGGAGGAACATGAGGGAAATCATCTAAGGAAAGTATGATTGGGAAAGGAGGTGGGCTTACCGAGCAGTGAGAGAAAGACTGGAGTGGGGCCTGGGAAGATGTACAGGACAACATTATTATTATGCTTCAACCAATGAAAACATATGAATGGGTGAAGATATCCAAACAGATAATTATAGTAAACAATATTAGCTGTCATTTATATAATGCTTAAAGTTTAAAAGTGCTTGACATTCATTGTGTCATGTGATCTTGTATGAAAGTATGGTCTCTCAGGCTCAAGTCTCTCTTTAATCCAATCCATCCTTCACATAGCTGCTAAAGTAATTTTTCTTTTTTATTATCTTATTTATGACTTAGTAGTCTATTTTCCTCCAATTACATATAAATGTTTTTTACCATTTGCTTTTAAAATTTTGAGTTTCAAATTCCTTCCCTTCCTTTCTGCCCTCCTCATTGAGAAGGCCAGCAATTTAATATAGGTGATACATGTGTAATCATGCAAAATATATTTCCACATTATTCATGTTGTAAAAGAAAACAGGCCAAAAAATCCCCAAGAAAAATAAATAAAGAAAAAAAAGTATGCTTCTCTTGATTCAGGCTACACTAGTTTTTTCTCTGGGCACAGATAGCATTTTTCATCATAAGTCCTTCAGAGTTGTCTTGGATCGCTGTATTGCTGAGAACAGCTAAGTCATTCACAGTTGATCATCTTACTGTGTTGTTACTGTGTACAGTGTTCTCCTGGTTCTGCTCACTTGACTCTGCATCTGTTCACATAAGTCTTTCTAGGTTTTTTTGAGGGCACCCTGCTCATCATAAAGTGATTTTTCTAAAGCACATGTTTGACCACGTCATTCTTCTGCTTAGTAAACTCCAACCTTCAGGATCAAACATAAAATCATCTGTTTCACATTCAAAGCTCTTCGAAACCTGGTCCCTTCCTACCTTTCCCGTCTTTTTCTATTTTATTACCCTCTATGCACTCTATAACCCAATGCTGTTCTTCTAACATGACCCTTCTTGTTTCAGCACCTTCTCGATTGGCCTTCGGTCTCTGATACTTTCCCTTCTCACCCCTGTTTTCTAGCTTCTCTGGCTTCCTTCAGATCTCAGCTCATATCCCACCTTCTTCTGAAAGCCTTCCTGGTGCCCCCAGACCCTATTACCTTCCCTTCTAGATAACTTCCCCCCTAATTTTTATGTAGCTATTTATTTACATGCTATTTTCCTCATTAGAATGGAAACTCCTTGAGGGCAAGGATTGCTTCTTCCCTCTTTTGTACATCCTAGAATTTAGCCCAGTGCCTGCCACATAATAAAAGTTTAATAAATGGTTGTGAACCTGACATATTCAGAAACAAACCACAGGAAATTCCTTAGGGAACAATGTTTAGGGACTTCTAAAGTTGTGTGGAAATACCTGCTGTGGAAAAGCAAGTACTATACTAAATGGTGCTTATGTGTCAAGGCTCTTAGAGAGCACCACTGCCTGTCTAGACGGGATGCCTCAACCTTTTTCTGTCAGACTCAGTTGACTCGACCTCTTTTCAGCCATCTTCTCTTTGAAAGGGGGGAGGCGACGCTGCTGTGCTTTCAGGGACACGGTCACAGGAATTCCAGCACCTGTGTGCTTGTACCATCCACATTATTTCTCCTTGACCGTTGGAATATAAAAAGTACAAAAGGAAGAATGCTGGAATTCCCTTGGGGTTGTTGTCCCCGATGCATCTTAACAGATATCAAACATAATTATAATGAATTTTTCTTCTTTCCCTTAACTCCCTATCCTTGCTGAAAACTTGAAAAGATGTTTGTGCATCCATGGAAGCCTTTCCTCCTTTCAAGCCAGACTCCTCTTCACATAAGTGATCACAAAAGCTCTTTTGTTTCTCCAGTGCCAATCTCACTGAAAGCTTACATTTTTTCCCCCTCTGAAGTTGTATCAAAGGCTTAACAATAAACCATTCAAAAAACCCTCAGTATCTCTGTTTCTCTTCCCTCAGCCAATCTGAATAAAATCATTAAGATACTTATTCATATATATTTAAAAGAGCTGGAGCACTTAGACAAATTTTACAAAGAATAAGGCCGAAGCAAGGGGGAGTCCTTAGGAACATTTCATTTTAGTCACTCGTCCAAATGGAGACAGAAAATTGCCGATGATTTTTCTTGACCTGATGCTTATGTTGTTGCCTCCCACTGTTTCTTGGGCCATGGTTCATTTTTTTAACATTTACTGTTACTCTTTCCATTCGGGCTAGGGTTCTTTCCATTGGTGTGTGTGTGTGTGGTCTAAATCTGTGGCTCCTTTCCCTTCCAATAGTTGTGATGACTGATCATTTCCTATTCTTAATTTTTTTAAGGGGTAGGGAAGAAAAGCATTCACTATTTTCATGAGGAAAAGCATTACAAATCTCCAGGAAATATCAAAAAGAGACAGGAGTGACTCCAACATCCTGGTGATCACTGCTTAGTCAGCCTAATTTGGAAGAGGCTAAGAACTAATGATGACTGATACATCCCCCTTCTTGGATTTCATCAGCACAGGGAGTTTAAAGGTTTGAACACACTCAAAATGCAAAAAAATTAGTAGTTTCCAGGAACAACAGTCCTCAGCACATAATTGCTTTGGCAGTACTTTCACTTTTGGTAAATAAGTACCTTAAAATCAAAGTTTCTCACACCACAAATTAAGAACCTGACAATGTGAATGAGCCTAGAGAATTTATCTTTATTTGTCAGTCCTAAATCAGGTTGGCAGAGACAGCTTCTGCATTTGTTAAACAGCACTTTACAACTAATAACACTTTTTTTTTCCTTAGTGCTTTAATAGCAAAGCAATGATATATAAATCAGTTACGCTCAAGGCTCATTGAAGGTTAGGTCACAGGAATCCTATTTTTTAAAAGGCAACTTGTATTAAATATGGGAAGGACCACAAAGTGTGTGATATCCTGAAACAAAATGAAATTATTCATTAACGTTGATTCCTGCCTACAACACACACACAGTACCTGGGAGACCGGAAATTTAGTCATTCTAATTCTAGCAGTGAAGGCAATTAAAAAAAAAAGCAAATTGAAAGCGTATTTTGATTTATAATGTTCATATTCACACTCCTTATTCTAGCCCCAACCAGCACATTTGGGCGTCACTGTGTATCTGGATGGGTTTCAGAAAAGTCAAGGCTCTGCTCTTGTGAATTCAAAAGTGGGTGTGTGCATTTTCATACCTGTTTGCCTCTCCTTTAGGCAAAGGTGTCCTTCAGTCACAAATAACATGAACTTGAAATCTTGCTTGAGTTTTCTACAGGTTTGTCCTTTGGTTTGAGGTATA
Organism: Pseudochirops cupreus; assembly: GCA_028627135.1. Lineage (NCBI taxonomy): Eukaryota > Metazoa > Chordata > Mammalia > Diprotodontia > Pseudocheiridae > Pseudochirops > Pseudochirops cupreus. The sequence continues at coordinate 170,984,038 of CM053583.1, read as the reverse complement.
AATACATTTCCAATATGAATAATGGAATGTTTAATACAATAAGACGACAGCCAGAATTTAACTGAATGTGGCCAGGTGGCCCATAACAAAACTCAAAATAAGGCCAAACCTTTGAAAACATGCCCGGTTCATTTAATATCTTCCTCTGAACCTTCCCAAGTTTAGTTAAGGTAGGACATACACACACACACACACACACACACACACACACACACACACACACACACACACACACACACACCCCAGAGCCAGGAAAAAATATAAGAAGAAAAAAAATGGTGTCTTCCATTATTCCCATTGTATCCCAAACAAAAAGTACTGGAAATACTCCAAGAACACCTGCTTTTCTTAAGAAACTTCCAATCCAAATAAGTTTTGGGTAAGCATGAAATCTTATGAATGGGCATCTTGGAATTTTCATTCTTAACTGCAATATTGCCAAAGAGTGCAGGAAAAAAGGGGGTGGCCTCATTGTACATTTGTGTCTTTACAAAGGCCATAATTTTTTTTTGTTTAATCAAGTTAGACAATGCATAAACTGAAATATTCAAGGAACTGATTTTCCCTGGTTGTTTCTGAAGCTTCACCATCTCCAACCCCAAATCTTATGGGCAAAGGAAGGGAAAAGGGTATATCATGAAGTGGACATTTTTTATTCTCATTTCCATAATTTTTAAGACTGTTGAAGATACTTCTTTTAACAACTTCCCAGATCGTCCCATTATACATATTAAAAAATTAGGCCTCTGAAAAATGAGCACATCATAAAATGTTATAATTTTTTTTTTTGGAGAGGCAGTTGGGGTTAAGTGGCTTGTCCAGGGTCACACGGCTAGTAAGTGTTAAGTGTCTGAAGTCACATTTGAACTCAGGTCCTCCTGACTCCAGGGCTGGTGCTCTATTCACTGCACCACGTAGCTGCCCCAAAATGCTATAATTTTTGTCTGGATGGGACAAGGTAGTAACGGAGTAGTGAAGAAGCTGTCAGTTTACGGATATATGAAGTCCCTCAAAATCCTCTGACCCAAGCCAACTGTGCTCAGTCCTGCCATGAATCTGGCAAAGAGACCAGGATGCTGAATTATGTTCTGAGATATGCACTTTTCCTTTGCCCTAGGGCCTCTGGGTTTCATTCGGGTGGACTTTACTGGAAAGGACAAGTAGGCACATGTACTGCATGTTGAGCTAAGGTTAGAGATGAACACACCACTATACATGTTTTTAGATTAGGACTATCACTTTATTGGTTTCTTTGTAGTTTAGACGGATACCTTAGTTCTCTGAATTGAGGGTTTAAAGAATCTGGTCACACTATTGCTTGTTTAAAAAAAGCAGTTATGGGTCATCTAATAAGTCAGACATCATATGCATTCATAGATGTCTTTGAATGAGGCGTTTCACCATTAGATATTAGGCTGCTTTAGCAAGATTCCAGTACTAAGAAAGTGGCAGCATAGAGATCAATCAGTTAGTCAGTAAACATTTGTTAAACAACTTGTCCAGGGTCACACAGCTAGTGTGTGTCTGAAGCTAGAATCGAACTCACAAAGATGGCTCTTCCTGATTCCAGGCCACATAGTCTATCCACTGTGCCATCTAGCTGCCCTTTGTCTGACTCTGTGATCCAATTTGAGATTTTCTTGGCAAAGATACTGGAGTGGTTTGTCATTTCCTTCTCCAGATCATTTTGCAGCTAAGGAAACTAAGGCAAACAGGGTGAAGTGATGTGCCCAAGGTCACACAGCCAGTAAGTGTCTGTGACTGGATTTGAACTCAAGAAGATGAATCTCCCTGATTCCAGGCCCAGCACTCTATCCATGGCTCTTCCCAGCTGCCTTAGGCACACGGGCAGACATTGTGCCAAGCACAGAGAATTTAAAAAAAAGGTGCAAGACAGTTCCTGTCCTAGGGGAGCTCACCCATCCAATCTGCAAACCCCTCTGCACATGGGCTCATGGCCCACAGGGAGAATTATATGGCCCCCAAATACCCCTGGCTGCCAGTTTTACTGTCATCATGTGAATGCATTCAGGTAGCAAGGTGTTAAGACCAATTCCTACCAAATCCCACAGCAGTTTTCAGTTTTGTTTTGCAAGGGAAAAGGGGGTCATGGCCACTTTAGCTTTGAATGACTGTGAGAAAGAGACTAAATCATGCTTAAAAACTTTTATCTTTAAATTTAAAAAAAATACCAGAACTTCCACCTATTGGCAGGAAAGAGAAAGAGTTAATTGCATAATCTGCATGGGGAATCTTAATCAGGTTGGGATCATTAATTAGTAGCAGGGGTTCTACTGTGGGATTATGTCACGGAAGCAATATTTGGGGAAAACAAAGCATACGTCTTGTTTTCAAAGAGGTTGTACAAAGAATAATGTTTGCTGTGGGGTGATGCATCTCACTTTCTGAAATTCAATGGGCAGGACCATGTGGTATTACAGATTTAGAGATGGAAGGATGTCTACTGAGGCAAAGCCCTTCATTTAACAGATGAGGAGCTGAGGCCTAGGATTACACAGCTCACAAATACCTGAACATAGGTCTTCCTGACTCCAAGTCCAGTGTCCTATATTGTCTTTCATCTGGTACAACTATGAAACCTCTATTCTCAACATTTCCAGGGCTCTGCCTGAAGACCTCTCCTGAAGGAGAGCCTCTTACTTCCCAAGGCAGTTCATTCCATCACTTGTGATTCTTAGGAAAAATTTTTTTTTACATCAAGCCAAAATCTGCTTCTCTGTAACTTGTAACCACTGTCCTCACATTGGAATTTTGCTAAAGCAGCATCATACCTGATGGTGGAACACCCCACTCGAGGGCATCTTTGCATGTATTGTAACTTACTGTACAACCTTATAACTGCTTTTCTTTTGACAAGTATTTGAAAATACTTCAAAGCACTATCAAAGCTCTCCCTGCCTCCAATGATCACTTCTCTGGATTAAACAATCCTTCAAGTGATCATGGTAGGATCTTGGGGTCTTACCATTGTTTACTCTGGTCTAGTGGGACCCAGAACTACATACTCCAGATGTGGTCTGACTGGGACCAAGTATAATGGAAAGAGGAATTCTAACCCCATCCTTGTAAAACTATGACTTTCTCTCTCTCTCTCTCCCTCTCTCTCTCTCTCATGCCAAATCACATTACTGACTCATATTGACCTTTCCTACAGTCCGATAAACTCCCGGGCCTTTTTCAGACTAACTTGAGTCTGGTCATGCTGTCCCTATCTTGTTCTAGTCAAATTGGCAGAATTCAAGTGTATGCCAACATGTATCCCTACTGAATTCCATCTTATCAGATTTGGCCCCATGTTCCAACCTGTCATGGTCTTTTTAATGGTGCAAACTGATAGAGTGCTGGGCTCAGAGTCAGGAAGATCTGACCTCAGATACTTAGCAGTTGTGTGACCCTGGGCAAGTAACTTAACTTCTGTTTGCCTCGGTATCCTTAACTGTAAAATAGGGATAATAACAGGACCTACCTTACAGTTTTTATGAGGATCAAATGAAATAATACTTGTAAAAAGTGCTTGGCACATGTGGATGCCATGTAAACACTTATTCTCTTTCCTTTCCCTCGCCTCTTTTCATTACATTTGCCAGCTATCCCTGGTGGATTTGAGCCATCCACAAATTTGATAAGCATGCCATCTGTGCTTTTTTTCAAATTACTGCTTAAAAATATTAGACAGTAGAGGGATAAGGACAGATCCCTGGGGCATTCAGAAAACTCCTTCAGAGATCTTCCACACAGATATTTAAGGGGAACTTCAAAGCAGCTCTAGACACTTGATGGACACCTTGATTTCCAGAATCTTTTGGTCAATACTAGATAAGATTTCAATTCTAAATTCAACTTGACATCTCTCCAACCAAAATTCAGTCAGTCAGGAAGCATTTACTATGCATCAAGACTGTGCTAGCCTGTGAAGGTACAAACAAGGACCAAAGAAGGTGCCTCCCCTCAAAGAGCTCAGAGTCTAAGGGAGGAGACAGCACACAAAACAACTCAGCACAAGCAATGAATACTGTGAAGTTTTTAGAAATGGGCATGCAAGAAATCTGGTCTCATTCACCTCTAATGATTTTAGAAGCTTACATCCTCTGGATCATTTCTGATGGTTACAGACCAAAGCAAGAACAATCATGTGTAGGACTAATCGTGTAGAATATTAGGTCCGACTTCAATCAAATGAGAATAAGTCTCTTCCAAAGGGTTTCTGTTTACAATATTTATGTCAATCAGAGCACACAAAACAGAAATTCCAGGAAATTCCAACTGCTAAATATTTAGAACTAATGAAGAATACAACTCCTTAAAGCCTAAATCACCTTTCCACAGATGAAGGCCCAGGATAGAATTCTGCTATACATCCAAGCATGAGTGGGAAGGCGGGGGAGAGAAGAAAAGGGAGCAGGATATGGACAAAGGAGAGCTACCAGAATAGTACAATGTCATGAAAACCTAGAAGAGAAGATTTAGGAGTTGAGGGCAGTCAAGAGTTTCATCAATGAGATCAAGAAGGATGAAGACTGAGAAAAGGTCATTGGATTTGGTAATTAATTTGAGTGTTGGGGCCCAGAACCAAACCATTGGAGGTAAAGGAGAGGAAAGAAAATGGTAGCAGTCAGAGGGCTTCTATCTGAAGACCTCTACTGAGAAGAAACTTACTGTCTTTGAGGCCCTTTTGTATAGCTGCAATTTTCACTTAATTTTTCTTTATTTAAAAAAAATAAATTTTTTAAAAATTTCATTTAAATTAAACCAAAAAATCTGCCACTCAGATTGCAGGGACGATACTTTTAGGGGCAGCAAGGACTTCTCATTTAATGTTGAAGCAGCCCACTAAAGCTACCTTGTTCAAGTGAACTCAACACACGTTTATAGACAGTATGCTTATCAGGTTTGTATATGACAAGAAGCAAGGGGGATCCTTAATATACTGATGAGAGGATCAGATTTCAAAAGGACTGGCTGCATTCAATAAGATAATGTTTACTAAAAATAAATGTAAAATCTTACACTTTGGTTTTTAAAAAAACCCAACTGCATGCATATATTGAGAGACAGAGGTAATTAGAAAACAGTTGGGGGGCGGAGCCAAGATGGCGGCGTAGCAGCAGCACCATATCGCAGCTCTCACATAGCCACCCCAAGAATACCCATAAAACAGGACTCTAAACCAATCCTGGAACTCCAAAACGCACTACTTCCCACTAAAGTCAGCTCGGCTACGAGGAACCATATCAGCACTGTGAACCGAAACCAGCCTGCCCTGAAGCCGCGTTTTTCCCCCAGGGGCGGCTGGACAGGAGGAGCAGAGGAGCCTCTCAGGTGAGTGGATTAGCAGCAGCTGCGAGTGGGAATTGCGAAAGGGGGAGATAAGCAGTCCGGCCAGAAGGCCTCCAAAGCGGAAAAGCGAAAGGCAGAGGTTTTGCACCCGCCTCCGCGTTGCAGCTTCCCGCTGGCGGCCTGCAGGCAGCAGGGGGACTGAGCGATTGTTCTCAGGCCAGTGCTCTCGTGTTGTGCGGCCTGGATCCGGATCGCCGTCTTGGGCCTCGGTGTTGGAGTCCTCGCTATCCAGTCAGCTGGAAGTAAACAGGAAGAGTTCCCAGCATCTTCCTGAGAGCTACGGCAGCCGGGAGGACCCCAGCGATTTGGGACAGAGCTTTCCCTTCTGGAAGCAGAGCTCCACAGAGATTTTAACAAAAAATCACGGTCTGAAGAACCATGAGTAAGAATAAGCATAAGAAGCAAAGTAAGAACAGCTCCCAAACCCTAGATTCCTTCTTTGGGGAAAAGAAAGATCATGGGAGAGAG
>CM053583.1:170926351-170977712 GCA_028627135.1 Pseudochirops cupreus | reverse complement strand
AAAAAAAAAAAAAGAGAAAACAGTTCATGAGAGGAGGACTTGGGGTTTTCAATGGACTAGAAAGTCTACCAGAATCAACACTTTGACATGGCAGCTGAAAAGCTAATGTGATCTTTGCCTATGTTAATAGAAACAGCAGACCAAAGATGATTTTAAGGTTTTGAATCTAAGTGACTATTTATGATAATTTCAATTATTTTCTAGAGGTAGATTAAAATGATGACAGGAAGGTAGGGAAGCATTATAGTATGATAGGGTGTTGAATGTGGCACCAGAGAATATGAGTTTTGGTGCTGGTTCTTCCTCTTCTAGCTCTAAATTTATCAACCTGCTTTTAAAACATCCCATTTATAAAAAAAGCTAAAGGACTGGCTTACTTACATAAATATGGGAAAGTTATGACAGACGAAGTTTTCCTATTTAAATGAACAGTAAAAGAAAAGCAAAACAATGAACATGATACAGGAAAAATACGAACTATTTGGGACCTGACTAGGAGCACAATTCAAAATTAATTTATTCTGAGGAGAGTAATGATGAGTGCAGAGAGCTTCATTTCTTCTACTCTAAAGAAAATAGAAATTTTGGCATAAGGAAAGTGGAATTATTTCAAGACCACACTAGAACCTTCTTATCAAACAACTTGGAAAAGTCCTACAAATCCCAAAGTTAAATGATAATTACAGATTTACTTTGGCAAGGACCAAGAGTCAGTCTATGAAGATCAGTGGGAGAATTCATTTTTAAAAAATTACAAGAATTTTAGAGAGTTTTACTTAGAATGTATCAGAACAGAAGTATTTAGATAATATTGGGAAGTCTTAAAACAAAGGGTCTTAAACGGATTAAAATCTTTATAATTAACTCAGTTTGTAGACGAAGAGACAAACCTTTCAAATCAGCCTCCAAAACATGTTAAAAAGGAGATATGTTAAAAAACAAGACACATTTTGACTGACTGTCTATACAAAGTCAAAACACTGGCTGATTTAGCCAATTCAGTGAATAAAAATCAGTCCCAACTATCATTTCACCAGTTAATTGACTCCAGGCAGAAAGTGCAATAGCTTTGAGGGCTCAGAGATCATTTCAAGATTTACAGGCAGTTTTAAAGTACTTAAATTGACTCTATAAAAACTCAACTAACAATTTTAGCAGTGATATTAGAGTACTACTTGATAGGCTGCCTTGTTGTTAATATTAGAGTCTATTCTTAATCAGCCCCCTCCAATCACTACAACTATGGAGGTCCAAAGTGGTTCCCAAATGTAGCAGTTTCCTTTCTCCTAGCAGAGATAATGCTTTTCTCAAAGGAGAGGGAGAATTATCAATTCAACACACATTTACTATTATTCATATTATTAAATTAGTTATAATTATTTATTATTAATTATGTGTATATATGTGTGTGTGTGTGTGTGTGTGTGTGTGTGTGTGTGTTGGCTGTTGTTAAGTCATTTTTCAGTCTTGTCTCTGTGACCCCATTTGGAGTTTTCTTGGCAGAGATACTGGAGTGGTTTGGTATTTCCTTCTCTAGCTCACTTTAGAGATGAGGAACTGAGGCAGTGTGACCTGTCCAGTGTCACATGGTAAGTATCTGAGGCTGGATTTGAACTCAGGAAGAGGAGCCTTCTTGACTTTTCCCCAGTATTCTCATCACTTTATCCACTGTGCCACCTAGCTACCCCTACATACATAGATATATACACATGGCAATTGACTGGAGAAGGTATAAAGTTCAGTGACTAGGAGGATGATGTTGTTTTCAACAGAAATAAGGAAGTCTGGAAGAAAGGTAGGGTTGGGAAGAAGATAAGTTTTGTTCCAGACTACTGAGTTTGCGATGCTAATGGGACATTCCATCCAAACTGTGATGGATTTCTGAAGCAGAATTAGATTTGGTCTGATTATATAGATTTGAGAGTCATTTGTAGAGAAAAGGTAACTGAATTTGTGGGAAATGTGAGATAACTCCTCCAAAAGAAGGTATGATGAGAGAAGATGATTTTGAATTTATACAGCCTTTAACTTGAGAAGTTACATCTTTCTCAGGCTTTCTTCCTTAGAAGCATCTGCCACAGAACAGCATCATTGTTGAGAATCCAAAGCCACATAAATCAGAAAGAAGGAAAGTATTCCCAAATTTGGTGAAATGTATAATTTCTATGCAGATGTTCTTCAAAAGACTTTTCAGCAAGTTTCACTATATTCTGATGCTCTAAGTTCTTCTCAAGCCCTAACTATACTTTCCTCTGTTGTCAGTTGATATTTAAACAACAAATAAAACAACCCTGACGATCACAGTGAGGTTTGTGTACTGTACTGTATTACACTGTACTGTACTGCAGATATGCTAGTAAGTGTGAAGCCAGTGAAGCCAGGACAACATTACGTGGTAGTACTAAGTACTGCTCTGGCCAGGTGGGAGGTGCAATAACGCTGTTGGCCGCAGATTTCTCATCTGTCAAATGAGCTGGGGAAGAAAATGGTAAACCACTCCAGTGTCTCTGCCAGGAAAACCCCAAACGGGGTCATGAAGAGTCAGAAACAACTCAGGAACAACAAACAAAAAAAAGTACTAATGTGCAATAAGCCTTTTCCTTTCCTTGGCTTTTCTGAATTCTGAGGAAGGAAATGGAAATTGTAATTTTGTCTTGGTTGAATAACATTACATAGTCCAAATTCTGCCTAAAACTACAGGAAACACAAAGACCAAGCAATCTGATCTTTCCATAATTTTATCTTGTACAGAAATCTTGCCTTTCTACATAATAATTACCTATTAGACATAAAATAATTTAATAATTTACAACAAATTATTTATTTCCTAAAACTGCCTGAAACTAGCATTCATTTGGATATTTAATGGGCGGGGGGGAGGCGAAATTATAGTCTAAGCATTACTAATGAATAAAATTGAGCTAATGCGTGTGTTTAGATAAATGAACAGTTTGTTTTACTGAAATCAGCCTTTCTGGGTAGGTATTGTGATGACCATGTTCTTTCTAAGAATCGTCTTTCCTGAAGAAAAAAGAGACACAAAGGGAGGGAGGGAGGTCTGAACAGGTAGAACACCGTTTCCCTTTGGCTACTGCCTGTAGACAGGTTACACATTTAGCCAAATCTAGAAATACTTGCCCTCTGTCTAGTTGTTCTGGTTCCTTTGTTTTCAAAGAGGACCAATGGCAACACGAGGGTGACATCCTGACTTTCGTGTTAACTGGACCAAAGTGAGGCAGAGCTGGGCAAAGTCACAGGGTCATTAGCCTCTCTCTCCCAGTCACAGAAGTCCAGTGGCAAGACATGAGTCAAGAGAAATGGCCCAGATGCAGCAGGTGACCTTGGCCTTTCTGAATTAAGGTCTTTCTCAGGCCTCAGTCTGTCTCAGGCAATGTCCATTCAATGACTAAGGACTAGGTAAGAACTGAGACAAAAGATGGCCTAGTTTATCATAAAAAAAAATCAATCTGGGAGGGGAAGAGCCTCAAAGCTGGATCCCTAAGAATGCCACACTCTATCATGGGAGGTGCCTTTGAGTGTGAAGCCAGAACATGGCATAGGAACACCTAATGTAATTCTCAAGTTAAAGGCTATTTCAAAATAACTTTTTTTGGTTGAATGCTTCCATGATTTAATTCACATAGCAAGCTGCCAGTACAGAAATTGTCTACTACGCCATGCACTAACACAATCTCAAAGCAACAGAGCAACCAGAAAACATTTTACTACCATATCTGCAGCCTCATTTCCCATTAGAATATATGGTTTGACAATTAAACTTAAGTTGAGCTTCTGAAATCTCAGCTACAAGGAACCAAGTGACAGAGAACTGGGAATCTTGCAGCAGGATGGAAACCCACGAAAAAATGAATAAAAGCAGGAAAGGAAAAGCATGCTCTCCATGACTTCAGATAAAATGGTTACCATAATAACAGCTATCATTTATGTAGCACCTACTGTATGCCAAGCACTTTGCCAGCTGCCTTACACACACTACCTCATTCAGTCCTCAACAGGACCCTGGCAGGCAGGCAGACAGGTACTAGCATTCTCCACATTTTACAGTCTATCAGAAGGCCACACTTGAGGGTCATATGTGGTCTTAAGGCAGCAGGTCCCCCTACCCCTTCTCTAAACACAGATTACATGAACTCTGGGTCACAGCACGCTAACCATCTATGTGGGCTGTTAACCAGTGTCAGAATACTGCGGGTCTGTGGGAAGAAACCTACATCTCACCCTGTGTCACCCTCGATTTAAAGTGATTCCTGCTTAAAAAAATTACATGTATCAGACTTGAACTATTGTGGAAGAAATGCAGAAAAAAGAGGCAGAAAAGGTTAAAACAGTTGAAATAAAGCATAGCTTATTGGGAAGAAGCACATTCAAAAATCCATTACCCTCACCCACTTAATTAAAGAGCAGTGACTCACCAGCAATCTGAGCTTTCTACACCTCAGAACAGGACAAGACTAATTTGCTTCCTTGCATGTCTATAAGCCTGGGGAAGGGCTGCTCCCTCTGAGTAAATACAAGGTGTTCCAAAAGTCTGACTTAGTAAGCTTTAATAGCTTAAAACTCCACTAAGACTTCTGGAACACCTAGGGTTCAGTCCAGGGCAGTCAAGCTTCAGTGCACGTCTAGCAAAGTAGAGGCCAGAGCTCCAACTATGTAAATGAGGATCACAGGACTGGGAGCTTGCAGGTTTTAGGCAAAGGCCTGAGGGAGATCAATGCCCCTGGCCTTCCCTTCTCCAGCTTCCTCTTCCACTCCAAGTATTTAGTGTTCTTATTGTCTTTTTTCCTTTTTATCAAAAGATCATTTATTTAGGGACAGAAGGGGCCTCACAGGTCATCTAATCTGAGGCCCCTCAAGTTATATAAACACAGAGACATTACGTGACTTGTCCAGGGTCACACAGAAAGGGAGTGTTTGAGGTCTTTCTGGTTCCAAGTTTGGCCATCTCTCCAATATTATGATGCATCAAGAAAACTTTGTTGGGAAGGGTTCTGATAAATTCCTTTGAATGATAGCATAAGTGATTAATGAGGTCTAATTATCATTCCCAAAAAAGGCGGAGCCTATCAATCAACCAACAAAGCATCCATTGTGCTCTTAAAAGGAGATAAGGCTGTATGTCAGACACTGGGAATTGAAAGAAAAAACCAAGAACAGAAGAATAAAGGAGTCTGGTTATCATTTTCCTGGGCTCAAAGAAAACAACAACAACAAAACAACCCAGGGCTCACAGCCCTGTATTTTCTATATCCAGAGCTGGTATCTACCTACCAAGGAGCAAAGAGAATGTGAAATGCTGAGGGACTTAGCCTCAGGGATGACCCAGTTATGTACTTCTGGAGTTCCTGAGGCAGGTGCGGAGAGCAGAAAGAGCAGCAGAGTCAGAGTGCGGAGACCCGAGTTCTCGCCCTAGCAGATGTTCACTGTCTGGGTGACCCTGGACAAGCCACTTAAGCTGGGATCACAGGAACATAGATCCAGAGCTCTGACAGAACTCTGGGCCTAAGAGATCCCCCAAGTCATCCTTTCATGGAAGCCTCTTCCTGTGGTCTCCTCACCACTGACCCTGCTCTCCAAACATCTTCCTTCTTTCTGACACCAACTTGTTATAGCTTTCCCTATATGACATGAGGGTATAGACACATTTTATACCTTCAGCTTTCCTTATAAACTGATCATTCCATTCCTTAATTATTCTTGTGACTCTTCTCACTTTAATTTTGCTGTCTGGGGCAAACTGAATTGATTGGATGCTGGGGAAAAGAAAATAAAACTCTGATCTCAAGCACGTCTCTGAAACTGAGTAAATATACTTCTGTATGTGCGCTGGTTCTTTCTTCTACCCTGAATTCTTTATTTCATCTCCTGCATCCTCTGTCCTAGAGGTCAGAGGACATAGTGACTAGAGGCCATCCTGAGAAGTGGGACAACCTTGATTCCTCTTCTGACATGCACTGGCTATGAGACCCTGGAAAAGTCACCTTACCTTTCAGTGTACCCATGCAACTCTAAGGATGGAAACTGCAGAATAGTTGCAAATCTCTATTTGTAAATGAGTAAAACCATGGTAGGACAGTGAAAAAACAGATCAAAACAACAACTCCACACCACTGCTCACTTCCCCATTTTCATCTTTTCTCAGGTTTCTATTAGTCTGTCTTTTTCCCTTCGTACAACTAAGGGGAAACTTTGACTGGACACTTTTCCTATAATTCTAGGCATTAGGGAAGACTGACAGGGATGGGAACATAGAAGATGCCCTTAGTTTCAGAGCTGGAAAGACCCTTCAAAGGCTGTCTACCATGACCCACACCTTGAAGAAATTATTCCTTCTAAAGCCTACTGGGCCATCAGGCTTCACTTAAAGACAACCAATGAATGGGAAGCTGCACTATATCCCCAGGCAGCCCAGGGTACTTTGTGACAGCTCTAACTGGTAATAAGTTTCCCCTTACATCAAGCCTGAATTAGCCCCTCTGAAAGAAGGGTGATGCACTGCAGGGACACAAGAGATAGGACGATCAGGAAGAAACAAGGCTTACTTACCTGTGACTTGGATTCTCCAAAGCCATATGCTTCATTTTAGAATATCACAGTAGGGATGTTGTTTTACACATTCTTTTGCATCCCTTGGAAGTCAAGAGGCAGGGCGTTTAGACACATTGGACAGAAAGGCCTCAGCTTTCTTTTTTTCCTGCTTACTTCCCACTCCATCCCTGACATTAGGACTAATTCCCTGAGAAGCCATGGGAAACTTACACACACACATACACACACACACACACACACACATACACACACACACACACACACACACACACACGTATTAGGACAAATGGCCTGGCCTTGAGAAGCACTCCATTGTATTTTCCAATGAAAATGGCAAAATTTTTTCAAAATGAGGTTTGCTGCCTCATTATCTATTCACAAATCCCTCTGCTCCCACCTGATTCCAAAAGAGCACTGGGCATGGTCAGAGCTACCCCACAGCTTGCAATCCCATGGGCTACCAAAGTTCATCTTCGGCAAACATGGCAGGCCTGTTCCTCCAGAGTGCTGTGTGACCCTAGAGCCCTGCCTCCCTCTCCCCCTCACCCCCCACCTTTCCCCACTAGAACATACAAAAGGCACTCTAAAAACAAATTGGAAGCATGTTTCTTATCCCAATATTCTTGAATGAGCAGAATGTATAAAGACCTACTTCAGTACTTTCATGAAAATGTACCTGAAGTAATTTCTATTCTGACATTTTTCAAGGGGTTACTTTGCTAACTATTAGAAATCACTGAACCTTAGAAACGAGAGAGAGAGAGAGGGAGAGAGACAGAGAGAGGGAGAAAGAGAGAAGGAGAGAGAGAAAGAGAGGGAGAGGAAGAGACAGACAGACATGTCTAGTATAGATTCTTCTACCATTTTGATTGTCAAAAGCGGCCTTCTGGAATTTTCAAAACGTATCTCATTCTAGTCACACACTCCTTCAACAGAAAACGAAGCCATGTTAGCGAAAGCAGCACTCCTCTCTTTCAAGCCCTTTCTCCAGATTAAAGGATACTCTTCGGTGTTTCGGATATCAACCACGAGCAGCTTGGGTTTACTGGATTTTGTTTTCTTGGTGGGTGTTTTAAAATGGCCTGTGCCGGTCAGCTCACACAGGTCAATCAGATCCTCTGCTGAAATCCGTGGCGAAACCTCAGACTTCAGGTCATTCAGCTGGATACATTCTCTGGACTGGAAAACGTAGAGAAGCAAAACCAAATTAGCTTTGGGAAAAAAGAAAAACCAAACAAGAAAGGGAAGCTGAAAAATCAGGTTGCGATCTACACCTTGTTTTATGTCAAGAGAATTGGCATATAAAATAAATGGTACTGATGGGAGAGGCTAATTGTTCTTGCTCCAGATTTCAACTATTTGACACCAAATGGGTATTTAAACATGTTAAATCTGTCAGTCACCACCACATTAAGTGGGAGCATATGCTTATGTTTAGTTTGTGGGTGGAAATCACCAAAAGGGAGGGTACAAGTAAAGGTTGCAAAGTTTTACACACACATTTGATCATTCCAACAGCCCTGTGAAGAAAGGTAACCCTTTTTACCAGCGAGGATCAGAGAGAACATGGGACTTGCCCATTGCTAACGTGAGAGTCAACGTGAGTCTTTTCTCATTCCCATTTGAGTACTCTCCTCTCTGACACACTTGAAAAAAAAAAGGCTGACTTATTAGATGTTGGGGATACCACCCACAATTCTGCTGGGTATTTTTAGTACAAAGGAGGGTGTTAATACTATCTTTGTTTTGACTTAAGCCAGTAAGAGTTGTTATATAATTGTTCAATCAAGCCTCCTTACCTATTATATACCAAATTGCAGTTGTAGATATTTGAAATCTAGTATATTGGCTTCATCAAATAATAAGACAAGTCTTAACTTTTCTTTTTTCTTTTTTAGAGGAGGGAAGGCAGGGCAATTGGGGTTAAGTGACTTGCCCAAGGTCACTCAGCTAGCAAGTGCTAAGTGTCTGAGGCTGGATTTGAACTCAGGTCCTCCTGACTCCAGAGCTGGTGCTCTACTCATTGTGCCACCTAGCTGTCCTGCAAGTCTGAACTTTTCAAAGTATTAGAATGCTAGAGAAACATACTGACACATCCTATTACAGCAATGTTCTGGTGAAAGGTGAGTATGTAATCCAAGTATGAGAGGCTGTGGACATTCTCAAAGGACATTCCTACATCCTTTTCTCTTTCATCCCATCTTTTCCTCCTGCTTCTTCCTCTTGATCTCCTTTTTTCCATTCCCTTATATTCTGTCTGTGCTTATAGCAGGGGCCAATTAAGGCACCTTCAGCATCACCATTAACTCTCAAAATGACAGAATTTTTAGAATTGGAAAAGATCTCAGCCATCACCCAAGTGCAGCCACAGAGGAAAGGCATCCACACTCACTCCTTATCTCCTCCCCTGCCCAAAGTTGCCTTTCACCCCTTTCTTTACTTCTGTTGATGGGCCCATCACCATCCCAGGCATCCTGGCTCGCCACCTTGGGGACATTGCTGACTAATCCTTTACCTCTCGTACAAAATGCAATCAATCTGCTGCTAAGGGTGTCTATTCACCTCTGGAACATTTCTGACATTCTCTTCTCTCCCTTCCCACTGCCATAATCCCAGTTCAGGTCCTCTTTTTGTTTCCATAGAGACTCTCATTAGCCTCCTGACTGCGGCTGTTGCCAGCACTCTATCCCTTTTCCAATCCATCCTTCACATTTGTACCTCAGACAATCTTCCACATTTCACACTGTTCCACTAAAAATCCTTTACTTGCTCCCCAATGTCTGACGTCTGGGCTTGTCTGCCTCTTCATGACCCATCTGGGATTTTCTTGGCAGAGATACTACAGTAGTCGACTCATGATGAGGAAACTGAGGCAAAGAGAGTAAAGGAACTTGCCCTGAGTCACACAGCTAATAAGTATCTCAAGCCAGATTTGAACTCATGAAGGGGAGGCTTTCTGATTCCAAGCCACTGCAACACTTAGCTTCCCATACATATTATATTACGTTATATTAATTATATCACATTCCATGACATACTATACATCATATATTAATTATATTAGGTCACCGTATTATATCATATAGTACTTTATATATCATATATTTGGCTTTGAACACACAAATTCCTTATCCTAGCATTTAAGGCTCTCCCCTATCTGGTAGAAGCTTACCTTTCTAAGCTACTTTCTTTTTGGGGGGCTGAAGGGGAGAGGCAGTCAGGGTTAAGTGGCTTGCCCAGGGTCACACAGCTGGTGAATGTCTGAGGTCACATTTGCACTCAGGTCCTCCTGACTTGAGGGCCAGTACTTTATCCACTGAACTAGCTAGCTGCCCCTTCTAAGTTTATTTCATATGCCTCCATTTCACATATTCTATGGAAACTGGATCTATGTTCCCTATCCTTGTCTTGCCTTCTGTTTCTGTCACTTTCCCTGTGGTGTGCCTTTCTCCTCCTCACTATCAAGCTTAGAATGGACTTTCCCTAGCATTTCTCCATCTCTCCATCTGATAAAATTCCCCCCTTTTAAGGTCTACCTCCCACTGTGCAGCCTTCCTAAGTACTTCCCCCTTCCCACAACACATATACCTGATAGTGATCTTTCCTTTGTACCTACAGCATTCTTCCTTTTTTCAGTCATTTATCCATGTTTTTACTCTGAAATTAGATTGTAAATTCCTGTGGGGAGAAGAGAGGGTGTCTTCTTTCCTATTTATCTTTATCAGCCATGCCTAGCAAAAAGCTTTGTACAAAACAGGGACTTAATTTGTGTTTACTGACTTTAATTAAGCTATTAACCTCTCGACCAAAGAGCCTGGAAGTAAAAATGAGTAATTTAATATAGGATATGATTTGTGCACTATGGAGATTAGGACTCTAGCTTTGGAATTATACATACTAAATGGTCTTATACATTAATACACTTGAAGAAAAACATCAATACTGTTCTTTTACACGTTCATTCACTCATTCTTTGATCCATTCATTCATCACATATTTATGTAGTATCTGCTCCCTGGAAGGTGCCATGCTAAGTAGGGGATACAGTTCCAGCTAAGACAATGCCCTTAAGCTTAAGGAATACTTGTAGAGTTGGCCTTGCCCCACTAACTTTTCAAATGAAATGAGTTAAGGAGCAACGGAATAAACATTTGGAGTCTAAGAACCTGGGATAAAATCCTGGGATTGCTTCCTTGATACCTGTGTGACATAAGGGAAGCCTCAGTTTCCTTCTCTGTAAGCTAGATGACTTCTTAAGCTTTCATTTGACTCTATTTTACCCTCTACACCATGGATTCTTAACGTGTGTATGTGTGTGTGTGTGTGTGTGTGTGTGTGTGTGTGTGTGTGTGTGTGTGTGTGTGTTTTAGACTCCTTTGGCAGACTTGTCAGAATAATGTTTTTAAATAGCTAAGGAAATGCTAAATTTCAATTAGAGTTCAGTGAAGAGAAAGATGTAATTTTTTTTTCTAGGTTCATAGACCTCAGTTTAAGAATTATTCATTTATATGGCCTCCAAAGTCCTTTCCTATGATATTATTATACTCTCCATCCTACACAACCCTTTTCTAGATTTCATTCTGCCTACTTTCAAGTTTTGGCACAAGTCACAAGAGACAGAAGGATGTCTTGGTCTTTCTAAACCTCCTTTCAGACAGTTAGGTGGAAAAATGCATAGAGCATCAGTTCTGAAGTCAGGAATCTTTGTGAATTCAAATCTGGCTTCAGACACAAGCCTTGTGACCCTGGGTAAGTCATGTCACTCAGTTTCCTCATTTGTAAAATGAGCTGGAGAAATCACAAACCATTCCAGTATCTTGGTCAAGAAAATCCCAAATGGGGTCAGGAATGTAAGATATGATTGAATTTTGTTTCCACAGAAATTATATAAAAACAGAAATTACATGAAACCTGATTTGAAGCCATACTGATGGCTAATGTCAGAGACAAAAACTGCTTGTTTCTAGAACAGTGAGGGAGGCTACTTATGAGAGATGCAGTGGGAATTCAACTCTGAGTTGCTAATCCACACGGAGTATGAAAGCAAATTCTGAAAAGAACGAACACCCGACTGTAGCCTCCATTTCTCCTATTTGTTTCCATTTATACCTACTTCTGTTTTTCTCCTAATTTGCATCTACTCGAAGGAAGCATCCCTTCAGCTCTGCTACAGGCTTGGAAATAAACTGCCAACATGTGCCAGAAAGAAATTAAGCAGACTATTCCATGAGATCCATGGCCTTAAAAATAACCCTCTCAAGCACAGTTTACTGTTCTTTAAGTTTCAGCATGGCTATGCCATTAAAATATAATTCAGGTGATATGGGGAAATTGGACCAGAACTCCACACACACACACACACACACACACACACACACACACACACACACACACACACACACACACACACCCATTAAAGGAAATAGTCCTTTTAATTGCAATAAACTACATAGAACAATTAAAAGCTATATAATAAAAAATATGGCCAGATTTAAATGAATAAGGAATTTAAAGAATAAATACAGTTAGAAAAATACTGGATGTGAAAATAAGGTCTTTTAGTTTGTGCAAATACCTAAGAGTTAGAGGTGATCATATCAGTATTATGGATCTCAGAACCAACAGAAAAACCATTATGAGATATCAGATTAAATCAAAAGGAAGGGTTCTTCTTTTGTTCCGTGGACTATTTAGTAGAGTGAAAGACTCTTTGTACCCGTTAAAATAAAAAATAAAACCACACAACAGCCCCCACCCGAAACAAACAAACAAAAGTGACCCCCACTTTTTTTCTTCTTCACGTTTTGAGATCTTGATAGGGGACTGAAAAAGGCACTTAGCTGTTATGTATGTATGCATGTGTATGTATCTATCTATATGTATATGTAAATATATATGAACATATATTAATATATATGAAATGGTTTTTAGAGCCATTTAATCAGTTTTCAAGCATTTCCTGACCAGCAGCCAACGACCCTCGTTAACCCATTCCCTCTGGTTTCTCCAATTCCATTACGGAGGTCTACTTTAGAAATCAAAGGCAAATGAGGCTGCATTCCAAGCAAACTGCTTACTAAGCATCCTGAAAAAAAATTATTTGAGCTGCAGTGTATTGCCTGCTCTCATCCTCTGGGTTTCCTTGACTACACCCTAATATCCTGCCTCTTAGAACACTTGTTCTTCTCACCCCATTAACTTTTAAACAGAAATGGTGCTTGCTAAGCCTTATGGTTTTATGGCTCTTAATAATAATAATAAAAAAAAAACCAACCCTGGCATTGGGAGTTTTAATTTTTTCATATTAGGCATTAAGGCTACTTAAGTATTCTGAAATTAAAAGCTGAGCTGCAGAAAGATGAAAGTGCTTTGGCATCAGGAGGGCCCCTCCCAATCAGAGTTCCCATCTAGGTTTCCATTAAACTGTAATCTCTCCCCAGCATTTTCCTCGGCTTTCAGAGGCAGTCGCATGTTTATGAAAACAGAATGGAGTCATTTTGATTTCCCCAGTAGTTGGTTTTTTGACCCTTTTGGGGTGCAGGAGTGCCTGGTCTGGGGAACAGGTAGAGAGAAAAGGAGGATTTAGCTAAAGAGTCTTTCTGATTTCTAATAACTTAGTTTGATTTAATAAAGACACCTTAGTGGCTTTTAAAATAAAATCCAATGGAAGAGAGGAGTTTCTTGAGTACAGAATTATTGCCATGTAAGAAATGAGTGACTATTAAGAAATTTAGAAAGTTTTTATTAGAAGCGAAGTTTAATACAATGCATATCTTTTCCTTTGGGAATGGTAAAGTAGATTTGGGGCAAATTATCTTGCTTTGCTTTATTAAGAAAATGCTTATTTAACTTATATAAGCTTATATAAGTTAAAACTATAGAATCTTGCCTTCCTTTTATTAGACAGTTGGAGAAAACTCTTTTATTTCCTACTGTATAAATTCTATTTAGAAGAATAATGATAAAACACACTTATTACTACTATTTCTACACTATTTTATAGCATTTTTCATCAGTAGATCTTTTTACTGTGGTTTGACTGGAGTTTCAAATGAATTGATCCTTCCGTATATAGGCCAATGCTCATGGTGACCTTAGCACAACTCTGGAAATGCTTCTTAATGAGCACTTTCTGTCTGTAGTTCTAATACAAAGCATGGGTCAGGGCCCATACAGATAGAAGCTAGTTTGGCTCAAGATTCTTTCTTTCACTGTCAGTCTATAATCAGAATTTGGCCATCAGGGTTACTGATAAATGTGATCCTAGAATTATAGCGGGAGCACTGTAATGAATCTCTAGATGCATTAAGGCATCTAACTGCAAAAGTCAAGCTTAATATAAAAAGAAGTTTTTTGTTGGGGAGTATAGTTCCAAGAATATCAAGGAAGGTTTTAAGCAAGACCATTTTGGCACATTTATTTCATCAAGAGACTGAAATAATCAAAACTGAGAAGTACGAACACAAGGCTGGTTATCAGGGTATAGAGGTAGGTGAGATTTCTGACTTTCTTGCTTTGTTTAGTGAACTTGGGCCAAGTCAAATCAACAAGCATTTATTAAGCACCTACTATTTGCTAAGTACTGTAGTAAGTTCTGGGGATTAAAAACAAAAGGCCACCCTCCTTTCACCCCCCAATGGGCTTTTGTCTCATACAGCAGAATAATAATATATAATATAGGGGATAAGACATGCAAATAATTATCTAAGAACAGGATAAACCCAGGATAAATTGGGAGGTATTTTCAGAGGGAAGCATCTATCATTAAGGAGACCAGGAAAGATTTCTTGCAGAAGGTGGGATTTTAAATGAGACATGAAGGAAGCCAGGAGGTGCAGGTGAGGGAAAGAGTTCCAGGCATGAGGGGCGGCTAGGGAAAATGAAGGTTTTAGAAGGAAATGTATCTTGTTCAGGAAGCACGAAGGAGGCCAATATATAGGGATTATTGAGTATATAGAGGAGAGTAAGTTGTAAGAAGACTGAAAGCAGGAAGGGGCTGGTTATGAAGGGCTTTGAAGGCCAAGCAGAAGATTTTATATTTGATCCTGGAGGTAAAGGGAACCACTGGAATTTACTGAGGGCTGGAGTGGTATGGAGCTTGCAAAACAGGTCTTCTGAAGGGTCAGAGCAGATGCCCTCAAGGAGTCCATGCCTTAAAGCTCAAGCACCTTCCCAAACTGCCCTTCTCAATTTCACTCTATTGAACAGAATTTTAGACACAATTCTACGAAGTCTGGCTATTAGTTTTCCTAGCTCACAAGAGAATGGCAGCAGAAAATGAGGAGGCCTAACATTAGTGCCTTTTTTACTGGATTTGTCCTTCTCTTCTCCTTCCTGATTTTTCCCCCTTTTGATGTCCATCCAATCAGTTGCCAAATGTTTGTGAACCCACCTTCACACTTGCATTCAGGCTGTCTCTACTTATAAATCTCTGTTGGTTCAGACCTTCACTGCCATTTGTTTGGACTTCTGAAAGAACCTCCTAATTGGTCTTTCTGCCCCATTCTGACTTCCACAAAAGCTGCCAAAGCAGTTTTCCTAAATTATATATCTATTGACATAACCCCCCTCCAAACCCCCAACTGCCCCCCCCCCACTTTGTCGTTATTGTTGAGTTGTTTCAGTTGTGTGTGGCTCTTTGGGACCCTATTTAGGATTTTCTTGGCAGAGATTCTGGGGTGGTTTGCCATTTCCTTCTCCTGCTCATTTTATGGATGAGGAACTGGGACAAACAAGGTTAAGTGACTTGCCTAGGGTCACCTAGGTAGCAAGTATTTGAGACCTGATTTGATTTGACGGAGTCCTCCTGACTCCGGGACCTTCATGGTAACCATTCTACCACCTAGCAGTCCAAAAAATTTTGGTGGCTCACTATTACTTCTAGCATTGAATACAGAGTGTTCCAAAATTATTAAAACTTAAAACTGCACCATGGCTTTTGGGACACTCTGTAAAATTCTTCTATTTGGTGTCTAAAGCTCTTTAAAACCTGGCCCCTTCCTGTCTTTCCATTTTTCTCATATAACATCCTAAAAAACGGTCACACTGACATTTTTGCTTTTTCTCACACATGAAGCTCTGGTTCCCTTCTCTATGCCGTGGTACTGGCTGTCCCTCATACCTAGGAGCCTTCTTGGTCCTTCCTTTAATCTTAGTTTCCCCAGATTCCTTCAAGATTAAATTCTAGTTCCATCTTCTACAGGACTTTCAAAGGCCTACCAATTGCTAGCATCCTGCTTCAAGTAATTGTGTATCTATTTTAAAATACATCTATCCCATAAATATTTAAACATGGCCCTGTAGTCTCCTTCGTAAGAATGTAAACATCTTGAGGGCAGGGCTGTTTTCACTTTGTCCCAGCATGTCCATGGTGTTTATCATATATGCTTCTTGATCATTTGAAAAACTCTGCATAAAAGGCTCCATAACCATCTACTATGGTATCTCAAAATTCCTAGAGTCATAGAATTCTTCTAAGGTCTGACCTATATCTTTCCCAATGCATCTGAAAAATGTGCTCTCTTTTTCTGTTTTCTGTGTTGTAACGTATTTAAAACAGGATTGTCTAGTTCAAATAAATAGGGGATACAAAAACTCTGTAACTTCCCATTAGTTTCAGAAATATTATCTTTGTACGGGAGTCAGTGTGGTTCACTGGAAAGAGTACTTGAATTCAGTCACAGGCTTGAGTTTGAATTCTAATTCTGCTATTAACAACCACAGTACAGGGCCTGAAACATAGCAGATTCTTTAAAAGGAGGGAACTGACTCCAAAAGTCCCTCCACACCAATAAGAAATCTCAGATTCTCTGATTTGTGCTACATAAATATTCTATCGTGAGTCATTCCGTTCGGTTCATTATAGTCCTGTTAGTCAAAATAACTTTTTTGTTTTTTAAAGGGAGGGATTAGAGGTTAGGCTTATTAAAAAGTTGAATGCTATAACTCAAAAATGCTTTCTTAGTCACAGCCCTCAAGTCCATGGAGAAACCTTCACTTACAGACATGGCAGAGGACTACACTAATGTTATGTCTCAGGCGGGAGGTGAATTTTTTTTAAAGTTGTTTTTCTAACATAAGGCAGCTGTTTTAAATACAGATAATTACAGAGCTTTGGATCATTCAAAGGTAAAAAAAAACAAAAATCAAAATTCAGTTCTTTTATGGAACATTCTTAGTTGTCCAATTCTAAAAAAACACACAGCACTAAAAACAATAGCTAATAGGTGTGTCTTAATCAGCAAAATGCAAGACCTGGGATTTGGCATGAGAAAACATATAGAGTAACATTAGATAAGCTGAAACAGGAAGATCCAAATGACTCTTACATGCAGATAACAAAACAGAAAAAAGCCAGTGAAGGACCACGAAAAAGAGGTGAGCTTTCATGGAGTCAAGGATAGCTTGGAGAATGTGGTACAACCAAATTCTCCCTCTCTGGCTTGGTTCACTCCTAATCTGCCCTCACACTAGAAAACCTATCAGGGAAATACATGACAGGAAGAACTCATGTGCTCAGGCAACTCACAGTTCTTGATTGCCAATCTTGATGTCCTGGCTCCTTTCAAGAACAACTGGAAGCACATGAATTCGTTTTCCACCTAGTAGTTTCCCTTCTGGTTCTTACCATTCTACTGCTGGGCAAAGTCACTCCTTTGCTATTTTTGAACTGATGAAATAATGACATGATCTTTTAACTCACAGCCACCCTTAACATGGCACAACACTAAGTGTTAGTTTAATGATGTGTCTGGGAACTCTAAAGATCCTCAGGCGGGCTCTCTGGGAGCTGCAGGCAAGCCCAGCTAGCTCCTCACTCAATAGAATTCTGCACTGACTCTCAGGAACGGCTAGATCGCACATTGGATAAAGCGCCAGGACTGGAATCAGGAAGACCTAAGTTCAGATCTAGCCTTGGATACTTCCTAGCTGTGTAACATTGGGTAAGTCACTTAACTGTTTGCCTTAGTTCTTCATCTATAAAATGAGCTGGAAAAGGAAATGGTAAACCACTCTTTGCCAAGAAAACTCCCAAATGGGGTCATGAAGAGTTGGACATGACTGAAATGACTGAACAACATCAAAATTGTCTCTGACGGTCAAATTTCCTTTCACAGCAAAATAGATGCAAAACTTTTCTCTCTCCCTCTGTTTCTCCTTCTCAAACCAAAGAGGGCAATAGAAAGCAACTAGATACTCTTGAGAAGTTTCCACTTTCTCAAGTTATGGATTGCGATGAATGGTAAGGGCTCAAAGAATAATAAGATTCAGCTCTCTTTCAATGAATTTCCTGGTAACCTTTTTATTCAACTAAAAAGGAAAACAAAGACCCTCTTCTGGGTGAGCAGGAAGCTTTTCTGTCAGCTCATCCTCCTGAAGACTTCTTCACAGATTAAAAAAAAAATCTTTACATTCTCAATTCCTCCAATTGGAGACTTCTGGTGGTTGGTAATTACCTTATGAGGTAAAACTCAAAAGGTATGAATCCCCAAATTCTTAATCTTCCCATACTCTTCCAAGCAATTATTTTATTTACAGCTCTGATAAGTTATGCCTTTTAAAACTCTAAAAAGTCATCTGCATCTGGGCTGATGGACAATGTTCTCTACCCATCACTCCCACAGTCCCTTCCGTACATTCATGTGAAGGGCAATTTTCTCTCCAGTCTTGTTAATAGTCTTTATCTTTCCTACCCATTTTATCCGAGGTAAGTTGAATTCTTCACAAGTTGATTTCATCCTTTCTTATTATATAAAAGTTCTTTTCCTGCTCTTTCAGCAACCAAATTATTCACCTACATGAGAAGAACCTTTCATAAGGATGAAAAAGAGCAGCTTTAGAGGAGATAAGATAAACATTTAAATAGCGACTCTTCATTTTAGTAGTTAAATAAAATGCTTCACTTGGAAAGCTCTCCTCTGCTTTTTCTCTTCTTTAGATGTAGGTTGGCGTTCCTATTTTTCTTCATAAAACACACAAAAGAATGCAATGAGAATCACTTGTTGGCTAAACTTTGGAGAATACTTAATGTAGCCCTAAATTTTTTCGCCAACAAGAATGTAAGTGACAGGGCAGATAGATGAAGCAGTGAGTAGAGTACAGGTCCTGGAGTCAGGAGGACCTGAGTTCAAATCTGACCTCAAACACTTAACACTAACTAGCCATGTGACCTTGGGCAAGTCACGTAATCCCAACTGCCCTGCCTTCACCCCTCCAAAAAAGCAAAAAAAAAGAAAAATAAGTGACAATGTTATCATAACTGAGTGTAATAAACCAATTTTGGGATGGCAGATAACAGAATGAGATCTACTTAGGCAGAATGTATATAGACAGACCTACAATTTAATGTCACATACTATTAAACCCGCATTCTGAGATCACCCCTTAGATGGTGAAAAGACCTTTTTAAAGACAGTATTAGTTCATAATTCATCATATTAGAGGCATAGTGGGATGTCCTCAAAGTCAGGAATACCTAGCTTCAAGTCCCACTTCTGACACATGTTGGCTGTGTGACACTCACAAGGCACTTAAAAGCTCAGTTTTCTAGGCACTGTCTAAGACTAGATTGTAGACAAAAGGCGACAAGTTCCACTTACAGAAGACATTTCCTTATTGAGATTTCCCTATTCCAATGAGATCTTAAGTCTAGTCCTTATCTCTATTCCTAGTAGGTCTCTATAGTTTCAATTTTTTTTCTATTAAGGTTGGAGAATGTATTTGGGATGGTAACCAAAAATGTTGTTGTTGAGCTTTCCTGGATAAACGTTATGTTTGGGTCATTATGGACGATAATTCAGTTGGCTTTGTTATCATTATGTTCTTATTTTTTGATGGGGCTCAGAGAAGAATGATCCTAAGACTAGTCATTATGCTACTATGATTCTTTTATATTTAATATTCTGTGGATTATGATCATCATCACTGACTATTCATCTCAAGATGAATTCAATTCAGTTCAACCCAATAAACATTAGCTGCCTACCACATGCAGGAACTATACGAAATCCTGAAAATAAAGAGGTAACATTAAAAATAGTCCCTGCCCTCAAGGAACTTGCATTCAACTGACGGGTTATAATATATTGATAGAAAATGAAATAAAAAGTTACCTGAGAGAGGAGAGTGTACTAACATCTTGGCTGAGGGGACCAGGAAAAGTTCTGTGGAAGTATTCTAGGAGGTAATAGTGAAGAGAAAGTTCATTACAGGTGTGGGGAATGGCCAGTGTTGAACCTGGAATAAATGGGAGTACTATAAAATATGGTGGCCAGATGGCAGAGAGCCTAAAATGGAAGGCTGAAGTTTTATTTTATCCTTTAAGCAATGAGGACCCTACATAGGGCAGCTAGGTGGTGCAGTGGATAGAGCACTGGGCCTGGAGTCAGGAAGACTCATCTTTCTGAGTTCAAAGAAGGCCTCAGATACTTACTAGCTCTGTGACCCTGGATAAGTTACTTAACCTAGTCTGCCTCAGTTGTCTCAGTTGTAAAATGGGCTAGAAAAGAAAATGGAAGACCATTCCAGTATCTGCCATGAAAACCCCAAATAGGGTCATGAAGAACAAGACATGACTGAAATGATTCAACAACAACAAAATGAGGACCCATTGGAGATTTTTGAGCAGGGTAGTGATATGATCAGACTTATGTTTTAGGAAGAACATTTTGGAAGACTGAATGATGAGGGGAAACACCTGAAGAAGAGTGGCCAATCAGAAGCTTTTAAGAGTGAGAAGTGATAAGGTCTGGTTTAGGAGGAGTGGGTATGTGAGTGAAGAGAAGACCTTGAATATAAGAGCTACGACTAGAGATTTGTCAAGACTTGGCAAATGTCTGGTTATAGGGGATGAGGAAGAACGAATGAACTGAGGAAGATGCTGAGATTTTGAACATGGATAACTGGGAGCACGGCCATCGAGAGAAATGTGTCTGTGAGAATTCCTTCCTTTCGTTGGTGTTTACAGTGAATTCCACTTACCAGCAAGCAATCTCTAATGTGATCAGGATGTCTCAAGGAAAGGAATGTTCAAACTCTCTGCTGTCAACATGGGAGATGGTTTAAATCTTATGAAAGGGCAAAGATGATCTTCTGTCCCCCAGGCATTTATTTTAATACACCAGAAAACATCCTACCAATACTTAAGAGAATATTGTGGCACAGGAGCACTACAATTACTACCTTGTGCAGCTGCAGATATTTCAAGTTTCTTTGTAAATCCGTCACGGGATCCTGATTTCAGGGAGGCCAAGGAGGTTAAGTGTCTAGAACTTAGACAACCAGCGCTAAAGCTAGAGTAATTGCCAAGTTACACTTTGAGGAACGGCTTGGACAACTGGCACTACCTTTCAGCTAGAGGCAAAGTGCCTATGATAAGAGAACGCTGTCTGATAAGTTCCACCATTCCCTTTCAACAAGGTCAGATTGGTTAGCACGTACTAACCACACATTCATGTTGAAACTACAGCAATTTAAGGGGTAAAGGAGTTTTCCTTTCTGGAATTTTATCAGATTTCAATTTTTATGTTAACCCCAATCTGGATGGAAAAAATTTATTTTGATTATGACAATGTCATGTTTGGGTCACTGTGGACAATATTTCAGTTGGTTTTGTTGTTATCATTATGTTCTTAACTTTTTTTTGATGGGGCTCAGAGAAGAATGGTCCTAAGACTAGTAATCATACTACTATGATTCTTTTATATTTAATATTCTGACTATTCATCCCAAGGTGAATTCAATTCTGTTCAATCCAATAAACATTAGATGCCTACCATATGCAGGAACTATACAAAATCCTGAAAATAAAGATAATATTAAAAATAGTCTCTGCCCTCAAGGAACTTACATTCAACTGACGGGGTTATAATATATTGATAGAAAATGAAATAAAAGTAATCTGAAAGGGGAGAGTGCACTAACATCTTGGCTGAGGGGACCAGGAAAAGCTTTGTGTAAGGAGTGATACTCAAAGGGAAATATTCTAGGAGGTAACAGTGAAGAGAAAGTTCATTGCAGGTGTGGGGGATGGCCAGCGCTGAACCTGGAATAAATGAAAGTAGTGTAAAATATGATTGGAAGGTAAATGTCATTATGCCAACAAATAATGGATTATGACAAGTTCTAGAACATTTTTATATTCACAAAAAGAATGTATGATATTGACATTTTTTGTACAAGTATAATAATTTTAATTAGTCAAATGAGACATGATAGAACAAAAATACGCAAATCACTGTTATATTCATTTGAGATTTCATACTACTATTTCAAAGTTCTTGTCCTTTAAAAATCAATTGTATATTCGGTACTTTACCACTGTTTAACATAGGTTTTACAGAGTTAAAAATTCCAAGGCAAGAAAGGGAAAGTTTGATAAATGAGTTCCAGACAATAATTCTTTTGGTTAATTTAATTTTTAAAATGTTCCAGTGACTAATGTCAAGCTGAAATCCAATACCTGCTACACTTCACTATTATGCATCCTGTTATGAAAGGAAGAGAGGTTTGCAAGCATTTCTTGGCATCTCTGGCCATAGTTTGATATGAAGTTATCTGAACGGTTCTGAAGTGTTTTTGGTATATCAATATGGAATTAATCTACTTTAAAATGTCATACAGAATGAAACAAATGGCAGAGCTTTAGATCTCATGGTTAAATCCTACAATCTCATTTAACTGAAATTGCAATAATATGATACATAATAAAATATGATAACATCACACAGAGTAGCGGCTAACTTCAAAGCCAGGAAGACCTGTCCACTTTTGCAAACTCTGTATAACCCTGGGCCAATAATTTAACCTCAGTGATCTATTACCTTCCTGAGAAGGTACCCACCTTGATAGTGGAAGTTTCCTTTCCCAGGATGAATTCACAAGTCCAGTATCTAATCCTATCCCTTCTAATTAAGAATTCACTAACAAGCAACTAAGTGGTCTAAAGAACTAAGAAGTTACCAAACACTCCAGAAGGAAAAATTATAGTGACTCATCCCTCTGAGTACTAACTATAATTTTCCTTTCAACTAATCAGGACCATTCAGAATTCTTTGATGGCTTAAAATCTTTCTGCTTTTAAGATGCTTTCCTCTTTACTGTAGCAAAGTGAGAATGGCCAGGACTGACTTTTTTGTATTAATCTTCCCAAAGCTTATTTGTCTTGTTTTCTTCTTACTCCCCTGTCAAGTCATAAGGTTACTCATACTATAAATTCCTAGAATATTCTAACATGTTAAAGATACCATACAGATTTATGTGTAATACTTGACTGAAAGTATAGCATACTGGGCAAACAGTCCTGGCTTTCAAAGCTACATAAACAGAGAGAAACACAGAACTTGTACTTCAAGGTAAACCCAAGGCAGATAAAAAGAAAATGGAAAGAGAATAAGGTAATTAACAACCAAAATCTGTCTTAATCTTCTATTCAGAAATGAAGCAAAGATTTTTTTTTAAATTTTAAATCATTGTATTGTTTGGAGTACTCAGAAATCTAAATTCTACTGTGATGATTACACTTCCTCTTATATAGGTATTTAAAGAAATTCTGAATTTAATAAACATCAAAAGACCATTTTATATATGATAGAGGAAAAAAAGAGGATTATGTGTGAAACTCATGAATCTCTATGATACATGGTTTGCTATTTTAAAAAGAAACACGTTTGAATAAATAGTAAATTTAATGAATTAATGTTATTTTCAAAGTTGTTCTCCTTGTCCGTATTTCCTTCTGAGTGTCTTTTTGCTTTCTTCTCTACATTTAATGACCCTTTGTCATAATGGCTAGCTCTTCTTCCAATTAAAAAAAAATCTTCCCTCCCTCCAATTAAAAAAGAAAAATACAATCTATGTTACCAGTAATTTTCTGGTATTTAATCTTTAGAATCTACTGGATGAAAAGGGGTGTAGTAGACAGAGCCGGCCTTAGCAGGTAAGACTCGGGGGAAAACTGCCTCTGAAATATATTTGTTGTGTGACCTTGGGAAAGTAATTTAACCAGTGACACATGGTGTGGTGGACAATTATGTGGTATACATAAAAAAAGAGGCAGCCTTGGAGTAAAGAAGATAAGGGTTCATGCTTCCATCCAACATACTGGCTACGTTATTACAGGCAAGTCAATAAACCTCCAGATGTCCTAGGTAAGTGTCTAAGACCATAAGTTATGTTAGTTATCTGTATTGGTGGAAGAAGTTACTATTCCAGGTGTTCCCTACACAAATGAAATCAGATCGAAAACAAAGCAACCTCCTCCCCCCCTCTCAATTACCATCTTGGGTTGAACATTTAGCTTTGTGAAAGTTCTGGTGCCTGGCTTCCTTATGCGGGACGTCCTCAATTTCTCATTTTCAACTTACTTACTCTAAATACAGTATCTAGAGGCAGGACTAGGAAAAAATAGAAGTAATGAATAGGTCAAGTCCCACCTTCCAAAAGAGGTCTTTCCTGGGGCCTTCCACTACAGTCCCTTCTCTTTGGGATTATCTTTCATGTACTTTGTAAATGACTAAGTATACAAAAGACAGATCTTTTACACACACAGTTAATTGTTTGCATGCTGATTAACCCCATTAGAATGTGAGCTTTTTGAGGACAAGGGCCATGGTTTTTGCCTTTCTTTGTATACTTAGAGATCAGCACGGAGCCTAGAACATCCCAGTGCTTAATAAATCTTTCTTGACCGACTGATGAAGAGAGCTAGGCTTGCAGTTAGGAGAGACTTGGGTTTGAATTCCATCTCAGATGCTTAATAACGGCTTGACCAAGTCACCTGACCTCTCAGAGCTTCAGCTTCTTACCCGTCAAAGGAGACCAGTGATACCAGTGGGACGTATCTCCCAGGACTGTTGTGAGACTCCAATAAGGCGACGGGTGTGAAGTGCATTCGAGGCAGTTAACAAAGATAACAATGATAAGAACTAGCATTTATGTGGGGCTTTAAGGTTTGCAGAGCATTTTACAAATACTGTCTCATTTGATGCTTACGACAACCCTTCGGAGGTCAGTGCTATTATTAATATCATTTTGTAGATTTTATAAACTAAGGCAGACAGAAGAAGTGTCTGGGGCAGGATGTGAATTCTGGTCTGGTTCAAACTGTGCCCTTGATGACAATGTGTGACTTCTTGGGTCTTAGTTCCCACAAAGGGCTTGGACTAGCTGGCCTCTAAGGTTCCTTCCAGGTCTAGACTTAATGACCCTATGTTCTGCAAATCTTAAAGTGCAGTTATTATTCATGTCCAAATCCCAAACTGTTATAGAGAGATACAAAATGGCATAGAACATGAGGATCAGATTTTAAGGATAAGAAAATTCAGAGGTCACCGGGGACAGGAAAGTACCAATAAGCATTCATAACTAATTTAAAATCTCTGGCCTCGGAAATAAAGAATTCTGATGTTTGGTTGAATTTGCCATCTCAAACTATCTAATAAGTAATTTTTCTCCTAGTACATAATTTCCAGTCTTCCCAAAATAGTCTTCTGGAGTGCTGAATTAAATTACACCACAATTCTGGAACTGCAGGAAAGGTCATTTGTATTCAATGATAAAAATCTTGCCAACTCTCGGTTTGAGGGACTTTGTTTTAAACAATAATATTCAGAGAAGTAAAATACACATCAAGGTTTTAATACACACAGGGAACAAAGGACAGCCCCTCTTTCTGTGTTAATCTGATATCCTTTTATTCTTTCTTGGTTGCCCATTGCACTTTTTAGAGTGGATGTTCCAAATCTCTTCTACTCAAGTCACTTAAAAACACTAACTCCCCTGTTCTCCCAGTTCTATTGAGAAAATAGTTGGTACCTGATCTAAGGCTTCTTCTTCTCCCCTTTACCTCAAAACCCTTGTACATAATTCCATATTTTCTTTTTCTTTAAGCCAGTTCTCAGGAGGACCTGGCTCTTCTATCTGCCAAAGCCAACCTTTCTGACTGAACCTCTGATCTCCTCCTTCCTTCCCAGGATTCATTTTCTTCTACATCATATATTCTGTTTTAGCCAATGTCCTCATTCAGTGAATCTATAAAATCAACAAGTATTTATTAAATGTCTCCTAAGTGCTACATACTGTGTTAGGGTGCTGGGGATACAAAGAAGGAAAAATTCCGCTCGAGGAGCTTGTTTACTCTTCCCTGAATGTAGTATTCTGTCTCTCTCCTCTGAGCCTTTGCAAAGGCTAGTCCATGGATGCTTGTAAGGCATTCCCTTCTCATTTGTGCCTCTTAGATACTTAGCTTCCTTCAAGGTTGAAGGGTCACCTTCTATAAAAACCCTTTCCTGATCCCCTTACTTTCTGGTTCTCTCCATCCCTCCCTTTCTCCTCTCTTCTCTTGCCTTCCTCTCATCTCTCTCTATGTCTCTGTTCTTATACACCCATTCTTATGGTAGACAGATCACTCCAGCAGGATGTAATTTCCTTGAGTGTGAGTGCTTATTTTTCATTTCGGTGCAGTGGATAAGACCTGAGTTCAAACCCGGCCTCAGACCCTTATGAGCCGTGTGGCCCTGGGCCTTAACTTGCCTGCCTCCACAGATGTAAAGTGAGAATAGTAACACCTCCCAAAGGCACAGACATCGGTGCTAGACAGGTAGCTCTGGATGAGACTGTCAAATGAGGAGGCTGGAGGGACACCAAAGAGTGAGCCCTTAAAAACATTCCTTTTCTTCTTCCCATATTCTTCTGGCCCTGAGGGTTATGCTGTTTTCTAGTCAGAACAGGATTTAAGTGAGGTCACAGTTCATTTCTTATTACTGACTTTTTGTCACGTATGGCCCGCGATGACTGTGGACACACCCCGCAAGCAGGTACTCCAGTGTCACTGCCTGGGTCATTAACTACCTTACACGTTGATTTAATAAAATCACCCACCTTTGACTTCCAAGGGAAAATCAGTACAGTAAAAACAGACAGGACTGGTTAGGAACTTTAGGCTTTTTGTCTGCATGTGCATTAGTCTTATACTGATTAGTCATTTCCATGGTATGGACCTGGAAATCCCAACATTACAAGGAGACAATGGGGAGATGGTCAGGAATTGCTTTTACAAAAGGGAAGAAATGAAGGGTGGGGAGCAGGGTGGGGACTAAATAGATACACACTGGCCGTGAGGACAAGAGGAGGGGCTCCTTAGCACAGGGAATGGGCAGGTCTAGGCAGCTGCGTGGGGAAACAGGTTGGGGCTTTTGCTCAAGACAGAAAAGACAAGGTGTTGAAAAAAAATTTAGAAAAACTGTAAAGCTAGTAGGCTGATGACAAGAACCACATGAAGTAACAATATAAATTATAAAATGATGGCAGGAGATGAAGATTAAGAAATTTGGACAGGCTTCATTGCTGTTTTTTGTTTGGTCATAGAATTTTCAAAATCATCATCAGAACAGTTTGTACTCTTCTAGTTAAATTTTAGGCTCTTACCTACATGGAGGAAATGTAGAAAAATCTTAACTTAATGTGTTGAATGAGTCAGGAGTCTTAAGTGAATAAACCAGACAGTATGGTGGAAGGGGCAATGGTCTAAATTTCTTAAGAATTAGGTTCTACTACTAATGCGTTGTTGATGGAGTTGTGAACTAACACGACCATTCTCGAGAGAAATGTGGAACTGTGCTCAAAGGGCAACCAAACTTTGCATACCTGTGATCTAGCAATACCACTACTAGCTTTGTATCCCAAAGGTATTAAAAAAAAGCGGAAAAGGACCCATTTGTACAAAAATATTTATAGCAGCTCTTTTTGTGGTGACCAAGAATTGGAAATAGAGGGGATATCCATCAATTGGGGGATAGCTGAAAAAGTTTTGGTATAGAATGTAATGGAATACTATTGTGCTATAAGAACTGACAAGCAAATTTCAGAAGACTTGGTAAGACTTACATGAACTGATGCTGAGTGAAATATGCAGAACCAAGAGAACATTGTACACAGCAACAGCAACATTGTATGATGATCAACTATGGATAAATTAGTTCTTCTCATCAATACAATGATTCAAGACAATTCCAAAGGACTCATGATGGAAAACGCTATCCACATCCAGAGAAAGAAATGCAGATTGAAGCATACTATTTTCATATTTTTCGTGCTTTTTTTCCCTTTCAGTTTGTTTCTTCTTTCACAACATGAGTAACAGGGAAATAAGTTTCACATGATTGCACATGTATAACCTATATCAAATTGCTTACTATCTTAGGGAAAAAAAATTTGGAACTCAAAAATTTTTTAAAAATGAATGCTAAAAATTGTCTTTACGTGTAATTGAAAAGAAGTACTATTAGTCCTTTTTGGAGTTCTACCACTAACTTTAAGCAAATCACTAAACATTCCTGTTCTTCCACTTTCTTATATGCCAAGTTAATTATGAAAAATTATAAAATAGTAAAGAATAAGATTATTTAATTCTGAGGTTTCTTTTAGTTGCTGGAGTCAGTGAAGTTTCTGATGAATATAGGGGTTAAAGTAGAAAATTTTTTGTTCTTTCATAGCCTCAAAGAAAGTTAGAGTTGGATGAAATCAAAGAGGCTGTTTTTAGGTCAGCCCTTTCATTTTACAGAAGGCTTGCCCAAGGTCATGGCTCAATTACATTAAATTCAATCAATCTTTATTAAGGGTCTACCAAGTACCAGGTGCTGGGGATTCAAAACAAATACAAAATAGGGCCTGCCCTCAAGGAGATTACATTCTAAGGGACGGGATATTAAGAAAAATTTGTTCACTGATACAGAAGAATAAAGCATATAGTAAGCAAATATAAAGTAATCCCAGGTCTCTGGAGAACTGGGAAAATCAGAAAAAGGAAGTAGTACCTAAATGGAGACTTAAAGGAAGTTAGAGGCTCCTAGCTAAAGAGCATTACAGGCTTGAGGACAAAAAGGACAAAGGAAGAAGTTACAGCTGGACCAATAAGGAGCCACAGAGACATTTTGGGGATGGAAGAAAGATCAATTTGGCAGCTGTATGAAGGATAGATTGGAGAGGGAAGAGACCAAAAACAGGTACATCAATTAGAAGACTCTCTTGGTAGTTCAAGCACAGTTAATGAAGGCCTGAACTAGAGTGGCAGACATCTGAATCCAGAGAAGGTGGTGAGAGCCTGAAGATTTCTGGTTTTCTGAGTGAGTGCAAACAGTAGCAGAACTAGCATTCTAACTCATTTCCTCTGATAATAAATCCAGTTTCTTCCCACTATACCAAAATCTCTATTGCAAAAAACCTCTAAAATACGAATGAACTGCATTTTAGTGAATATTATAGAGTAAATATGAATGAAATTTATTTAATGATATTGTGTTCTTTCACAGTCATCACTCTGATATTTCCTCATCACTCTACAGTACAGTATGTAAAAGCTGAAAGAGATTGAGTTAGATCTATGATTCCTCCTTTACCCTCTCAGCACTATTACCCAGTTACACCCTAAGAGTTTTTTCTTTTAAATTGCTTTCTTATAGAAGTTTAGTTAACTGTTAATTTTATTTTTCTCTTAAAATAGAGAACATAGAAAAAATTCTGGTTAATTACAGGTTCTGGCTAGAATAATTCAGTTAATTTAACATGTCAAAACAGAATTCATTCTACCCACAGACTCCTTTGGGACTTTGGTCTAGGGACCCCAGACTAAGAACTTACAGAATATGGTGCTTGAACTGAGTCTTGAAGGAAACTAGGGATTCTGTGAGGAAGAAGTACATTATGGGCATGGAGGACAGCCAATGTAAAGGCACAGAGAAAAGAGACAACAGTATTTTGTATGAACAGTAAGAAGGCCAAGGTGGAGAGGGGAAGGTGGGGCAATTGGGGTTAAGTGACTTGCCCAAGGTCACATGGAAGGAGGCCAATTTGGCTGGACTATAGAGTTGGTGATGAGGAGTGATGTGTAATAAAGATGGAAAGGCAATTTGGGGCCAGGGCATAGAGAGCTCTGAAAGCTGAGAGAGGGATGAATGTACATTCAACAGGGAGCCATTGTAGTTTATGGAGGAGGGGTATGACATAGTCAGATATGCCCTATAGGAAAATCATTCTAGCCTCTGTGTGGGAATTGAAGTGGGAGAGACCCAGGACAGAGAGACCAAACTATAAGGCTACTGTGATAGTTCACAAGAGAGGTGATGAGAGCATCTGGGTGACTGGAAAGAAGTGGACAGATCAAAGAGATACTGAATATTTGGGAAAGAAAAGAACTATAACTGAATCTACAAAATAGATGGGCTGCTCAAAACTTGATTTTTTAACTTAAAAAGAAAATTTTCCATGTATTGCTGGGAGCTATATAAAATAGCTTTAATTTGTATTAGCTGTGTGCACAAAAGAATAATTTGAGACAATTCTTACCATTACCAAAACAGAGAGACCCTGAGATTTAGAGAGATCACACAGTAATATGACATATATTATTACTCTCCTTGAGGTGAAGGGGAATGGGAGGCTAGTTTTGGGTGTGATAAACCCAGGATTAAGAACAAATCATTGCTAGAACACTACAGTAAACAGTCAAGCAACAAAATGTTGTCATGCTTTCACAGAAAGAAGCAGAGCAACATGAATGTCTCTCAAAGTACTACTTCATTTTTACTAGCTTTGACTTCTAGCAGAAATGGACTTAAACCAGGGTCAAATTCTACATATTTTACTGGTAACCAAAGTCCTGTAACACACTGGCATCTACACTGTGTAAATATTTGGGTAGGCAATAAAAGCACTTAGAAGACAAACACATGCAGTTTTAAACAGGGGAAAAATCTCAAATACTCAAGGAAACCAGCTAGTATTTTGTACTAATTATAACAATAAGGCTTTTTGAAATTTTCCTATGGAAAAGTTGCAAAGTATTTAAACATATCTTCTTATCAAGTAATGAAATATGAATTTTTTCCATGGTGAAAAGTATTTGATAGCATTTTTTTAAATTCAAAAGTTAAAGTTATTCTCTTGAGTTCTTAAAGCATGTTTATTTACTTTCCTGCTCATGAGACCATCCAATCTTTTGTCATTTATGACTGCTCCCCCAGAGAAAATCAATGGCTTTACAATGAGTTACTGGGAACAAATGGACAATGAGCTGGGCCAAGAATTAAACAGAACGAGGAGAGGGGCGCAGGCTGGGTCGCCTTTAGGGAACTGCAAAGCTTTTTTTTTTTTAATGATCACAAACTTCTCTCTGAAACAAGGACTTTTTTTTTTTAAACCACCAGTATTCTTCCAATGATGCTGTGTGGTTGGAGCTCAGAGTAAACTAAAATGAAGAATCATCACATGGACAACAGAGCACATACAAACATAACCGGTAGGTGGCGCTATGGGGCCAGTTTGACTATGGGGCTCTATGACTTCCCATGAAGACTCCACCCTTGGAATAAGGGCAATTTCTTGTTGTTCAGTCATTTCAATTGTTTTTAGTCATGTCTGACTCTTTGTGACCCCAACTGGGTTTTTCTTGGCAACGATACTGAAGTGGTTTGCTAATTCCTCCTTCAGCTAATTCTCCAGATGAGTAAACTGAGGTAAACAGAGTTAAGTGACTTGCCCAGGGTCACACAGCTAGGAAGTATCTGACGCTGGACTGAACTCAGGTCTTGTGAGGCCCAGTCCTCTATCCACTGTGCCACTCAGCTGTCCTATGGACTCGTTCACTCTTTCCTAAATTCTAGCTTAGCCTGCTGAGGAAGTGGGTTCTTTCTTAGTCAGTGTTTTTCCTATGCCTCTCACCAAGGACCAAAAGAAAAGGGACAATAAACCTACCCGAGTTCTATTTATTCTTGATTCTCCTGTATAACTTAGGACAAATGGTTGCTCTGAATCATGGGGCCTGGCTTCCTCTATAACTGAAAAGCTTGTAAGAGTTATTAATTTACAAAACCCCTACAAGGACCTTATTCATATAGCTCAAGCCCTGAATTGAGTGAAGGAAGAAGCCTTTCCCTCCCATTCCAATAATCCAGACCGAAACATCTATTCTCTGCTTCGTCTTTCTGTATAAATATGACAATCCATTCACCAGTTCACTCCATTGAAGTCTCCAGTACACATATCACAAAGTAATCATAATTGGTCATAATTTTATATCAAGGGTAAGAGAGCTTTTAAGTTACTTAAAAAAAAAAGCACAGGAATTACGAATGCCGTCAAGAATAGAACAATCTTGGCATAAATGCCGGCTATCTGCAGGCAGACGGGGAAAAAGTAAACTAAACACTATCCTATCCTATTACATCTCTTAGTCTGTGCCCAGCGATTGTCTTTCTTGGTGGGTTTGAGGAGGCAGAAATGGTAAGTCGGGAGAGAGATAAGCCACTCGGCACCACAATCTTGGGTTCAAAACGCCCAGTGTTCTAATGCCTTCTGGAGCATCTGTGTGTGTCTGTCTGTGTCTCCATTTTTCTGGATCTCTTTCTCTGTGTACGTAACTCTTTCTATCTAAAGGCCAGCCCACAGTTACACTGCTGTTGTTGAAAACACTCTCCTGCTCCTTGAAAATGGAACCACAATCCACACATTGAACTTCTCCTTCCCAAGGGCAGGGGAACTTATGGCGTCCACTTGGACCACATTTCTGAGAAGTCCATGAAGCTATGTCCTCTGGATGTCTCCTTTGCAGAGGGTCAGATTTACTTCAGTGTTTGGTTACACAAACAAGTCATTACATGGGAGAAGTACTATCTAAGAAATGTTTGACTAGAAAAAAGATACAGTCACCTACAGAGAATAAGGGATAACTGATAGAGAGTCAATGCTCAGTTCACATCCATGGAATATAAAGAAAATGGCAGGAAAGCCTCATTGGAAGGAATATCCATCCACACTGAGGAGACTACAGTTTACAGGGCTGCTGTGCTGCCCTCATTGTGGTATGCCTGTGAAACCTGAAGAGTAAACCAGCCTATTCCAGGCTTCCAATTGAATTGTCTTTGGAAGATTTAATCAACCCTTTGGAGCATTAAATGCTACCTCATCAGCCTAAGAGAGAGGGTGTAGCTTTCAGAAACATCTAACTTAAAGCCCCAAAGGTGAATTTCATTATGTTGAAGATGTAGGCTGGTAAAATGTTGAGTAAAAATACATGGTCTCTTATCAAAGGAAAGTCATTTTGGTGACCCCTATGGGCTAGGACCAGAATTACTAAATTGAAGAGAGAAATAATATTACAACAAAACACAGTTAGAACAGTCAACCCCAGTCTCTGACTCACCCCTTTCTCCTTACTTTTAGAATTGGGTCAAAAGGAATTTAAATTATACACCTTCTCTTTACACCATGTAGGGGTCTGTGTTAAGATTAAAGTCTAGGTTAAACTACATTGCAATATGGTCTGTGCCTCAGTTTTTATAAAGGAGCTCTAGGGATAGTAATTATGTATATTTAACAAGTAAAAAATAATTTACAGCTTCAAGCATCGTGTTTCATTTGCACTACCTTCTTGCGTAAAAGTCTTGCTCTAAAGCTGTGCTGTCCTGATAAGAGCCCACTATTTCTAATTAGCTTCAGATCCATAACCAGCAGAGTGCTGGTATATGTTTAACAACCAGCTCTACCAAAAAGTGAAATAAAATAAAACAAAAAGTCTGCAGGCAGGACACACACTTTTAAGTTTATTCTGCTTTATTAACATTTTCTCCATCACTATCCCAAGTCTAGACAATCAACAAAACAACAAACTGAACCTCGATTTGTAGAGTTTGCCAATTTCTGTGGTCCAAGTACCGATGCTGACAATTAACAGCAGGTTCTGGTGAGGGCTGGTCTGAGTTGGCTCCAGCACACCCCTGTCCCTAACCATGCTTCTTCCTGGCCAACTTCCTGACATGCCTAATGGCCCTGCCTCTCTTTCCATTTGTTTTTCTGGAAAGAGTAATTAAATTTAAGCTATCATTGTTTCTAGAAAGGCATGCCAAATAATCATTCAAACAATGTGCATTTGATTAAATGCTTGTCCTATGCTGCCCACTGCAACCAAGCATTGGGGATACAAAGAAAAGCAAAAATGGGCCCTGTCCTCCAGGAGCTTACATTCTAATAGGGGAGACAAACTGTACAAAAATACACAAGATGCATGCACAATACAGAAGGTAACCTGAGAGGGGAAGGTACTAGCAGCAAGCGAAGCCACCTCCATGGTGAATGGAACAAATTATTCTCATCCACCCAACCTGCCGGGAGAAGTCTTCGCAGGCTTAGCCTAGACATCCCTCTAACCCCCAAAGGGTCTGAGGCCTGTCAGTCACCCCTGACCTCTAGTGTTCTACTCAAAGATCTTTCCAGTTCATGCACAGGCAGACGTCTGAGGGGTAGAGGACATTCCCACACTGATGAAGACTATGATTCTTCAAGCACTATTTTCATGGCATAAATTTCAAGTGTCTTCTATTACTTTTCCAGGTGCCCAAATGGTTAGTTCCTGCTCTATCCTCAGGTACTGCTCAACCCCAGGGAACAGATATCAATATTTGGTAGTAAGCTCTAGACCATGTAAATTATATTATGAAACTGCACAAGAAAGGGCTCTGAAATTTCATAATTTATAAATTAACTATATAATTGAATCCCTGAGAACTAATGTATATTATTACAAATAATATATCTCTATTCAACTTTAATCTTTGTAATATAATAATAATAATCTATTAAAGAGAGATCTGCTATATTTCCATATTCCCCTACATAACTTCACCTTAGTCAGTCTTTGTCAGAAAGAACAGCTAACACTGACTTAGGTAGAGAGTAGGAATTGGCAGCTAGGTGGCACAGTGGATAGAGTGCTGGGGCCTCCTGACTCCAAATTCAAATCTGGCCTCAGACACTTATTAGCTGTGTGACCTTGTACAAGTCACTTAACTCTGTTTGCCTTGAAAGCTAAAAGGATTAATAGAGGTTTCTGTCTTTCTTTTTGGTGGGTTCTCTATACCTTCCTAGAGTAACTAACTACATGGTTCAGTGGATAGAGAGCTGGGGCCTGAAGTAAGGAAGACCTGAGTTCAAATAAGGCCTCAGAAACTTACTGGCTATGGGATCCTAGCCAAGTCACTTAACTCTGGTCGCCTCAGTTTCCTCATCTGTAAAATGAGCTGAAGAAGGAAATGGAAAACCATCACAGTATCTCTAACAAGAAAACCCCAAATCAGGTCAGGAAGAGTCAGACACAATTGAAAACAACTGAACAACCCACCACCACAGAGAAATGGCCTCTCCTTTTGGTCTTGTTGGACAAACCCCTAAAAACTTACAAAATAGTTACACATTCCAGACAGAAGGATCCACTAAAAGGCCATATATATAGTCTCCCAGCTATATTTTAACCAAAATAAAGGCATTTAGAGAAAATTAGCATTTTGTCCCAAGATGGGGAAGAATAAAAATAGAACAATGCCCCTGGAGTTATTAGAGAGCCATCTCTACGGCCATTTCCAAGAAGACTTCCATTATCCCCCTAATAAGCAATGACTGACTCCTTGAGACCTCACATAGAGCTGTATTTTGTTCTTCATTATTACAGTTATGTAATATGATGTAGATGAATTGTTAGCTGCACAGTGAATTTCTTGAAGGGAGCGACCAAGTTTTATACGAAGTTTGTATCTCCTCTAGTGCCTAGGGCAGCGCTCTGAATCCAACACAAGCTTAGTGATGTCTATTTTGTTCTGTTGTATTATCCTGTCTTGTATTACCTGGTGGGATTGATCAGTTGTATATAAAATATTTGAACTCATGTTTGGAATGTCTAGGCCAGCGGTGGGGAATCTGTGCCGTTAAGGCCCCATGTGGCCTTCTAAATCCTTAAGTGCAGCGTGGCACTTAGAAGGCCACAGGTTCCCCACCCCTGCTCCAAACTCTAATTAAAGTTTCACCTCAAGCTGCTGTGTTTAAGAACTCCTTGAACTTCACCTTAAATCATTACAACCACTCAGATCACTCCAACTGTTAAGTTCACCTCCAGGACAGAACATTCACAAAGTTCCATGCTGCCTCTTAGTATGCAAGAACTCTGGACACACAGGACACTAGAATGTTAGGACTGGGACTCAGTGGTGCTTCCAGCGCCCTCAACAGAAGAAAGAATGTGGCTACCTCTGTAAAGGGCTCTTCAGCAAAGTACAGCATGTGTTAGAAAAACCCAAATGCAAACAGACAAAAGCAAGTGAAACTACAATATTAACTTCGGTAAAGGTCACTGATGGTGGACAAAAAATAACTCTTGTGATGGCTTTCCCCCTTGACTTATCCAAATCTCACTGATTTTTCTCTACTTCTCATCTGCATTTTGTATATATTTAAGAATGTGCCTTCTGTTTCCCCTGATGAAATCTGAGCCTTTTGTTTCATTTTCATCTTTGTAGCTCCAGAGTAGGCCCTTAATAAATGCTTGTCAACTGACTGTATTTTTGAGGGGGTTGAGGGAAGAATAGAACATGGAAATGGATCATTTAAAAAGAAAGAGGAAAGAGAATTAACTATGGGCGTCAAGAAAGACCAAGTCAGGATGCTGAATGTTGGAGACAAGCTCAACAGCTTTTAATGGACTCTGAAGCATTCTATTCAAATTTATTTCCATACTTGTTTGGGAGCCCAAAGCAGTGGCAGCTGAGTGGGGCAGTGGACAGAGCCCTGATCTGAAACTGGGAAACTTGAGTTTGAATCCAGCCTCAGATGCTTACTCATTACATGACACTGGATACTTGCTTCCTTCAGTTTCCTCATCTGTATAATAATAATCACCTACCATTGTAAAGTGCTTTGTAAACCTTACAATACTATATAAAATGCTAGCTGTTATTAAAAAAAATAAGGATGTAAGCAATAATCCAGCATACAGGTCCAGATATACAGACAATCACTCAAGGCAACAATCCTCAGTGTCCTCAGATAGTGACCTTAACTTTAGCAGAACTAAGGAGTTGGGGCTAAACAGATAAGAAGGTTTATGCATGGAATATCTGGCATTGGAAAGAAAAATTCTTCCATCCCACTGTAGTGAGAAGACCTCTTGACTCTGACCCACTTTTTCTCACTGCATGTTTCACTGTGTTAGGACTTGGTCAAAGGACAGGAGGTTCTGCTGCCTTTTAAAGAAAAGTCTAAGTTTGGGTCAAGCATGCCAGGGCACAGTCAGTACCGCAAATTCAGCAGCCATTCCTTGGTGGCGATAAGGTACGGCCAGGCACCTCGCTTGAAGAATTTTAAGAATTTCCTACCCTTCCCACAATCCGATGACCAGAGCATTTATTTTAATACCCACTCCTCTGCCAAGAGCTCACTTGGATTCATGAGCTTTTATCGGAACAGGCAGAGGCACACTGTAAGAATGAACACAGCTGTGCCTTGGGAAATAACTGATGCCAGAATAAGAAAGAAAAACACTAAGCCCAGCCATGCTTCATGCTGATGCACATCTCCAAATATGGCATTACTGAAAAAGAAAACAAAGGGCAATGACCAACCCACCAATGAGTTTCAGTTCCCGTCACCCCTTCCCCTAAGAGAGGTGAACAGTGAGGCACACACACTCCTCCAGGCCCAGAAGCATATACATAAAAACACAAGTGTGTGCAAATGATTAGGGCAATATATGTGTGTGTGTGTGTGCATATAAATATATACATATATATATACACACATATACACACACATACATATATACACACAGTTGCATAAACGTCCACTTAAGTGGCTGTTAGGTCCAAATATGGCAGTATTAAAAAAATAAAACAAAGGCTACTAATCAACTCAACAACGAGTTTTGTTTTTTCATCCCAGAGGAACAAGGGCTAGAAGGAAAAGAGGTGAACAGAGAGATTGCACATACACATGCACACACACATCCTCATGCACACACATGTGTATGTACACGTGTTTGTGTGTACATGTGATTACAACATAGATATTAGCTCTGGAAGAGCAATGGATAACTATCTATACTAGAAAGGAGGGCCTCCAAAACTGTTACTGTATAAGCACAAAATCAGAATTTTAGAATTGGAAGGGGCTTTCAGGGACATCTAATATAGGCCCCTCCCCAGTCCACCCTTTAGAGGGCTTAAGTCTGTTTTCAGATGGAGTGAATGGCTACCTACCTACCCCTTGTCGGTGATCAAGGGCAGACAGACCAGAGGGTGAGCTTGCATAGGGTTCAGTCGGTGGGGAAAATGTGGAAGCACATACTCTCTTGTAGCTTCATATCTGAACTAATTGTTCTTGTTACCAATCCACAAAACTCAGTTGTTTCTAAGCTGCTGGAAGACCACATGTGTCGGCAGTCTAAACGTGTAGAGTTTCGGTTGCCGGGTTGGTCAGCCCATCAGCACAGCACAGCACACCTGCCCTGCAATGTGTTTTCAATGGGTTTCCTTTGTACATTAGGGGCCCTTAGCACATCCATTCATTCATTAATTCACACATTAAGTACTTCCATGTGTAAACACATCACACATCAAAAGGTTACTTCAAAAGCCATATAACAATTAGTTTGGGAAACAAAGGAAGATGGAAGAATAATTTATTAACTCTTCTGGAGCTACCCCGGCATCATTTTAATGCACAACCCAACATGAAAACTGCAGCCAATGGTAATAATAGGAGCAATAGCTGGCATTCATACACAATGCTTTAATGTTTGCAATGTGCTTTATAAACCACAATTACTTCCATGAAGTAGATGCTAGTAATGTCTTTCCAGGTGAGGAAACTGATACTAAGAATGGACCAAAAGGTTGAGACCCAAAGTCAAACTAAGCAGAACTGATCAATTTAATGATTATATTACGAAGGGAGCCTCTGGCTTTGTCTTGGCACTAACATTTACTGTGTGACCCTGACACTTCTAACTCTGATTGTGAGAAAGCCCTTAAACTCTTTGTGCGACATTTTCTTCATTAACTCCCTCCCTCAGTCCATACTTTTCCGGGGGGTCTACATCTGTAATTTCATGACTATAATGAATCCCCTGGTATAGAGACTCCCTCTACCAGTGAAGATCAGGACCTAGCCCATAACTTATCATCCTAGATAGTTGCCTGAGGGCACTGAGTTGAAATGATTTTACCCCAGAGCTCAGGATGTGATCCCAAGCTTTCTTGATCCTGCCCTGCCGTCATCTCTGAAATGGGGAG
The DNA here is from genome assembly GCA_028627135.1 of Pseudochirops cupreus. Taxonomy (NCBI): domain Eukaryota; kingdom Metazoa; phylum Chordata; class Mammalia; order Diprotodontia; family Pseudocheiridae; genus Pseudochirops; species Pseudochirops cupreus. The sequence continues at coordinate 170,939,040 of CM053583.1, read as the reverse complement.
AGTAATATTTTCACTCCATATCTCAGAGGAATAGTTGAGGAAAGAACTTTTAAAGCTTTTTATAAAGCTACCGTACATTGTAACTAAACACTGTATGCTGAAGTCAGTTCTATGTTATATACTCTTACATTGAGCACGTATCATCTACTAGTGACTAATTTTGCTTTCCAGTCTATTAAGAGTTAATACCCTTGCTCCCAAAAGAGTTAATCACATTAAAGAATGTGATGTATTGACATTTCAACTCCCTCTTTAGTTTTATGTGCAGAAATGCCTCTGCTTTAGGAAAATTTTAAAAGAAGCTAAACCTTATAGAATATTAGAATGAGAGGTATTAGCTTGCATGAAGATGGGAAACATTTATGATTTAGTAAAGTGGATTAATTTTCTATTTCCTTTAGGAACAAATGATTAAAATTTAGGTTCATGGATAAGTGATAGGAGAGGGATATATTTGGAAATAAAGATAAAATAATAGCAAAATCTATCAGTAAAAACATAAATTTCTAGACTATCACATTCTCACTTCAAATATAAGTTCAAAACCATTTTTAAGCCAAACGACTTTTGACTTAGGAACTTTTCACGCTGTTGTTTTGCTCCATTAAAGCAAATACATTTAGTAAATAATTAAGACGTTATTCCAGGGAGATGTACAATTTACACCGTACCTGAGAAGTATAGTTATTTCTGAAGTCCTACTTGGATGGTGACAGTGTCTTACTGTAAGGTATGAGTCAGTTCCATAGGTTTTTATAGGATTTAGAATAAAACACTGTGTAATACCACTAGAGTATTTTTCCATTCAGTGATTTTGTTGTCGTTGTTCTTGTTGACATACTTTAAAGGAACTTTTCTGATAATGCTTGTAATTCTTACTGCACTTCTTAAAAATCCTTCTTAAGTTTCTCTATCACTCCTGCATCACCTCTGGCCTTACACGGCTGAAGAAAACACTGTTTTAATCGATAAAGCCGAGTCCTCTGAATGCCCTCCACCCCTTGCTTCTCTGGCATATGAAGCCTGCTAGCTTACTGAGATGCTCTGACTTCCTCTCCAGGCAGGGCTGCGGAGGTGGTATTGAGGAGGGATGGACTGGAATGCTCTAACAACTGTGGCAAGCTAATGGGGGAGGAAAAGGAATTTATTTTCCTATGATGAATCCACATTCTCCTTGACCTTGCTAGTGCAGGATGAACCTCATTTCTCTAACTAGATTTTAAACAAAAAATTTCACCTAGAATTGAAATGAGGCCTACTTTAATTGCTTCTAAATTCTAAGGAATTTGAGGAAAGATGTTTTGGGTCTTAATGGTATTGGGACAGAAACACAAAGAAAGCATGGCTCTAATTACATGCTTCAAGGTACCCAACTGAAGCTTCTGTTTCCAATTCATCTACAACGATGAGGTGAACAATTATGGCAAACAAGTGTGTGTCTTTTATTTGGTTTCTCATTCTGCTTTCAATGTGCTGGCTGACTTTTTTTTTAAGAGGGTCCTAGGATCTGTCCTCTCTAAACTTTTGTTTCAACACCAAATAATCAAGAAGCAAAAGCCCCAAGAAATCCACAAGGGTGTGTATGTGCATAAATATGTGTACATGTTCTTGTAGACCTGAGCGAACCAAGGAAAAAGACTAGGTCAGAAGCTGAATGTTGAGAAGCTGTGACAACGTGGGTAAGCTCTGACACAAATAAAATCCTTACATTACTTAAGGAAATTCAAACATGAGAAACATAGACCTGCAAGTGACCTGAGAGGTCAGTGAATATAACACCCCCCCCCCCCACTCTCTCATTTTATAGATGAGTAAAGAGAGGCTTGCAGACATTAAGCAGCTTGGCCTGGGTCACTAAGCTGGGTACTAAGTGCTGGAGGCAAGATTCAACTCCAGGTCCTCCTGACTCCAAGCCTAGCACTCTCCACTACACCACGATGTCTTACTTCTTGAGTTTACTTATACTCATCAAGACCCACCTGTAATTGATAGGAAGTAACATTTCAGCAGCCATGAGATCACAAGATCATAGATTTAGCATCCAAAGAGACCAAAGACGTGTCTCACCTAGCCACATCCTCAATGAACAGATGTAGAAATGAAAGGGTGTTAGCTGGCACCTGTTAATTCAGGTTCTATTCTGAGACTAAAGGAAACACTTGTAAATCACTTGTAAAACAATCAACAAAAGAAGATTTACTTAGTCTAGACAGATCAAGGACACAGCAAGTTCTTAGCTTTTCTAGACAGTCTCCCTTATCTCCACATGGTCAGCAGGGTAGGACATGGCCTTTACCAATTCAGCTAGGCCCCTATTCCACATGGAAGAGCAAGGAGGGCACTTTTTTATGTCCTTAGGTGACTAAGACACTAAGTCAAGGGAAACAGAGGCCAATCAATTCCCATGGACAGCTTTGTTGCCTTTTAGGAAAAATGAATCCCTCTTGCAGAGATGGAAGAATGCTAGAAAATTTTCATCCTATTATAGAAGGCCTAAGAGGTGAAATCACTTGTCCAAGGTCACACAAAATAGTAGGGGAATGGAAGGGAAGAAACATTTATTAGGTGCTATGTGACAGACACTGGGCTCACAACAACCGTAGGGGGTAGGTGCTATTATGACTCCCACTTTACAGCTGAGGAAACAGGCAAGCAAAGAGGTTAACTGACTTATCCAAGGTCACATAGTTAGTGGGTATTAAAGCTCAAACTTGAAATCAGGCCTTCTTGCATTCAGGTCCAGTACTCTATCTGCTTTTCTGACTAAACTGAATATGAATGCAAAATTAGCCCCAGTAAACACCCAGAAATATAAAATGTTTTTCATCTGCTTCAAGAATAGCATACTCAGAGCAGATTTTCCAACTGAATTGTTGAATATCATTAAGGACTTAGGTATGCCTAGAATGCTTAGGACAGTGCTTTACACATATCTGTATACCATACATACATATACATGTACTGCCTGAGTTAGATAGTTAAAGGTGGGAAATAATGCTGAACTTCCAAACTCTAACAGATCATTCCCTCTAGTGAAGCTGGTTGTGATCCCACACGCCTTCCCATGTGGTGGGGGACTCTTATCTATGTCCTCCCATAAACTCATCACAGTGGGTCACCCAATGTGCCTTTTTTCATAGATAATAGAGCTTTTTGTTTCATCCATGAAAATTATATTCCTCTCTTGCATTTTTCCTCAATGAGTAAACTGTACTCACAATCTTCTATTCAGACTTCAGTTGTTTGGTTCAACTCAATAGACCCACACTGAACCCAGTGCTGGACCTAGGGTTGTATAGGCAAGGTAAGCAGCCGCTCAGGATGTGATGGAGAAAGGTTATCTCTCAATATTACTTTTATAAATGAATGTGTTTTAATGGCAGAAAATTCTACTCTTAAAGCATATAGCTATTAATTTTCTTAAAAGTCATGTCACACATGTCATAAATATAGGCTCAAAGTCTGCCATAGAGAGCAAAAAAAAAAGGGACATGATTTTTGGTTGCCTAAGGCATACAAATCCCTTGTATAAGCTCTGAATGTCTACTATGTGCAAAGCACTGCACTGTTTAAGGCAAAAAGTGGGTGAGGGAGGCCTTGGCACCAGATGAAATAATTCTACTGGCACATTCTTTAATAATTTTGGGATCAAAATAGCACTAAAACAAGAAAGTAAAGGTCATTTGAAATCCAAGTCTAAATGATGGATTGGGACAGGGAAGACAACACAAGATGGCCTCTAAAGGACCTTCTAGCCCCAAGATTCTGATTCTGTGATCAGAGGCTAACAGATTAGAAAGCAACAGAAGCTTGGGAGGCCCTATTTTTGGAATGGATACTCCTCCATCATTGACACTGGAGCCCTAACGACAGCAGCAAAACCTCACAGTGTTGGGGAGAAACCCAACAATAACAAGGGACCTACTTCTATGGCCCATATGATTACAATTATAAATGATATGGAAATACAGGGTCTTCACAGGATCGTAGATTTAGAGATCATTTATTCTCACAAAGGCCTCTGCAATTTAAAAATATCAGACTGCAGAACTGCCATAACTTGGGATGTCAGTGTGATAGCTATAATCTGTAAACCACATTTAAAAACAAGGTGAATTTTTTTCTGAGAGCATATAGAATTCAGTACCATACGACACAGTACAGAATATAAGTGATTGCAACCACTTAACCTCTCAAAGCCGCAGTTTTCTCATCTAAAAATGAGGGTAACAACAACTGCAGTGCCTTGCTTACAGGGTTTGCGAGGAAAGAGATTTGTAGACTGCAAAGTACCATATAAATATGAGATGCTATCAATATCGTAATCTTGTTATCTCCTATAGATATTTTCTGTTTGTTGTAGGATCTAAAATAAGAATATACTATGTCTGACTGGATAATGGAGCTTTTCTAAAGTTTAATAAATTGGCTTTTTCAAGCCTTCATAGATTCCCATCATTCTTACATTCTAAGTTATCAAGTATAAGTCATGTTCTCACTTCCTTCATTCTGTCTTCTGTCTCCCAAATAAAACTAACCATTTGCTTAAGCAATTATTTCCTTCAGTAAAAGAGAGATAACTTCCTAAAATTAACTCATTTGCAGAAAGTAATTCAAACTTTCCAAACAAAAATTCTCAAGGCAAACATGTTATGAATATTTATTTAGTAGCCCATATTTTGATTTAGTATTACTAGCATTTGGTGTGCTATATTAGTACATGTTGTCACAAATATGTTCAGAAGAATATTATTCATTTTAGGATCTTGGTTTTTAGGAATTCTTAACCTCTTCTGCATCTGTCATGGACCCCTTTAGCAACCCAATGGTGCCAATAGACTCCTTATCACAATGATGTTTTTAAATGCATGAAATAAAATATATATGATTATCAAGGGAAGGAAAAGTTGATGAAAATAAAGATGTGGCTTTTCCCCCCCATCGAAGTTCACAGAATTCCTGAAATCTATCTATATATCTCTTTTGGGTCTCTGGTACCTGGGTCATGTTCTAAGAAAAAGGATTATGAACTACTGATTAGAGAAATGCAAATTAAAACAACTCTGAGGTACCACCTCACACATATCAGATTGGCTACTGTGACAGAAAAGGAAAATGATAAATGTTGGAGAAGATGTGGGAAAACTGAAATATTAATGCATTGTTGGTAGAGTTGTAAACTGATCCAACCATTCTGGAGAGCAATTTGGAACTATGCCCACAGGGCTATAAAACCATGCAACACTACTACTACGTCTGTATCCCATGGAAATCATTGGGAAAAGGACCCAATATATTCATAGCAGCTCTTTTTGTGGTGGCCAAGAACTGGAAATTCAGGGGACTCCCATCAACTGGAGAATGGTTGAACAAGTTGTGGTATACGAATGTAATGGAATGCTATTGTGCTATATGAAATGATGAGCATGCAGATTTCTAAAAAACCAGAAAGACTTACATGAACTGATGCTGAGTGAAGTAAGCAGGAGAACATTGTACACAGCAACAGTAACACTACAATGATTAACTATGATAGACTTAGTTCTTCTCAAGAATATAACGATCTAAGACAATTCCAAAAGACTCATGATGGAAAATGCTATCCACATCCAGAGAAAGGACTGTGGAATCTGAAGGCAGATCCAAGCATACTATTTTTACTTTTTTTTTTGTTTTATGATTTTTCTGTCTAGTGGTTTTTCCCTTATGTTATGATTGTTCTTTCGTAACATGACTAATGTAGAAATATGTTTAACATGATTATACATGTATAACCTATACCAGATTACTTTCTGTCTTTGGGAAGATGGAAGGATGAGAGGAAGGGAGAAAAATTTGGAACTCAAAATTTTACAAAAATGAATGTTGAAAACTTTCTTCACAAATAATTGGAAAAAATGCTATTAAGAAAAAAAAGAAAAGGGATTATGTCTGTTGAACAAAATCAGGGTCATGTTTATGTAGCACTTAATAAAATTTGTGGTTGATGGAGGGGCATATAAGAGAAATAGAAGCATAGATGTAATTCACTATGTGTAGATATGTGATGAAGTAAAGGAAACCAGGAAAGAGGTAAAGGTTAAATAGTAAATTAATATAAAGATGTGTGTGTGCGTGACACACACATGCACACACACATATATAAAATCACAAATGTCTTCAACATGTTAAAGGAGAATGAGAAAAATACGTCAATATAGTTTTTTTTTAAACTGTCTTGTATGTTTACTTTTTAAAGTTAAAGCAACTCCATCCACCTTACTAAAATTTGGCAGGATTTTTATGTGGGCAAACTATAAGACAATTTTGTAGAAAATAATGATTTAAGGTATGTCTAACAGTTTAAGACATTTTAAAAGATATAAAGAGTTATACCTAACAGACTTGAAAGATTTATTATAAGAAAAATATATTTCTTTGTAATTAAAATGAACATACAAATTGAAAATCTTGACTTTCATTGTTTTCTAAAATTTTGGTTCACTTGTTAAGTAACAATGAAGTAGAGATTTCCAGTTGGGATATATTCCCTAATCCTCCTTGGGCCATTCATTCTTTTAAAACTATTTTACAAGTAAGTTAACATAAAGTGAATTTACCAAAAGTGCTCATTTTGGAGTCAAAAGAACCTGAGTTCAAAACCTGGTTCTGCTACTTACTAATTGTAATCCTGGGCAAGTCACTTTATCAATATAGGCCTTGGTTTCCTCAACTGTAAAGGAAGGCTGTTGAACTAAAACCTCAGAGGCCCATTCCAGTTCTAAACGCAAAAAATGCTCAGCTGAAATAGCCAGAAAATACACTGGACACTGACCTCATCACATAAACAAATGACTTCAAGTGCTTCACAAAATATGTTTACGTTATGAAGTGTACAAATGATGATGTTAGCAATTTGTATGTGTGACTAGATGAATTAAGATGCAGAGACGTACCAAGTCTGTCTTGGGAGCATCCTGAGAGTCAATCGAGAAATAAGGCGTGGAATTCCTCATGCCATTGCTGTCAGGAGATTGTTTGGGAGGCTGGGCGTGTTGTCTGTAAGTAGCACTTTTGGGGGTCCAGCAAAACAAATTGATTGATTCACGGACACAACGCTCGATGTCGATTTCTGCATAGGAAATGAAAATAAAACAAACGTAGAGACCTGAAATTATGACTTTTAGTCAACTAAACTGCAATCCCCAATTTTCTTCATCTTCTCCAACTGTTAAAAACAACAGGTAACACATGCCTATCAGATCAAGCTGTTAAAAAAATATGCTGATAATGATGCACCATACCCCAAAGGCATAAATAGTTAAAAGATACGAACTTTTCAATAGAATTAGTAACAGACATGAAACAATACTCCAAATCACTAGGTATGAAGGTGGCATTATGGCTAGAGCGCCAGGTCTAGAGCCAGGAAAACCCAAGTTCAGATGCTGCCTCAGAAACACGCTAGTTGTGTGACCCTTGGCAAGCCACTGAACCTCTGTCTGCCTCAGTTTCCTCATCTGCAAAATAAAGATTATAATAGCACTGACCTCCTAGGGTTTTTGTGGGAATCAAATGAGACAATAATTGTAAAGCACTTAATCCAGTGCCTGGCACACAGTTAAGAGCCATAGAAATGTTAGCTATTAGGTATTATTCTTATTAGATCACTAATAGGAGAAACACACTTTACAACAACTGTGAGGTTTCATGACATACTCAACAAACTGACAAAGACAATGAAAGAAGCAGACAATGTTGGAGACACTACGAGAAGGAAGGTGTACTATTAACCTGGGGGAGCGGGGGGAGCCATGAATGGGTCCAATCATTCTGGAAAATGATTTGGAACTACCCCAGAAAAGGCACTAGATTGTCTATCCCCAGTCTCACTGCTGAGTTCATATGATGGAAAATATTGGGGAGAGGGTACCAAAGTACCCAAGAAGTGTGGGGTTTTTTTGCGTGTGGTAGAAAAAAAACTGAAAGCAAAGTTGGTACCCAATGATTATGGAATGGCTGAACAAACTGTGGCACAGGAACATAATGGAATACTGTTATGCCATAAGAAATGACACATATGAAGAATTCAGAAAAACACGGAAAGAATTTTATGAGGTAATGAAGGGAACAGCAAGCAGAATCAAGAAAACAATCTACATGACTACAATAATGTGAACATAAAACACACTTCCCTTTTTTGGGTAGAGTTGGTACAGAATGCTGCCTATGCCAGCCAATGTGTTGGCTGGTTCTACTTACCTGGGTTTTTTTTCTTTCTTTTTTTTTACAATAAAGGGGTCCCTGGTGGGAGTCAGAAGGGAACAGATAACGATTATATCCCAAAGAGATCATACAAATGAGAAAAAGACCCGTATGTACAAAAATATTTATAGCAGCTTGTTCTGTGGAGGCAAACAGTTAGAAAACAAAGGGATTCCCATCAACTGGGGAATAGTTGAACATGCTGTGTTATATGAATGTAATGGAATACTACTGTGCTATAAGAAATGAAGAGCCAACAGACTTCATAATAACCTGGAGAATCTTATATAATCTGACTAACTCTGACAGACAGGGCTCTCCTCAGCAATAGAAGGTTATAAGACAACTCCAAAGGACTCATGATGGAAAAGGCTATCCACATCCAGAGAAAGAATTATGGAGTCTGAATGCAGATTGAAGCAAACTACTTGCTTTCTCTCTTTTTTTCATTTTGTTTTGTTTCGTTTCTCGTTCCTGGTTGTTCATTCCAATGGTTATAATTCTTCTTTACAACTTGACTAATGTTTAATGTGAATCTATATGTAGAACTTATATCAGACTGCAAGCTGCCATGGAGGTGGGGGGAGAAAATTTGGAACTCGTAAACTTGTGGAACTGAATGTTGTAAACCAAAAGTAAATACGTTTTTATTTTTAAAAAGAAAGAAATAGATATATAGAGATGACTGTGATGTGAAAATTGGAATAAGTTTTGACTGATTCTTCCCTGTCTCTGCTCCAAAAAAGCACAGTAACTTTATTAAAATAAAAATATGATCCTAATGAAAAAAAATTAGCAATGGATTAGTAAAAACAATGTTACTTTTGATATCATGATTTGTGATGTGGTGAGGAGTTCTTTGTTACTGTCATCTGTTCATAATTATATGGAAACATATATCTTCTTGTATCATTCAAACACTATATGATGTCATATTTATGTACGTAATTCGGCCCCCAGACCCCGCCCCCTTTATAACCATATTATCACTGTAAAATGGGCAGGATTGGAGAGGGCTAATAATGACACTGGTCTCTAAGCATCCAGGTCGAGGTCAACTAACTCAGTCTTCATTCATATTCTCATCTTTCTTTATCAACTAACAATGACATTCAGGGTTACAGGGCAATCAACTCCAAAGCTGATGCCTTTCTTCCTTCAGTAATATCTGGAATGAACAACAGAATCCTTTAAGTGAAGCTTCACATGTCGGAGGGAGGGAGAGAGCTAGCAGAAAGATGAGAGGGATTAATTGTAAGCAAATTAAAAAGTGCTATTTGCATGTAAGACTCTGTTCTCTTTCAAGTTTCAGGTTTTAGGGGTTATTATGCACCTTAAATTTAACTCTTGTATGTTTTCTGGAAAAAAAGTATATATGTTTGTATAAATATTATTCCCATTTTATAAAATGAACCTCAGAGAGATTGTGACTTTCCTGTGGCCAAAAAACTATGAGGAGTCTGAGTCAGGACTCAAATTCAGTTTCCTTTTTAAAAAAAACTTAATATTTTAGTTTTCCCCAATTACATGTAAAGCAATTTTTAACATTTGTTTTTTTAAAAAAATTTTGAATTTCAGATTTTTTCCCTCTTCTCATTGAGAAGGCAAGAAATTTGATACAAGGTTATACATGTGAAGTCATGCAAAACGTATTTCCATTTTAGTCATGTTATGAAAAAAACACAGACCAAAAAACCCCAAGAAAAATGTAAAAAGTGAAGAAAAAGTGTGCTTTGATCTGCAGTCAGACTCCATCAGTTTTCTGGAGAGGGATGGCAGTTTTCATCATAAGTCCCTCAGAACTGCCTTGGATCACAGTATCACTGAGAATAGCTAAGTCATTCACAGCAGATTATCCTACAATATTGCTGTTACTGTATACATTCTCTTGTTTCTGCTCATTTCACTTTTCATCTGTTCATGTCTTTCCAGGTTTTTCTAAGAGCGTCCTGCTCATCACTGCTTATAGACAATTGTATTCCATCACACTCACTTCAACAACTTGCTCAACCATTCCCCAACTGATGGACATCCCCTCAATTTTCAATTCTTTGACACCACTAGAAGAGCCGCTAGAAATATTTTTATACATACAGGTCCTTTTCCTTTTTGTTTTTTATCTCTTGGGGATACAAACCTAGCAGTGGTTGAATTTAGTTTCCTAATGCAAAGTTCAGTTCCTTTCCCACTACATTACACTAGGAAAAATTAGAGGCCCAAAGTTCCAAAAGTCCAACCAAAGGAAGGTATCTTCTATTCCTCCTTCAACCACCCAGTGAAAGTTCTCAGGTCAATCCAGAGGTTCTTGACCTTTCTTAGTGTGATGGACCCCTTTGGCAGTCTGGAAAAGCCAATGGATGGGCCCCTTCTTAGAGTAACTTTCCAATACATAAAATGAAATAAATAGGATGACAAATGAAATAAAATTTATAGGAAAACACAGTTAACAAAACAATTTTTAAAAAGACCAAGTTCAGAGTGCCTAGGTTAAAACTTCCTGGGCTACTCTATTCTAACAGCCTGCCAACCTCTTTTGGGTCCTCTGATGCCCTCAAAATGGCCCTTAAACATCAACTTCTGAGGGTTTTGTTTACTTAGTATGACTTCCACTCCCTCATCAGGGGTTTACGATACAGTCAAAATATAAAATATGCTTCATCGACAGGAGAAAAAAAGTCTGTTATAGAAACGCTGACACTGTCTTTGGGTTTGTTTGTTTTTTTTTAATCTGTTGTGTTCTTTCTGGATTCATTTCGAAATGTTCTTGGAATGGGCTATTTTAATTAGTTCTCATACCAAGCTTTGTACAAAATTGTTTCTCTATTGCGTCTTCCCCTTTCACAAAGTCCTACTACTCACAATCTACCATCTTCTCCCATAATAAATTAATTAATTTTCTAGGTCAGTGTTTTCTTAACTGCCATGTCTCATCACCTGGCAATGAGATTAAGGGGTGTTTGACTAAGCTGGTTTCTAGGGTCTTTTTGTTCCCTTCCTCTGGTGATTGTTCTGTATCGAATGGGGACAGCCCGTGTTGATGTGTTGGTGTTGATGTGTTGGTTTTTTTTTTTTCCCCTTCCGTTATCTTGAGGTTTTTCAATTTGTTTATTTCTTTGAATGACTCGAATTTTTTTTTTTAATTTTTGAGGACCTCTGGTACTTCTTTTTTGCTCTTTTTTGGTACTTCTATTACTGTTTTAGAAATATATGTTGAGATTAAAGACTCTCCTTTGGTGTTATACCTCCACCACATTATAGCTGTTCATAGATGTGTCATAGCTCTCTTCTCTGACTGTAAGAGACACGTGGGCAGGGATCATGTTTTGGTTAAACTTTCTGTTTCCTAAGGTGAGTGGCACAGATGGCCCAGTGAAGAGAATGGATGGCAGATCAGGAAGACTTTAGTTAGAATGCAGCCTCAGACACTCTCTAGCTGGGTGACCCTGGGCAAGTCACTTACTTCTCTGTGCCCCAGTTTCTTCATCTGTAAAATGGTGTTAATAATAGTACATATCTCCCAGGGTGGTTGTGAGGATCAAATAAGTGAACCTTAAAGTGCTATATAAATGGTAGGTATCATTATTTATAATGATGTCAAATTATAAAAAATAAATTGTATTAAATTATTAATAATTTATTATAATAATAATTATTAATAGTAATAGAATTAATCATGGCTATTGATGATACCCTTGATTAATATTAGCATTAATGACAGCATACTATCATTATTATTTATGATAGCAACATTTTTACCTAACTGTAACCTATCCTGGGGTACTCTACTGAGAGAAGCAATGGGGTGAGGGATAAGTAACAGGGTTGGGACACAACATATCAATCAGGAGAATATGTAAGGGCTGAGATGGCCCTTGGGATGGGTGCCTATAGACTTGGGACAGCACAAACGCCTTGAGGTGGAACCTCATGGGAAAAGAGCTTTGTTGAGAGCACATGAGGGACATCGGCAGTTTCTGGCAGGCTCCAAGACAATTCTGAAAAGCCACTTCCCTGGTTCACATGTAGCTGGACCTTCTCCAGTAAGTCAGGGTGCTCCTGCCCACTTAAGCAAGCATGCTATCTCACAGCTGCACAATCAAGTATTTACTCATTGACCATTTTTAGGAGTGTGTGGCAATGAGAGGGCCGATGACTTTCATGGCTGGACAAACAGATAGAATCTCATGACAACAAATGCAGTCTAAAGAAAAAATGCTGCCGAGGTCCTAAGTCATTCAACCTCCTTATTTAACAGATGAAGAAACGGGGTCTCAGAAAAGTGAAATGTCTTGCCCAAGGCCACATAGTTAATAAGCAGCAGAAACAAAACCAAAGTCTGCATTATATGTGACTTTAAATCTTGGGTTTTTCCTACTACATCATGATCTCTTTTTCTACAAGAATTATTATCCCCATTATACAGATGACAGAAGGCTTTTCATATA
>CM053583.1:170912929-170926251 GCA_028627135.1 Pseudochirops cupreus | reverse complement strand
TAATCAAGTAAAAATTCCTCTGCAAAACAGATTATATTCGACACCTATTCAACCAGAAACAACAGGAATTTAATATTGATATTTCAAAGAGTTAAATCCACTAACTTTCCAGCACATTAACCTTAACCCTGCCCTACAACAGCACTACTTTTCATGGTTATAGACACAGAAAAAAATGTGTTGCTTTAGCTGAAAACAGCGAGTGAAAACCAAGTCCTTTAACTTTGTAATGTGTTGCTGCTGACAGGGCTGCAAAAGAGACAGTAGGAAAAAAACAGTGTCACTGCTCTATTGGTCCTGACAACTGCTAAATGGGATTGGTTTTAGAATTCCCCAGGGCTCATCAAAGGTGAGGATTCATTGACAGCTGAATACGACATAGTCCTAAAGAAGGGCATCTGGCATCCAGAGATCAGAATGAAAAAAAAAAAGGACTTCATTTGTAAACCACAATAGTAACATCTGGCATTTAGACATACATCACCTCATCTCCGCAGTGTTTTCATTTATTATTTCATTTGGTCAGAGTAACTGAAAAGAGCACCCAATTGAGCCACAGAGAATCTGGGTTCATCTCCCAGCTTTGCTAATAATGATGGTGATGATGGCAAAAATGATGATGTTATAGTAACAAGGATGAAGATGATAGCTAACAATAACACCTACTATGGGCCAGGCATTGTGCTAAGTGCTTTACAATTATCTCATTTTACAATTATGTCATTTATAATTATCTCACAACAACCTCGGGAGGTAGATGCTACTGTTCCCATTTTACAGCTGAGAAAACTGAGGCAAACAGAGGTTAAGTGGCTTGCCCAAGGTCACACAGTTAGTAAGGATCTGAACTCGTCTTCCTGACTCAAATTCCAGTCCTCTATCTTTACAGGGCCGCCCAGCTGTCTTTGCTACTTTCTGCCCGTTTGATCCTGGGCAGACCCGCCCTTCCTTATAACCCATACTCATATGCCATGATTGACCAGCCATTATCTAACTATTGGACACCTAAGTTCTTTGAGGTCAGGGGTTATTTCACTTTTGTCTCTGTATCTTCCCAGTCATCTAGCATGGAACCTGACTCATAAGAGGCTGGCTGAACTGAACTGAGTTTCCAGCTTTCTGCAATCACAAATACGCTGCCATGAACATTTCCACACATGTGGGTCTTTCCCAGCTGTTAATAACATCCTCAGGATACAACAGTCTATTGGGATCTCTGTATCAAAAGGTATGAACAACTATTTAGACACAGTTTTAATGAGCTCAATTATCTGATTTACTAGCTCGTGGCAAATTGGAAGCTGCAAATTATGAGAAGCAAAGAGGGACTCAGTGAAAAGTAAAAGGGAAGAGGTGGAGGAGAGACAGTAAACCTCTAAGATAATCATAAGTTGGAGTGATCTAAAACCTTCAAAGCACACCTGGCTTATTTAGCTGCTACTTAGAGATCCTTCTGGCTTGGGTAATTTTGAAATATGTGCTCTGTAAAACCTATTAGAGGCCAGCAAGGTGGTGCAGGGCCTGCAGTCAGAAGACCCATCACCATGAGTTCAAATTTCATCTCTGACACTTATTAGCTGTATGACCCTGGTCAAGTCACTTTACCCTGTTTGCCTCAGTTTCCTCATCTATAAAATGAGCTGGAGAAGGAAATGACAAACCACTTCATTATCTTTGCCAAGAAAACCCCAAATGGGGTCACAAAGAGTCGAACGTGACCCATTTTGAAGTTTTCTCAAAGATACTCGAGTAGTTTGCTATTTCCTTCTCTAGTTCATTTTACAGATGAGGAAAATGAAGCAAACCGGATTAAGTGACTTGATCAAAGTCACACAGCTGCTGGTAAGTGTCTGTGACTGGATTTGAACTCAGATCTCACTTCCAGAGCCTAAATTCTATCTACGCCACCTAGCTGATATCATACCATACACAAAATCATGGCTTAAAATATTATCTTCAAATAATAAAATCTGATCTCATGGACCTGTGATGAAAGGAAGAAGCCAAGAAAACACCACTTTACAAGTAAAGAAAGGGCTGAAAGTCACACGAGCACAGATGCAAAATCAAGAATAGTTTCTCCCAACCATGAAAAGCTTACCTAACACAGGGGCTTATGATCAAGGGCAGCAATGTGTGAAGGAATGGGTCATGAGAAAAGAGCTACACATACCAGGAAAACTGTATTTTTCAAGGAAATCCTGATCTCCCTTGTGATTTCCCAGGATGCCCAGAAAGATCAAAGAAGAATGAGAAGTGCTCAATAATAATTCAAAAGAAATACATCTGAAAAAATATTTCGTAGGATTAGCTCTTAATTAGCTTGTTTCTAGATCATTAGGAAGTATTCTTCCTCAATTTGGGCAAGAGGAGCTCACCAAGTATATAAAGGAAGGTCAGAGACTCTCAGCTTTGTGAGACTTTTCAAGGTTATTAGCACTTCAGTCGAGATTCATGGTCAAAGTCTTAGCAGGATCCCATTCATTCATCAGGGATCCACTCAACCAAAATTTACTGCCTAGTGTTAGCAGGAGCTCCCAATTGCCTTTGGGACCAAATATAAATTCCTCTGTTTGGTTTTTAAAGCCCTTTACAGCCTGGTCCCTTCCTACCTTTCCAGTTTTCTTGTATCTTACCTCCCTCCATGCACTCTATGAACCAGTGGCTGGTTTTTTTTGCACATGATATTCTGTGCATTTTCACTGGCTATCTCCCATGCCTGGAATTTTCTCTCCTTACCTCTGCCTCCTGAATTCCTAACTTAAATGCCACCTTCTGCAACAAGTCATTTTCAATCTCTCTTACTGTGAGTGTCTTCCTTTTGAGAATATCTCCAATTCATCCTGTTCATATATAGTTGTTTGCATAGTCTCTTTCCCTATCCCCATTAGATTTTGTCAGCTCCTTGAGGGAAGGGATTTTTTTTTTGTATTACCAATATAGTGCCTAGAACATTAATAAATGCTTACTAACTATTATGAGCAGAACCCCATGCTAGATATTGCCAGTGTTTTGTTTTTTTTTTCCAAAACCATTCTTTTATTAAGTTTAGACACAATTTGTTTGTTTGGCACTTCTCCAGAGGAAGATAGTGGAAATCTTTTCACAAATGATCTTTTTCTATCTTTTTTTTCTATCTCTAGATAGAAATTACCTAGATTTTTCTATCTAGAAATTTCTATCTCTAAATAGAAATTTAATTTTTCTACCTCTAGAAACTTGAGGGAAATATGGCAGCACTGAATACCTCTTCAAAAGGCATCTTAAGCATCGTATCCTCTGTGAAAGCTCTCCTTTCTATAACCTCTTCCCCTCATCATATATACCTTATATCGTTAGTAATCTTTTAGCACATCTTCCCTTCCCAAGGAGGTGGCTAGCTCCTCATCATATCCCTCTTTGAATAAATGCCCTACAGTCCCTTACATAAAATATAATTTTGTTGATTGCCTGATTGAGGAAGGGCTAACAAGCCGAGTCACTCTTCTGAACTCTCATCTTGCATCACCAACTTTCTCCTAGCTCTCTGGACAATTGGATGTCTTGGAGAAACCACAACAATGAACTCAAATAACAACAAACTTGTTCAAGACTCAACTCAAAACCTACTTTTTTCAGGAGGTCTCTTCTGATTTCTCCTACTGTTATTGTCTTCCCATCCGAGATGACCTTCCATTTTTACTACATATATACCTTGCAGGGCAGCTAGGTGGCACTGCACTGGATAGAGCACTAGGCTTAGAATCAGGAAGACCTCTTCAGGAGCTCCAGTATGGCCTCAGACACTTCCTAGCTGTGTGACCCCGGGCAAGTCACTTAACCCTGTATGCCTCAGTTCCTCATCTGTAAAATGAGCTGGGGAAGGAAACAGCAAACCTAGAAAACCCCCAAAATGGGATCACAAAGAATCAAACACAGCTGAACAACAATATATCTTGCGTACACATAGTTATGCGTACCCTTCATACCCTCAGTACTTGGCACAACGTCTGGCACATAATAAAGGCTTAATAAGTATCTGTGGATTGACTGTCTTAAGAGCAATAGCTGTTAATAATAAATTGGGAAGAACTGCAATTTCTTATTGAGTGAAATGAAACTTGGAAACGTTTTTACTTTTAAATAGAACATCCATCCCATGGAAGAAAGGCAAGATTCTCTCATTTTTCAATACTATATCTGAAACCTGGTTCAAAGTTGGATTATCTTATTTCTCATGAACAGAAGAGGCTTTATAACAGCGGTACCAAAATATGAAGACCTATGCCAGACCTAGACTAAATCTCCCAACTAGAAAATCACAACGGCTGGAAAATACTCGTGTGATACAGCTGACTTGACAACACTCATCAAAACCAGTGACTATAATTAACAACACCTGCATTTTCATGGGCAGCAAAGAAAAATGAGGCTCTTAAATAACTAAAACATAAATTTGTTTCATGTAAAGCTGCTATTTCACTGGTAATGGTTACCAGAGCAATCTGTTTTTGAATGTCTTTGTATCAGTAGAATTTCAGCAGACTTACTGGACCATTTCGCATAAGAATGCCTCCTTTCTAAGACTAACCGATCATCACTTCACTTTTACCTATGAAAACGAGACTAACATTCACCTCTTTGAATATTACATATTATATGTATATATTACATATTGTATGTACATAAATTACATGTTATATGTAATTTATATTATAATACAATATATTCCACATACATATATTTGTGTGTATCTACACCTATATAATATATACATATATATAAACACCCAACTATGATGATATCATAAATGGTCATAGTAACATCTAAACAGTTTACATCACTGGTGTCAAACACAGCTAGAAAAAGGCTGCTACTCTGGGTAGCATATTGACTTAGAAAACTACATATTAACATTATTTATGTTCTATTGTATTTTTATAGACTTTGTTATGTATTTCCCAATTACATTTGGCTACTGCACTGCCTCTGAAGAGTAGCCTGTGGCACAGGCTCCTGGGTAGAATGTTGGACACCTCTAATTTACATCAGCTTTTAAACTGTAACAGTGGTTTGGAACCCTTTAATCTACCTGTCTGCACCCACTGGTCTTTTATGATACTAAATGACTTTCGAAAATAACGATTAGGGGAGAATCATTCTGGCATTCATATTCTAGGGCATCTGTAAAGACAATACGATTGAAGCATCATCCATCAGCAGGAAGGCAGAAAGCCATCAGGCTGCTTATCGCTGTTATGCAGAGTGAAGATTAATATAATTAAATATGCATAATTTCAAATCACCCTTTTAAAAAACAGTGGGAAGCCTCTATCATGCTAACCTACGATTGATGGTTCCACTGTAATTTTTGGACAGACTTCGGAAAGGTGTGTTATAGTGGACGGAGCACAAAAAGTGAAAGTCTAGTAGTATGAAGTAGCATTAAGGTCCTTGAGGTTAGACCTTTTTTTGTCTTTGCCTCGTCACTGTCTGGCACAGTATCTGGCACATGGAAGGTCCATGAGAAGTGTTTCTGGACTGATGCTTTTCTTTTCAAGTCTCTCATAGACCATATATGAACTTGGGCAAATCACTTTTATATTTCAGTTTCAATATTTATTAACCTCAATTTCAAAAGACTTTGTCAGTAGACAAAGAGAGAAGGGGACCAATAAGTCGCAACTTCTGTGGAGTCAAAAAGGACAGAATCTGGCAGCTGATTAGGTTTGTGGCGATTAAAAATTTTGACAGACATAGTTTCTGGGTAATTTATTTTATTAATAAAGCCAGCAGATTATCAATAGAAGGAGGGTGATTTGGCCATCTGTCTTAGACCAAAGACTCCTAATGGCAGTGGATTGTTTATATGTTGTTTGAAGAGGAAGTGTTGCTGAAGGATGCCTAATCACCTCTGATCAGTTAATCAAATGGGTGGTGGTCTATCTTAGGGTATGTGACTTAGGTCACTCAAATCTTGGTCAAAGAGACATCAATTTCCATATCACCTATCTTGAGAAAAGGCAGAATCAACATTCCCACTCCCCACCCACCCTGTCTGATCAGACACAATGAGCAGGAACACATGAATTAGTCTAAACTTAGAACTGCTTTAACTGTCTGATTAGATCATGGCCTGCTTAAATATGGAAGAGAGATTTCCTACACTGATTTCTGGGGGAAAGGAGAAAAACTTGATCCTAATACAATAATTAGTTATTAAATATAAGAGAGAAATATTAATTTCTCACAGGTGTGTGGTAATATAACAATACTGACTTAACTATTATTGGAGCTTACTGAGTAGAGGAATGACATGGTCACATCTGTATGTGTGATCTGATCTTTACTGCTCCACTACTGTGGCTTAAGATTACGCTAGGTTGTTTTTTTTTTTAAATAGACTTTTATTATAATACTCGGCTTTTATTAAACTTATGATCAAGTAAAATTTCTAATGAGGGATCTTTTTCCATATAACCTGCCAGCTCTCTACTATCCTATACCTGAGTAACTTCTAAAACATCTAAATATGGAATCTTATATTCATTCTGATCTCAAGTGCACTCTTGCTGGTTTTGATCTATCCACCCCACTGAGAAAATTCTAAATCATGACTCTGTCTTCTATGTGGGTCAATTATCACTCTATGTGAATTTGGCCTACATCCCTTCTAGGCCTCATCTATGTTGTTTTGCTCAAAAATTTTTTCAAAAAAGGAAATCAGATTATTTTGGCATGACTGGTTGTTAATGAATGCTGCATTCTTTTCTAAAGGCTCACAAACTACCTGTCCCTTAATTTTGCTGGATGTTAGCAACAAGCTCATTGGCATTTCAGGCATCTGTTATTTTCTCCATTTTGAAAATCAGGACAAAATTTTCCCTTACCAATTTTCCAGGAACTCTCCTGTTTTTCATGGTTTGTTAAAGTTGCCAAAAGTAGACAAGTTAACACCTAGAAGTGCTTTCAACACCCTGTGTAATTCATCTGACTCGGGGGAAACTAAAAATGTCATCTAAGTGACTAGGTGTAAGAAAGTCACAGGATATAAAATAAATCCACATAAATCACCGCCATTTCTATTAATTCTAAAAAAAATCCATCAGGAAAGGACAGAGAAATTCCATTTACAATAACTATATAATGGTGAAGGCTTAGTAATACCAGGTCTCAAATTATATATAGCAGTAATCATAAAAATGTTTTGTAATTGTTAAAAAAAAATCATCAGTGGAAGAGATAAGGTAAAGGAACTTGGAAGTCTAGCAATCGACACATCTAAATACTCTAGCTACTGAGGTAAGGATTCACTATTCAACAAAAACTTCTATATAAAAATATTGGTAACTTCTCTATAATAGATAAAAATCCAAAGAGTTGAAATGTCCAACAATTCAAGAATAGCTGAGTTAGAGTAACAGACTATTACGGTGATAACCAGCATTCACAGGAATAGGGAAAGATCTATGGGGTGATGGATGCAGAGTAAAATCAGCAGAATAATAAGTGAATATACATTGACCACAACTATATAAAAAAAAAAGGAAAATGGCGCTTCTGGTGGTAGAATTTTGGACAGGCCCTGAAGGGTTCATAGAACAAACATATATTTGCTTGTGAATTGTTTGTTAATTCTTTTGTTTATGCCTTGTCAATAGTCAAGGGTTTAGAGTAAAATCTTCCTTCCAGTTTTTTGTTGGTGATTATTATACATTTGTATGTTTGAACACGAGAGGATAACCTAATTAATTTTTGTTACAGAGGGAATATAATAAATATAGTTTGCCAATATTTCTGCAAGGCACTGAACAAAAGAACGT
The DNA here is from genome assembly GCA_028627135.1 of Pseudochirops cupreus. Classification (NCBI taxonomy): domain Eukaryota; kingdom Metazoa; phylum Chordata; class Mammalia; order Diprotodontia; family Pseudocheiridae; genus Pseudochirops; species Pseudochirops cupreus. The sequence continues at coordinate 170,918,449 of CM053583.1, read as the reverse complement.
CCAGTTTATACATTAGAGTCTATAAATGTGGATATAAACGGTACCTGAGTGGAAAAAGCACCTATTTATTGTATGTAGAGAACTGTGATCGGTACCAGAAAAGATGAAAAAGTCAGGCAAAGTCCATGCTGTCACGTAGCTTATAGTATGATAGAGGGAAAAAGCCATACACATACATATGTAAGTATGATACACACACACATATATAGCTATGATCCATGAAATTACTTGAAAAAGATATTCAAGAATATTTTTCATAAACTAAGTTTTCAAAATGAATTGAAAAAATTGAGGCCAAGAAGGGAACTTTTAAATGAATTTTTAAAAATTTTAAATTCCTACAAAATCATTAGATATAATGAAATGTTCTCAAGATGCAGATATTTCACATTATATTTAATTTTAATTTATTTAATTTATTAGACTTCAAGATAAATCCATATGTCTAAGGAACAGCTTAGCCAGAAAACGTTCTAGAAATGGCTTTCCTGGCCTCTAGAAGTATCCACATTCGTAGGGCACATGTTTAAAAAAAATTACTTCTAAAGGGATAATACAATGTTTAGTTCAACCAAATATACATTCATTTGACACTGTGTTAGGTAAATGCTTTAATAATTTTTCCACAGAACAGATCAGTGAGACAGGCTGATGCTACTATTTTCATTTTATATATCTCCAGGTAACAGAGAAGGGGTCTAGATGGGATTAAGGGTGGGAAGTAGCCTGTGGTGATCTGGAGGTAACAGACAACAGAGGGATGGACTGGTTGAGAAGTGACAGAGAATTGAAGGTTGGACTGGGTTGCGTTTTGGGGATCCATGTACCATTAGGCAATGGGGAGAAAGAGAAAAAAAGGAAATTGCTCCCAAAGGGCTTATATTCTATGTGGGTGAAGGTGGAAACAAGACGTATGTCTAGAATTGCAAAATGTATTTAAGGAAAACAAAATAATTTGGGGAAACTGGAGCAATAGTACCTAGGAGAATCAGGAAAGTTTAAAAAGTTTAGACTAAATTAACCAACAGCTCAAGATCTCACGGATATTTCTAAGAGGCAAAGTCTTGGCTAGGGGGGAATCCTAGGTTCTTTTTCACAGGGCCCCCCTTCTTCACAGGTTCCTTCTCCACCTAGGTTTCCAAAGGACATATGTGTGCAATTGCTTGCTGAAATATCCCAGATCTACTGCAAAATGCTCATAATGATATGAGGAATAAATACAAAATGGAAGAAATATTACTGATATATGGACACTTAAACTGTTTCCATTCTTAACATAATTGGCTTTATCATTAGGCACTGGGGTAGGTGGATTATTATGATGCACAGCAGCTGGCGTTTAGTAACATATCCCACATTCCCTGCCTTAGAAAAGAGAACAATGCTATAACCTAGAGGATTTACCACCAGGTCAACTGCATCCATAATTATTCTTCTCTTTCTCTGAAAATCAGTTTTATAATTGACTGAGAACCAGAACTAAAACAAGGGCCTTTAATTCTTGTGGGGCTGAGCACCTCGTGTGGAAGTGCGATAAGAATTTTTGACACATCTTGATGGAAATTTATATCTGTAAATATTGCTTTTAAATTCATGCCATTAAAGTCTAATTTCTTGTGATTTTTTTTTCTAAAATGGAAGAAAAACCCATTCATTCTCTGTACATTGCAGTATTTTTATAGGGCTGGTAATAAACAACTTTGCTCATGGTATGTCTTTTTTCTTTCCAACTAACTGTGAAGTCTGACCCGTGAGAATTGTTTCATTTTTTTTTATCTTTATATACATGGCATATAGGTGGTATAAAGTATACCTACTATGTGATATATAAATATGTAGTAAACTATATATAGTACATATACTATAATATTATAATATACTATAATACTATAATATAATATACTATATTATATTTAATATAATATTATAATATAATATAGTATAATAATGTAATATTAAAATTAATATATGTATTTTATATGTGTGTGTGTGTATATATATATATATGTATATATATATATATGAGACAGGTACATATACATAAATACGTACACACACACATACACACGCACACTCCTAGGTATAAATAGATACCTAATATGCCCCCCACCCCCTGCACCCCTAGCTTAGCATACAACAGATGTTCAATAAATGGTTGCTGACTGAGTGACTCTCCCCACGAAACAAACACTATAGACAAGGGATCCAGAGGAGGTTTTCATTTCCTGATGGAAGAGATCAGAGAATACAGAGGGGAAGAAACTGACCTTGAGAGTATTTATACGCACACGTACATGAGCTACGTGTATGTATGCATATATGTGAATATATATTAATAGGTAACACACAAACATGTAAGTGTATGCACATATACATACGCACACATATATAACATTCAGGTCAATGAGAACGGTTAATTTATAAATGTTGCTATATAAGTATTGGGCTGCATGTAGAAACACAAATAATACACTGAATTTTTTTTTTACAATCATCCCTGATGTCCCATAGGCTTTTTGAAGTTAATTATAGCTGGTGTTCATATACTGCATGTAAAGGTTTGAAGAGCACCTCATATATGTTATCTGATTTCATCTTCACAGTGACCCTGTGAGGTAGGTACCTTAAGTATTCTTTTTTACAGTGTGACTTCTCTAAGGTCACATGGCTAATAAATGACTAAGGCAGGATAAGAACTCAGGCCTTTAAAAAGTTCCAAGTGTTTGAATATTAATAATAATCAACATTTACATAGCACTTTACAATTTGTAAAGTACTTTACATGTCCTCTCTTTCAAGGCTTATATGAATACATTGCATATATACACATATATATTCAAAACACTTTAAGAAAATCATTTTAAATCATCCATTCCAAGTATCTTAATATGTAGTCTATTTAACACTACTGAACCAGTGCCCTATATTTTACTTCTGGAAGAGACTATCAGAGTCCTCTTGGAAACAAAGAGCTGCCCAATGGAAAGGTTGGCGGGGGAGGTTTCCTCCTTTTTTTAAGACTGCCTCGTGACATACTGTCTATTGGGGGTAATATTTACGATGGAATACCAACGTTCTTCTAAAAAGTATCCCCTGGAACACGTTCATAGAAAACCCTAGAAACCCAAACCTTCACAGCTGAAATGATTTGCCTGTGGCCAAAAAGTCAATGAGAGACAACTCTCAAAGTTTGTAAAGCAAAAGTTAATACCTTTCATTTCAGAACATAAACAAATGCTTAAAAAATTTGCCCTATTTTCATTTTTCTTATATCCCCATTGCCCCCAAAGCATGAGGTGTCTTTCCTTTTAAAATGCCAATGAAAGAAATCATATGTTGTAAAATAATCAGTTTATTACAACCATTGGACATGAATTCTTTCAGTATCCCAGGGTTATTTCACAATTTGGCAGTTATCATTAGCCAAACTGGCAGATGTGTGTATGCTTTCATGGGCATTTATTCTAACCTAATTATGTATTTTAACATCTCTTAGCAAATTCTTCCTTCTGTTGTAAAAGAATGCAACTATTTATTCCCCCAAACAAGAACAATGAAACTTAGTTAACAGTAGAACTTTGAGAATACACTTATACAAAGGGTTCCAAGTATTGGAACTATACCTATTATGGAAACAGAATGGCTTTTTTTCTGTTAATTTTTGGTTAACCATATTTCCTAACTTTTTTTGGGGTGGGGCATTTAGAGGGGAGAAGGAGGTGGGGACTGGGTCTCTCTATCTTGCCTAGGCCTACTCCCAGCACTGACTGGTCTGGAACCTTTACACTGAAGACTTGCCCCTAGTCAAGCAGCTTGGTGGCCCCTGCTCCTGGAGGCTCACCATATTTAAGTGCTGGACTAAATGAAGATACTCAATTGTCTTTAGTCCTTGTGCAGCTCTGAAGCACTGACCCTGAGTTTCCACCACCTACCCTCAGCAGATGAGACTATAAGCATGCACCACCCTGTCCAGGTTCAAAACAAATTATTGAGACACTAAAGTTCAAATGCATTTTTTGGTGAGAGGGGTGTGAGTGAGTTGAATAGGTGATTGTTGATAACAAGAACACAACTTAGTGCTTCACTTCTAAGGTGTTTCTTTTGTATTTTTATAAGTGTATACCCAGAGAGTTTCATGATCACCACTTAACTACAAGTGGAAAATCTGAATAATTAAAGTAGTCTCAGCTTCAGGTGAAATGGCATCAATCTTACAAGCTTGACAATAAATACAGAACTTTTACTGAGCAGGTGTTTGCTACAAACTGTTTTTTCACCAGGTTTTTCCAACAAGTTAGTACCCCACCCTGTATCTGGCCTCAAGCCACCTTCGTAGTTCACATCTCAAGAATACCATGCTTTGCCTCTGATGAATCTCTTTGGTTGGCTTGCAAATCTACTTGTGTAATGATACTGGGATTTGAAGATCTTCCATGCCCCTTGAACTTGTTGACGTAGCAGGAAGGGGTGGAGCAAGAGAACGCAGGAACCAAGCTAGTCTCTGGGTGGTGCTCACTGGAAGCAGCGGCAGAGGCGAGGGCTGTGGTTGAGTGAACTCCTTTTCCTTTGAGCCCACCAGAATCTCTGCTATGGACTCCTGCTGAGGACTGCCAGGGCCCGGAGCTGCTGGGAGCAAGCTGCCTGGACGTTGAGCAGTTGTCCTGAGTAGGAGAGGAGGATCTTTGCCTGAGGCAGCCTGTCCTGTTTTGAAGGCTTGAGAATGTGGGTGTTTACTACTTTAACCACATGTGGCAACTTCATAACTACTGTGTTGGCTTTGACTTTCTCGTTTTGGGACTCAGTTTTCTGGTATTTAAATGAATGCTCTAGCTATATTTCTTAAGTAGAGAGCCTGTTACATTTTTGTGATTAATAACCATATCAGCATACTTATAGTTACTGTAGGCATTGTGAATGCTGCATTGCTGATCCATTTTGGCACATGGGTCAAATGGAAGGTCTTTAAATAGGAACAGAGAAAAATGGCAGTGAAGACCCAGGAATCTTCTATTAACATCGATGAGGCATTTTAATTTTGGTATCTGATGTGATTTTCAACATAATTTTTCAAACATATACACATCAGACAAAATGGCAGTATTTCTGCAAATATATCTATATCTATATCTGTATCTATATCTATATCTATATCTATATCTATATCTATATATATATAAAATGTAGCAAAATGCTTGCATTTTCTTTCTCCTGTGCTCTTGTAATAATTTTGCAATCAAGAATAACTTTAGGAAACTAGTAATGGAAATGAATTACTTATTGACAACAGCCCATTGTGGAAATATATATATCTAATAGATGTTAAAATATTTTTTCATAACCTGTATAAACAATTCAATTAATACAAGAAAACCAGGAGAGGGCGGAGCCAAGATGGCGGCGTAGAAGCAGCAACACATCGCAGCTCTCACATAGCCACCCCAAAATACCCATAAAATAGGACTCTAAACCAAACCTGGAACTCCAAAACGCACACAAAGATACTTCCCACTAAAGTCAGCT